>OX352748.1:6012500-6612500 GCA_947095525.1 Trisateles emortualis | reverse complement strand
AGAGTTTGTCATGGGTTTGTTTGGAGTCATTTGTCCAGTTGAAATTTAAAACTATTGAGTGATAGGCGGCTTTAATATATTTTCCCAATTAAATAAGTACCTACTTAATTGGTTGGACTAATAAATAATACGTCTCTACAAAAACTGTGCTGTATAGTGTACATATCAAAATCTTGCTACAAATAGGTAACTACAAATTATGTTTTTCTAAATGATAACGTGTTTCTTTACTTTGCAATATCCTTTGGAATATTGAAAAACGAGACGTTAGGATCCTTATCACTATTTAAGCAGCCGAATACTGTGGAATAATTTTATGCCTTTATTTTCTTTAGAATATTTAAAAGCGAAAACGAATCGGTGACGAATTACGGCTTCGTGTGCGTTTCGTAGGTAAACTTACGTCGAACCAACGACGCGACCGGCGCGATGCGCGCGCGCGACACTCGACTAAATAATGCCCCTGGAAATGTTGCGGCCGGGTACTTGTAGATTCATACCTAAACAGCGGAGTGAACCAGGCCTGGCCGAGCGAAGCGTTAGCCGAGCGCTTACTTCGTCCCGCACCGCAAGCTATGCTTCCCCGTGATCTTATTTTAAATAATTGGTTTGCGTTGCTGACAATCAGTATAATATTTATCTAAATTGACGCGACTTTGACAGACTTGACATATGACAGACTGACTGACATTTACGTTTCGTTTCTAGTAAGTATCTATTATCTTTATTTATGTATCAACTTCACAATTGTTATTATATAATATTATCATTTCCTTATTTATATTTTAAATTTATCTACTCGTTACTTATTAATATTTTAAATTTAACTGCTCCGCTAGGTGTCGAATACCTTCCCTAAGGGGTCCTAGCAGAATATCCGCGCTGCAGCGTCTGCGATGTTGCAATTAATCGCTGAGCTAGGTCCTGTTTTGTCTTGTAACCATTATGTATATTTTTTACATTACTGTAGTAAGATGTAAAGACAAAATAAATATTTTTTCTTTCTTTCTTTTCTTTCTTTCTAAATAAACGTTAATTCACAAAAGCAGTAGCAATCAATCAGCCTATCGTAGTCTACGGCTGGACACAGGCCTTTCCTAACACGTGCCACAGCACTCAGTCCTCCTTCCGTTCCTTCCGCATCCAGTCCGTCGCCCTTGCAGTAGCAGTTAGACAATAATTACTTCGTTCATAATTTGTTAAATAAACAAGATGTCGTTCTTGTGTGTATGGTCATTTGCCATGATTACCCGTTCAACATGAAGATTGATCACATTATTATCTCGATTATTTATTATGTAACAAATTACCTACACTCCTACATTCAAGTTATAACACCGATACTAGACAACGGTGTATAGTGCAGTAAGAAATTTATTCGTTGGAAATTTGCTCCGGTTTTCATGTCCTCCCTAAGCCTGTATAGTGCCATCTCTCTCTTACACAATCATGGTGGTGGTATTTGGCTCTGAGTGCGCTGTGATGCAGCTGCAAATGCTGGAAATCTTCAATCAAATAAATATATATAAACTCTTTATTGTACACCAATTACATTAAATATCCTTACTAATATTATAAATGTGAAAGTTTGTGAGTATGGATGGATGGATGTTTGTTACTCTTTCACGTAAAAACGACTGAACGGATCTGGATGAAATTTGGCACAGAAATAGATTATAGTTTGAAATAACATATAGGCTACTTTTTACAGCGATAACCGACATTCACGCGGGCGGAGCCGCGGGCAACAGCTAGTACATGTATATTTGATCGAAGTTGGCAATGACCAAAACAGATCAAGATCCTTATCTATGTCTGTGTTGGCAATATATAGAGACTAATAGTGTCAAGCGACATGGTGCACGGTCGCCACCGAAACAATTCTTTCACCAATAAAAAGCTACAAAATCCCCGATGTGTTATTTGTCGATCCATGCGAAACCGGCAGGGGTATTCCGTAAGAGCAGAAATCGAGCAAAATCTGGCTGTCAGATTGAAAATCGGTATTCCGTAAGAGCCCTTTTTGACGTTTAGTCAATAGATTGTGCCGTCACCGAGCAATCACAATTGTCAGTTTGCGATCACAACTGTTAGTTTGCCATCGCTGTTTCTTATAGAATCCCGCTTGTTTAATAATTATAGCACTTGCTGAGCACAGGTTTATCAAGAGAGCTAAGAGAGTTAAGGCCGCTAGTATAAGAAGTATAAAATTATAAAATAAAACCTTAGATTACCCCGCGCCCCCGTCGCTAGCAAACATTTTTATCATAATTATAATCTTTGGTCTAATCATTCGACCGTACTCAAAGGTATGTTAATAAAACAGGATGCCCATACCCATGGCGGTAAAGCACACAATTAATATAAGAAGCTTACCTTTGGGTCATAATTAATAATTTTTAATTACAATAAGTGATGATAAGTGCCGATACTTCCAGATTTAATTATAAGGGACGCTGTTGATGGAATAACGTTATAATTATGTGCGCCTATATGTTTTTAGGGTTGTCAAATGTTAGAGTTTTGAAATAAATTAATTTTAATTTATGAGTAACCAAGGGAATTTTTAAATCGTGTCTGAAGGCAATTCGATCAGATTGGATGGCAAAATATACAATGGATCAAACTTAAATGTATTGTTAATATATTTTTTATCATAGTAATATGACAATAAAAATCTTATAATAAAGGAATATGACATTTTTTAAAGAAAGCTATACTATACAGCTGAATATGTTCTTTAAGTAATCCGAGTGGATTTTCTTAACTGATTTATTATTAAACTAGCTGATGCCTGCGGCTTCTCCCGTGTGGATGTCGGTTATCGCGATAAAAAGTAGCCTACTCGCTATTCCAGACTATAATTTATCTCTATGTTAAATTTTATCCGTTCAATAGTTTTTACGTGAAAGAGTAATAAATGTCCATCCTCACAACCTTTCACATATTAGTATATAGGACAGGATAAATTTAGTTTGATATATTGTATATACCTCTAAATTTATGGAGGAGACCTGTGGCTCGCAGTGGGACAGTGGGAGGTTGAGATGATTGTATATATTGTCATCTGATCCGATCGAATTGCCTAAAAAGAGCTATAGCTGTCAGATACTACTTATTAGCTTTAAGTCTACCTATGTACATTTTCACATTGTCCATCATATACCATAGTATCTGCCTTCCCCAATGAGAGATGAGCGTAATTTTATTATGACAAAAATCTAAAGAATAACGGATAGCAATTGAAGCTACCTTCTTAATTACACACATTATATTTTACGACAGCAATGCCCCGAACTTGAAAATTAATATTTTGACCGTCCACAGCCATAATATTTGTCTATAATTAATTTTAATACATCTAACAGTATTTTTATTGTATGTAAAATAATATTAGGATTTTATGATCAGCTTCTTGCAGGTGTTGAAAGAAAGAAGAAAGAAAGAAAAAACATTTATTTGGTGAAACAAACACAAACAAGAAGACAATAAACAAAAAACAAAACAATAGTAACAAATAAAATAAAAATAAAAAGCCGGTTCCTGTCTGTCACACCAAAAGGGTGTCCAGCTCAGCATGTGCTAGGTTTTTTGGATCTAGCGCTGGTATTCTGCTGAATCCCTAGACGTCTGGATGTCAAGCAAACCACAATACCTTGGTGTGTGTGTGTATGTATGTGTGCGTGTGTGTGTTAAAATTATAATATTTAAATTAATTATTTGTATTAGAATTAAATAATGATGATCAAATATTAAATAATTTAATAATATATTTTAAAAAAATGAGATAAATGTTGACTTGGTGTACCTAATTTCTACAGTTTATTGATGCACACCTGCATTCCAACTTGTACGTTCAGTGTCTTGTATATAAACTTAATAATGTATGCTCCAAGGATTGTCTTAATTAAGTGGCATTGGCTTAATAGGTCGTAGAATCGATGCCGCGATGGCTGCTCTGAAACGTTCTGCAGTGGCTTCGATAATGATAAATATAATGAATATTGGTATTATAATAATTCTTCCCGCCCCAGCTACGCACGGATGGTATTTGAGTCACAAAATGTTTTTTTTTAAATAAAATATAGCCTATGACATTCACAAATAAAATGGTTTTCTATTGGTTAAATAAATTTAAAATCGGATTAGTAGATCCTGAGATTACCCTTACAACGTCACAAACTTACAAACTTTAACTCTCTGTATGGTAGCAATTCTTTATCATCTCAGCCGAAAGACGGCCACTGCTGGACATAGGTAGACCGTAGACCTTATCCATCGCTTGCCTGCAACCTTTAGCATGTCTTCGGTCCTCTTTGTTTGAGGTCTGCTTATGCTGCATCTGTCTAACCACATTAGAATGTTTCTGCCACAGTAGCGATTAATTTTGAGAGCTATGTGCTCTGCCATTAGTACTTATCTAATTGAAACAATACTTCCTCAATAATAGCTATGTTATATGTAGCTATTTCATTAAAACTAAACATTACACAATAATATCTATACTAATATTATAAAGCTGAAGAGTTTGTTTGGTTGAACGCGCAAATCTCAGAAAGTACTGGTTTGGTAAAAAAAAATTTTTTTTTGTTGAATAGTGCATTTATCCAGGCAGGCTATAGGCTATATAACATCACGCTATGATCAGTAGCAGCGGAGCAGTAGTGAGATATGTTGCAAAATCGAAGAAAGTATTCCAAATTACCACGCGGACGAAGACGCGGGCGACCCCTAGCTTAATCTAAAATCAATCTCTTTTTAAACCTTACTCACCCACCGATTATATACAAATTAACCTCCAATTCTTACAAACATTCAAACATTCCTAAAACTTTCTTACCCATTTTTTCTAATGCCAAATAAACATGTTTATTCGGAACTTGGTCGCACATATATTCCCATTTCCCCGTCCCTGGCAACCCTATTCAAAGGGCATCGAATCTCCAAGTCATCTCAATTTGTGGTCTTATTTATTTTTACGGCGTAGAGGATCCTCCTACTAATGAATATAATTATTGTATAGCTAGGATAATGTAGCACAATATTCTTATACTAACGCCACGTCCAAGTTTCGTGCGGTTCGACATTTATTTAGTGCTCGTAGGGGCGAAATAAGCGAATGACATAGGCTATATTTTATTTTTTTTTAAATACGGGTATTTAAAAATAAAAAAATATAGACATCCATCGGTTGCCCGCGACCTCTACCAGGTCGTTGGTCCACCTTGTTGGAGGCCTGCCCATGCTGCGTCTTCCAGTTCGTGGTCGCCACTCCGTTGATCCGTAGGAGAACCAAAGTGACCGACATAGCTCGAAGAATTGCCTCAATTAAGTGGTAATGGGCAGGGCACATAGATCGCAGAACCGATGGCCGTTGGGGCAGAAAGGTTCTAGAATGGGTATTTAGTACAATATTATTTAGATTTTCACAACATTTATTGTGTTTTGAATCGAACAGCTCCAACATAAGCACCTATAAAAATATTTTTACTAGTAATTATAACATAATGTGCCTCCTGAATAAGTTTAAGTTTTATAGCAGTTAATGGCTGTTTTTATTAATAAAACGTCATAGTTAAGGTTTGATAAGTTAATAAACGTCTTAGTTATATTTATAGCTAACATTAAGCTGATGCAGTTAAAAAAGGAACTTGCGTTAAAAATTAAACTATAATTTATATTTTTCAATTTCAAAAAAAGAGGTTCTCAATTCGACTGTTATTTTTTGTTTGTAATATGTCCGACTATATCGTCTCGTCGACTCTAGACAAGTAGCATAAACGGTAGTCGAATCGAATAGAATAGAAAGGAAATGTATGGGATTTGACATAAGTTTACGATATAATGTCGTAAACTTACGTTACGTACTCGTACGTAGTCTAGAGGGAATGATCCGATTTGAAAAACTGTTCGTTTGTTTGAACGCGCTAATCTCTGGACTTACTTGTTGGATTCGACAAATTGTTTTCGCATTTGATAGCCCAATTCTTAAGGAAGAATATGATCTATTTTACATCTCGCTACTACCCAAAAGGAGAAAGGCAGTAACAATAAACGTGTCACAACGAAATCCAAATGTAACGTACTTAATTATATTTTCGAGTATTTAAATTTCCCTGTGATTATAGCGGTAAAGGTGAAATTGAATAGAGACTTGATTACCTTTAGGCTTTTTACTTTTATTACTTATTTTAATGGACCTAATATCGTAAAAAAATGTTTTTTGGGTACCGCACCGTCTATTTATTTTTCTTTTATAAAAGACTAGTTGTTGCCCGCGGCTCCGCCCCTGTAGATGTCTGTTATCACATGGCCTATATGCTATTTCAGACTATATCCATCTCTGTGCCAAATTTAATTCAGATCCGTTCAGTAGTTTTTGCGTGACAGAGTAACAAACATCCATACAAACATACATTCTTACAACTCGCGTTTATAATATTAGTAAGGATAACTTCCGCACTAGGGAACAAGTCACGGGGAACTTTACAAACATACAATTAACGGACACAAAGTACATCCAGATTCAGGACAACCATTTATTTTATTATTTATTTAATTCAGATTAAAACAATCCATAATTTAATAGTGCACTTATAACTATGTTAGTAGCATAATATTAAATAATTTATTAAAATAAAATTATATTAAAATTTAAATATATAAGAAATTAAATAGATATAAAGTTTTTTTTTGAATTATACATTATCTAATATTGAAAAGTGCGACTCTGGAACCCATATGTAATGTATGGAGTTCCAGTGACGCACCATTGGACAATCTGTACGACATACAATATTATTCAGGAGACTACTAGGTTTCCGTATGGGGATCGAACCCACAACACGCCGCGCTGTGGTAAATGGCGAGGTAACCACTAAACCAACAGTGCAGTCATAGATATGAATAAAGCTTGTTACAGTTTTTTTTTATACTACTTGAGTGGCAAACAAGCATATGGTCCGCCTGATGTTCCAGTTATATGTTGTACGGCCCCCCGTAGCCTATAGACGCTTGCAATACCAGAGGTAGCACTTGATTGTTGTCGAGCCATTTTTTCAAACCAAGGCTTTAAGAAGGAATATCCCTGGGATAGACAAACGTTTCGTTAAAATCCCTAAATGAGCGCTGCTAACCTGTACTTACACACAGAACACAAATACAATACAATCCATACTAATATCATAAATGTGAAAGTTTGTAAGAATGGATAGATGGATGTTTGTTACTC
The DNA here is from genome assembly GCA_947095525.1 of Trisateles emortualis. Lineage (NCBI taxonomy): Eukaryota > Metazoa > Arthropoda > Insecta > Lepidoptera > Erebidae > Trisateles > Trisateles emortualis. Next base: position 6,605,269 of record OX352748.1, on the reverse strand, counting down.
TTTCACGTAAAAACTACTGAACGGATCTGGGTGAAATTTGGCACACAGATTGATTATGGTCTGGAATAATATATAGGCTACTTTTTGCAGCGATAACCGACATCCACGCGGGCGGAGCCGCAGGCAACAGCTAGTACAATATACTTTATTGTACACCATAAAATTACATTTTCCAACTTAAATTACTAAGTTAAAGGTAGTACAATCGGCGGTCTTATCGCTAGCGGCGATTTCTTCCAGACAACCTTCCAAATACACCGCTGTGTGAAGTCATTTGACTGTGGTCTTCTAGAAGATGGAGGTTCTTTCTCAGTTGGGTTTGCTCAGTTATATCGTGCTCTACCTCTCTAATATAATATATGAAACATAAGTTAAATACATACCTATTTGCTTTAATTTACTTTTCTTTTATACCTTTTCTTAATCAGTTATTTCATTCGCTCTAACACTAAATCTTTATTTTCTCTTACAACTCCGCTGTAAGAAAACTTATTCATGAGTTACACTCCTTTGTTCTTGATTTATTTGTTTGTATATTGTATTTTATTAATGTACAGTAAATAATTAAGAAAGCAAAGAAAATAAATACGTAAGACATTTTTTTTACCAACCTCTGATTGCAAGTGTAGAGATTCATTTAGAAGACATAATGTTACTTAAAATTATGTTTTTCTTTTTATGTACTTTTTTCTTTTTATTTTTACTATGTGGTGGCAACAAGCATACGGCCTGCCTGATGTTAAGCAGTTACCGTAGCCTATGGACGCTTGCAATACCAAAGGTATCACTTACGTGTTGCCGATACCGACCCATTTCTTTTACACCAGGGCTTTAAGAGGCTCTGGGATATGAAAATGTTTATTTTAAAACGCTAAATGAGCGCTGGAGACCTGTACCACAGTAAACAAACAGTAGGTTATCTAAGGCCGCCCGCCGAGTTATTAGCCTACTCTTGCGTTGATACCCAGGGTTGTTCATACGATAGGTAAGCGAAACAAAAACAAGTGTCAAGTGGCCGACCCGAACGCCGGCCAAAAAAATGCGATGTACACACAAGTATATAAGTCGATCGTCAGACTACCGGAACCATATTTGGATTGAACAACACATCAGACAATAGAAAAAATAATAATTTCAAAAGTAATTAATTTGCAATATTAATTATTGTGAAATTGCCCTTATTACAACTATACCTACGCGAAAAATATGTTTACCTAAACGATGTTTCGTACTCAATCCTCTATTTTATAGTGAAATAAAACTAAACTAAACTGTGAAATAAACAATACAATACCATATTTTCTAATAATATTTAAGTATAAGTAGGTACTTATATTTCTGGTTGAGTAGGAAGTATGATAAGTCCGGGTTTGCGAAATCATTATTGAGGCACCCGAAAACACTACAATATTTTTTTCCCCTTTTTAAAGTCATGATACTCGTAATTTACGACAAGTGTCCGCCGCCCGCGCCGGCGAGAGTTGACGAACGCAAGCGGTCATGTAGCGTACGCGCTGCACAGCTCGCACTGCCCCACCATATTGCCCTTTATATTATGCTAGCGTGTGCGTGAAATCGCGTGCCGACATGGCGCGCGGCGCGCACGCACACATTCAAACCGAGAGCGGCACGTTTGTATGAAGATGTTTTACTGTACTGTGCCTGTACTCACACTCAGGAACACAACTATACCACTGTGTGGATCGGGTTTTATTTTAGTAAAATAATTAAAAACCCGCACAAAAAATGAAAACTTATGAAGTTGTGCACACAATTCGGGACAATTTATTTATAGGTTAATACCTTTAAATACAATATCTGATTGTTTGTAACTAGGTTAGGTTACTTTAATTCTAATAATTATTCTTGTAAATATCTTATGAAATTCGGGACCGAATAAGACAGTCAGACTGAGCCACAGCAAAGCGAAGCCGGGTTTAGTTAGTATAAGATAACATACAAAGTCTATTTTTAACTGACTTCAAAAAAGGAGGAGGTTCTTTGTTCGACTGTATGTGTTTTTTTAAAGTGTATGTTCACCGGTATCTCCCCCATTTGTGGACCGATTCTCAAAATTATTTTTTTATTTGAAAGAGTATACTCTAGAGGTAGTTCCATTGGCACCAAGTCAGGATCTGATGATGGAATCCCGGGGCAATCCAGGGCAACCCTCAAATGTTATAGGTATTGACAATGTTTTTCATATATTTTTTACTTTTATTTTATCACTAAAAAGAGAAAAAAAAAACCGTTCAGCCTGTCACCTAATATTAAGCTTGGCACCGACTTCAAACCGTATTCAGTTATTTTTAGGTTTTTGAAGTCGGTTTCATTTTTTTAATAAAAAAGAAAACAGAATATTGCAGATTATAAAACTTACATTTGCATAGGTAGATACTAACTGGCGCTACGAATAATCATCATAACCTTTTGACCTAGAATCCTTAGGCTTATAAGCTTAGCTCTCTTCATTATCGCAGGCATGCGCAGTGTGTACTTTACTTAGATTTTCACGCTCGTATTTTTTAAAGTACTCCCTAAGCTTTAAAGTTTGGATATTGTCTTTTTTTCTCAAAGTAGGTACTAAAAGTATATTTCAGAAAATATTGCAGAAATAATTTTATAAAACTACCAACTTTTTTATTTAGTTACCGTTAATAAAGACTCCTTTGGTCGAATAGTATTGTCGGTCAAATTTGAAATTCGAACGATGTCCACTTTATTACCCGGCTGTAAGGATGTAATGTCGAAATTCGAATTATTCGCTACAAATACGTTTGTACGGCATCTAAAGACTTGTACTTCCAACTACACAACTGTGTCTAGTTATAGAAAGAAAGAAAAACGCTTATTCGAACACACACAGGACAACAGATAGTGGACTAGACAAAAAATAGACACGAAATAAGAACAAAAATTATCCTGTGTGATGTCAAAAAGGTCCTAATCTCAGCTCTGTGCTACGGTGTTTGATAGTCTGTTATGTGGACGTGGTCGTGGTGTGGACGTCTTAATCAGGGCCGGATATAACGGCAGCGGCGCCCCTGGGCACTGTAAAAAAGCCGCCCAGATATAATTATCATTTAATTTGTCATAATTTTAATTTCTTAATGATGGAAATAATGTTTTATTTATTTGAATTTACTTAAAAAAGTTTTCACCGGGATGCAGCGATGGCGGAAAATTTGGAACGTAAGAAAAGAAATAATTCCATCAAGTTATCAAAAACATATTTTTCTCTTACGCTCCGCATTTTGCGCTGAAAATTTGCCGTCCTGCCCTTCTAGACAAGTGGCATAAGCGATAGTCGAACCGAAAAGTCAAAAAAGAAAATGTATGGGCTTTGACGTAAGTTTACGACATTAAATCGTAGACTTACGTCAAATTCCATACATTTTTTTTTTTTGACTTTTCGATTCGACTATCGCTTATGCCACTTGTCTAGAGGCTCTGGGCAGTAGCCCCGATTGCCCCTAGTAAATCCAAGACTGGTCTTAACCCAGATAAACCTACTGTCCTAATTATGTAGTACGGTAGAAATAAAAAAATATTACAGATTATTTACTCAAAATATCATTTTTTATTTTTGTGTTTAGTAATGCCAAACCTATGTACTTCTGTAACAAAAATTAAAAAATCTAGTTATATTGAGACTTTCATATAATATTGCATTGAAAAGTGCGCAATAAAAGAGAGTTACAGAATATCAGATTACAGGTATAGATAAAATGTAAAAATTTCTAAGATACTATTATTTTTCTGTGTTTATATGTTGTCTGTAACCTTTTATTTACTATTTACAAAGTCTTTGTAGACCTAAGAAGTTGGACATTGGATATAATTCGATACAAATAGTGGTGGTCTACATATAGGACAGTAGGCTTATACATATAAGTAATTTTGTAGGTAACCCTTGCGCTACGCATGAAATTTTGGATACTTTGGCAAATATTTCTGATTTCTTTTCATTTTCGTTTTTTAAAAAGACAACTCCGGCACTAGAGAACAAGCTCTGTATTGCGGGGGACTTTACAAACATACAATTAACGGACACAAATTACACCCAGACTCAGAACAACCCTCTGTGGGTCACACAGAATTTTATTCTGTGCGGGAATCAAACCCACAACCTCGCGCACAGCAGGCGCATACTGCGGCCGCTGGACCACCAAGGCAGTCAATGATAATAAAGAGGATTATAGAAAACACTGCTAATTTTAATTTTGCTTTGAGATATAACTCCCGAGAATATAACGGGGTTCATTGGAATGTTACTTGTATATTAGGAAATTCTCCTGGTCCGAGGAACAAGTTATTTACTATGAGATAGTTACTAACTCATTATTCACTAAGGATAGTTTTGACTTCAGTTTGAATCAACGATTGTCTGAATCTGTAAGATAGATAGACAAAAAATATGCCCATTCGTTATAGTAACATTATTGCATATAAAGTTTTGGGCACTTTTCGTCTCACAATAATCATTTCAGCGTAGACGAAGGCCTTATTTAGGTTTAGGTAGGCATGGTTGCAGAGCCGCATACAAAAAAGACGGTTACGCTGACCCTCCCAAAAATATTATGCTGATAGTCAGAAATATACAATCTATCATTTAGTTATTCCTCAACCTGAACAAAGACGATGCAATGTAATAAAAATACATAACTTCGACGGATACACCATTTGTGCGGGAAATATTTTGGTGCACATGTGTGTGTGCAAATACAGGTACACTCTTTATTTCCTTTCCTCATAGTTCGATAGGACGGTAATCTGACAGGTAAGGAGAAACATCAAGCATAAGTGCTTTCCGAGGCACAGGGATGCGAACACTACTAATTGCCATTCTTCGGGTATCTATTATGAATTTCGTAACAGAAAAACCCAATATGGATATTTGATTCGACCCAGAAATCGAACCTAGAACCTCGTGATCTGCAATCGCACCTAACGAGCACTAGACTAACCCGGCAATGATTATATAATATTTCGTCTAACAAACTTTTTTACTTAGCTATTATCCTACTGTCCTATATATAGGACGGCAATTTTCCTGAAAACCTTACAGGCGATATTTTTTTCAGTATTTTTCTTATGTTTCTTAAGGCCGATATAATCGAACAAAACAATTATTTCCAAAATTTTCAGAAAAAAATAGTTTCAGGCTTATCTGGTAACCCAGATAAGCCTGAAACTATTTTTTTACATAAGATCGTCTTGGTACGGCCCCTTAGGGCGCGCGTCCGACTCACACTTATCCATCTTTTTCCTATCAACGTAACAAAATGTAAGGCGTCTTAAGTCTGTTAATGCTCCTGCACAAATTTTAAAATGAGAAGGGAAGCTGGGCATCCCGTTTGATGATATCGTAATCATTACAGAATACCGCAGCTGTGGCCATAGATAAATTAATTTTAGTTTTACATTAAATTACGAGAGGGAACACGTCCATTGGGGGTTTTGAAACCTTACTTAAGATAATTACTTTGATCTCCTGGTTTGGTTTATGTTTTATAATATTTTAGTTGCTAGTGTGACACGACTGCTCCCTGGTTTTGATCCTAGGCCCTCTAGACCAGTGGCAAAAATTCTAATAGAATCGAATAGAATAGAAAGAAAATGTATTTAATATAAGTTTACGATATAATGTCGTAAACTTTCTGATCAATTCGATTCGACTACCGATTCTGCCACTTGTCTAGGGAGTATTTTTTTTCAGGTCTGTGCACTGATTTTGTCCTGTGCATAAACCTGGGCACAGACTTTACCACGAGTGCACTCTTGAAATATCCTTTCAATCCTATAGTCGGATTGGACGGCAATCTGACACAACAGGGTAAAAATATGCAATGCCAAATCATAAAAAAAATAAAAATACCTATATATAAAATATATTTTACGACCTATTCTTAGACATACCGAATATATACAAAAAAATGCATAAAAATCGGTCAAGCCGGTTCAGAGTACTTTGGTTACAAATACTGCGATTTTTTATATATACCCATAGAAGAAAATGTTATCTTAGCTACCGATAATATCATTAAGCTTCAATAAAAAGAAAAACACTTAAAAAACACCGAAACCAATAAAATAATCTAAGTCCATATCCATCAACAGCTTCATACTTAAAGTTCATCATTCTATGTTAGATAAACCCATGTTAATTACCAATTAAGATGCGAACATTCGGTTAAATTAAAAGAAATTCTATATAGATAACCTTATCCAACGTCAATACTGCTAAGAACAAAAACGACGTAACTGCATGGTATAAGTTACAGGAAAATCGCATTTAAGTTTACCAACTGTAGGCTTGTTTTTCCTTGGGATTTGTCTTGCAGTTACAAGGTTTTATGTTAGCAGAATATGCCGAAGTAAACTCACAATATTAACTCACTAGTATAACGCAATGGGAGATAACACCGTCACCTATGGCGTGTGTATGGGAATCGAAGCAATCGTACACCATTTTAATGCTAATAGAGAAACATGGTAGACATTCGTACCAGATAGAGTTATTAGAATTGTATTATTTCGGTTGGAGATACTATGATTTGAGCGTTTTAGGGACAGTCCAGAGTAAATGTAGACGAAGAGAGGTAGGGCACCATACTAGCGAGCAAGCCCGACTGGGGAAGGACCTCCACCTTACAAAAGACCACAGCCAAAAAACTGCAAACAGTGGTGTAGTTCTGTTTCGGTGTGTGAGTACTGTGCTCCAGCACTCAATTAGGCAAGCGTTTTAAAAGAAACATTTTCATAGGAAAAAGTCATGTTTGTTTTGTTTCTTTACTAGGTACTTAAGTGGCAAACAAGCATACAGTCCGCCCGATGTTAAGCAGTTACATTAGCCTACGGACGCTTGCAGTACCAAAGGTATCACTTGCGTGTTGCCGAGCCATTTTTTTACACCAGGGCTTTAAGATGGAGTATCCCTGGGATAAGAAAACGTTATGCTAACAATTATTAGGTAATAGTGACCCGCCCGGGTTAAACTATTTTTAGCTCAACTATCTTATTTTTTTTACATAAGAACCTTCTCCTGACAATAACGGACATAGCAAAAAAAGGATTAGTGAAATCGGTTCAGCTGTTCTGTACACAACACATTTAGCGATCCATTTTTATATTATAGATATTTATTATCAACCTATCTGATACAAACCACTAACACCTATTAGATGTCTTTTAAAATAATACTGCGAGCGTTATCGAATTGGGTAATCCCAGTCAATTTCCGATTAATCCATTATAATCTATAAATGTCCGTATAAATCATAAAAATGTCACAGCCTTTTCCGAATATCATAGAGCTTAACTTGTCCTTTTGATACAGTTATTAAAAATTGAAACGTATATTTGGTTTTCTATGAAATAAAAGTTTATGGATATTTAGGTCACAAGGTATTAAGGTTTGTTTATACTACTTGGATGAGACACAAGCATACGGCTCGCCTGATGTTAAGCAGTAAACGCCTTGTTTTTGTAGAGGGGAAATGCTAAGCATACCGCCCCGCCCGGGGAAGCGAGGCAATTATGTCGGACTCTCCGGCCTAAAGATGGAAAGCGGCCGGAATACCGACTAAAACCCCCTGTGCACCGACACTCGCCTTCACGGGTTGACCACCGGAACTTGATATGACATCAGTGGTCCACCCAGAGTCTATGAATGCCTGCCATAACCAACGGTATGACTTGCGTGTTGCCAAACCATCTTTTTTACACCAGGGTTTTAAGATAAAGTATAGGGATAGGAAAATGTTTCTTTCAATACGCATCACTAAATAAGCGCTGGCTACCTCAACCAAACAGGTCTCCAGCGCTCATTTAAATAAATTTATTTAAATGAGCGCTGGAGACCTGTACTCACACACAAGAACAGAAGCGCTGGAGATTAAATAACTACACACAGCAGTGTTGCTTTGTGTAGTTATTTGGCTGTGGTCTTCTGTAAGGTTGAGGTCCTTCCCCAGTCTGGAATGCTTGCTAGTATGGTGTACCTCTTTTAAGGTTTATGAAAATTTTAACCTGGCCTAGGATGTCTTTAGAATTTCTTCTAAGAGTTGTGGGTTTCCTCACGATGTATTCCTTCACCGTTAGCAGATGGCGAATCATTGAATTAGTACATATAAACTCTACAAAGTAGAATACACATTGCTACTGCCACCCGGGATCGAAGTCGCACCTCTTGCGTGCAAGTCGGTTACTCGTACTTGCTGATTCGGCCACCATTGTTTCTTATAAATGTGAAAGTTTGTAAGAATGGATGGATGGATGGATGGGTGTTTGTTACTCTTTTACGTAAAAACTACTGAACGGATCTGGATGAAATTTGGCACAGAGATAGATTATGGTCTGGAATAACACATAGGTAACTTTTTGCAGCGATAACCGACATCCACGCGGGCGGAGCCGCGGGCAACAGCTAGTAAATAAATAAAAATTCCATAAGCATGGAATCCCTCCTCTACAGCTGCGATATGCTAACCATCTATTCAATAAGTTATCAGACGACTTTCTAAACATAATAGTTTTGTAAAAATATCTCCAAGTATCTTCGATAAAATAGCAATAAAATGGCGGTCACTTTGATGAATAATCTCAAGGGTCACAGATAAAAATAATACGTTGTGTTTTTTAAAGTGAAAGATACGAGTTACTTTGTAATGATTACAATCATCTATCTCTTTTTCCCATGCTCTTTCTCTCTCTAACTTTCTGTCTTGTCATAATTTTCCTTTTCTGGAATTTTAGGGAAAAGGCTTGAGATAGGTACCAAATAAACAATATGACTGCCTTTGTGGCCCAGTCGTCGCAGTATGCTCTTGCTGTGCACGAGGTTGTCGGTTCGATTCCCACACAGGATAAAATTTTGTGTGCCCTACAAAAAGTTGCTCTAAGTCTGGGTGTAATTTGTGTCCAATAATTGTATCTTTACTAATAAGAACGAAATTATAAATTTGGCAAGGAAATAGATAATATTCTAGAAAAGGATACACAGGCTACTTTTTACCGCAATAACAGACCGTTCCACGTAGGCGAAGCCGCGGGAAACAGCTAGTTTAATATAATTATCTTAATATATATATTTCTTGTGTGAGTGTGTATGTGACTGAACTCCTCCTAGACGGGTGGACCGATTTTGATGAAATTTTGTGTGTGTGTTCGGGTAGGGCCCTGGATGGTTTAGATTCACAATTGGACCCGGTAGGTGGCGCTGCTGTCGGTATTTCAGCTTTTTCCGGCAGGACGACGTCTGCCAGGTCCACTAGTATACTATAAATATCAGATTTGTAAACCCTAGTTGTGATTTTCTGAAACAGTGTCAGAGAGACCACAGACCATATATAGGCCGAATGAATTCTGAGAACTGAATTCATTATTCGGTCTATATATTTAGTCTGTGTGTCTGACACTCTGTTCCCACTCAAACAGCAGTTAAGTAAGAACTTTTACCAAAATACTTAATATTTTAGCCCAATAATTTCGTTAAAATAAAAGAATAATTCCACATTATGTACGTACAAATAATTGCTTAATAACTTGTAGCTAATGCTGTTACACGATATTGCTTTTATAACATTATTTTAATATTGTTTATGGGCTAATGTAAGCATAATGCCATTAATACTACCTACGGTATAATAACATAATTCACATTTTGATTCCATTAGTAATCCACTGAAAATAGATTGGGTTACTATAAAAGTGATCAAGCTCGGCTGGGAAAGAACCTCCATGTTATAAAAGGTCACTGTCAAAATAACTACACGGCAGGGGTATTCCGTAAGAGCAAAAACCGAGCCACCGCGAAACCGAGCAAAATCTGGCTGTCAGATTGAAAATCGGTATTCCGTAAGAGCCAAAACCGAGCCTTTTTGAAGTTTAGTCAATAGATTGTGCCGTCACCGCGCAATCACAACTGTCAGTTTGCCATCGCTGTTTTTTAGGGAATCAGCCGACCGGTGTGTAATTATGTTCCTGTTCGCGTAATGGTGCGTACACACCGCGCCAACGAAGGCCAACGAACGTTTGCTGACGTTTGCTGCCGCACGCTCGTTGGCCCTTCGCTGCGGCGTACACACCGGGCCAACGAACGCCAACGAACATTCGCTAGCATTGGCGGATTGGCCGCGCAGGCACGTAGGTACAGTCAGCGTCAAATAGATAGTGACACTTAAGGTATTCAAATTAATAGACGCAACCAAAAAGTCAATAATATCGGTACAAGCATGTGTCACTATCTATTTGACGCTGACTGTACGTCAAAACACACTCTATGGTCGAGCAAACGTTCGTTAGCACCGATTCCGGCTTGCATTCCCAATTTGATCATAGACGACAAAATAATTATAATTTATATTAGGTACCGAATAGTACCGATCTTTGTTTTGCTCCATAATAAAAGTAAACCTTTTTTTATGTACCTGCGTGGTAAACAGGCACGCGGTCCGCCTGGTGTTAAGCAGTTACCGTAGCCTATGGACGCTTGCAATATCAGAGGTATCACTTGCTTGTTGCCAACCCATTTTTTTACACCAGGGCTAAAGCCCTGGGGATACTCGTACCCTAAAGGGTACGAGTATTCCCAGGGATTTTGAAATAAACATATTCCTATCCCAGAATAAGAATATGTTTCTTTCAAAACGCATCCCTAAATGAGATCGGAGCCTGTACTCACACCAGGAATACAACAACACCACAGTGTGTAGTTATTTGGCTGTGGTCTTCTGTAAGATGGCGGTCCTTCCCCAGTCTTGCTTGGTCGCTAGTATGGTGCCCTACCTCTCCTATAAACTAAACGTACCGAAATAAACTAACACGCCTTATGCATAGCGGGAAATATTTAAATAATGTGAGGTGAGAAACTCAGAATGACGCCAAATGTCAAAGAACGTACGCTGAAAGAAAAAAAAGCAAAGCGTCCAGACTACTCTGGACTACGTCTACTCTTTGGTCTTTCTGACGTCATGCGGCGGCCGTCCATACTGAATTCCTTTGATGTTGCCGCCACGCTTCGGATCGCCGACACACGATCGTTGGCGTTCGCTTATCCGTCCACATAGGACCAACGAATGCCTTCGTTGGCGTTCGTTGGCGGAGTGTGTACGCAGCTGCGCGCATCGATTCGCCGGCAAACACTAACAAACGATCGTTGGCGTTCGCTCATCCGTCCACATAGGACCAACGAATGCCTTCGTTGGCGTTCGTTGGCGCGGTGTGTACGCACCATAAGAACAATGTGTTTACCTTGACGTGTTTAAAAGAAAGTCGTTCTAACGAGAAAGAGGACGGAGCTATATACGCTATATAGCTCCGTCCCTCTTTCTCACTCGAACGACTCACATATCAACACAAGACCTCCTTAAAGTTAAGGTGATACATTGAAAATAATAAGGATATTATAATAAGTGTAATTCGCTAAGCATTTAAAATAGGAAGTTAAAACTTTAGCATACATTTTTTGATTCTATGATCTACCATATGGTAAGAGGAAAACGTGATTGGAAGAAATATCCTCGATAGAAAACAGCTGCGAAGTCCATTCTATTTTTTTCCCTTTTTCTGTATTATGTAATAAAACTTAAGATTTATTCAACGGGGTTTACTTTAAAACATAGAGGACAATCGTATCAAAGTTTTGCTAAGATTTTTTTTTTGATTTGATAATGTATTTTAGTAAAAAGTAGAAAATTCAATTTGGCACATACGTTATTTTATTCTGAGCGCATGCATCATTATAGCTCTCTCTTCTTTTGCCTTACAAAAGTATTTGCATCACTCTCACTCGCCACACTTTTAGTCGGCCGGTAGGCCTCACCAACGACGGACGTATGCTACTTTTTTGCAGATCGGTTCTCTCAGATTTTTGTAGTTTTAAATGTTATAATTTATTAAACAGGTCATTAACCAAATTAGTTATTCAATTCATCACAAATTCGTTTTGAATGTACTACATTATAGTATATTTTAAAGACTTACTTTATAAAGTAAATGATAGCAAGAGATGCCCAATGTGTTTATGCCTGGCGGGCAAAATAATAAAACCCGATAATACCGACATTATATATTTTTGGTTCAGAATCAATTCCTAATTATCATCAGCTTTTGCATTCCTCTGCTGAACATACAACTTCTCCAAGTTCACGCCACGATCACAGGGCAAAAATTAAATCGTGACTTTATGCCTTTGCGCATCCTTCGTTTCATTTCCCTTCATTGCGTTATTCACAAAGAATAACTAACAATAAGTGTCGAATGCGTCTCAAAGTGCAACTGAGCACATGGTATAACATTTTACAACTTACATAGAATTTCTTCGGGCATTTATAGACATTCTGCCAAATTTGCCTAAAATGCTCAGGCATTTTCCCAACTCTAGTGGAACTATTACCGAAAGTGACAGACTAAGAACACAAAGAGGGATGGAGTAGCACTTCAACTTTTTGTATTATCAAAAACTGTAAATTTTCGAGATTATTTTTAGTATTTTTTTAATGATATACGTAAGGTTCTATTTTTATAGTAGGTAGTAAAATATGATTAAGTACCTATGTGCTAATCAGAAATATTTTTAAGATTGGATTATAAAAATCCAATCTTAAAAATATTTCTGATTAGTTTCCTTCAATGTAATAATAAATAAAATAATTTTAATAATAAGAAAAAATAATTAAAGTATTATAGATTTTCGTTTCACTTTTTTATCATATTGTCATTTCATAGAATAATCAATACACGGCATATTTACTCTAAATAAATTCAACTCAAAATTTTTGTTACAAATAACTTTTTATTTTTCGATATTCTCATGATAGAAAATCAAATTAAATATTCTTTATCCTCATATTGTTTAGTTTATATAAAAGTTATTACCGAGAAAACGAGTTTACGATCTTTTTTTAAATACTCTTTTAATTGCAACTTTCACTTCAGTCAAATATTTTACAAAGTAAAAGTTTAAAAAATGTAAAGTATAATTTTGAATTAAAATAATAATGTTATATTCAAATAATAATGTTAAGGTTCTCAGGCTGCGGTAAATTTTTTTATTTATGTAAAATTGTTTCTAGCAGGTCGCATTCACAGACAGAAATTTCATCGAATTTTGTTTCGCAGAGAATGTTTCATATAATATTTAAGCTACAGGGCCCAAATATTAAGTATATGAAACATTTTCTGCGAAACAGTATTTATATTTCGAATATTATTGTTTCAATGAACTTTAAAATGTCCATGTTTCGAATATAATGGTTTCAATGGACAATTGACTTCAATTAAACATATTTGACATTGCAGAAACTTAATGAATTTAAAAATATTTGTTTTTATTTAACAAAATAATCAAACAGTAGAATTATTTTTAACGCATGCTGTTTGCTCGGTATATTTTTCCATGGTATTTTATTTCAATAAATATGTATAAATAGATACATTACGTATATATACATAGGTTTTATTAATTATTAACATTCTATTAAATTTCTGTCTTCAAATGAAGGAACACCATATTCAGTCAGATTAATTAAGCAGTATAATTGAAAATATTAGATTAAAACACCTAAATTAATTTGCTTACTGTAAAATACGTTAGACTAAGTTAGAAATCGCTACTAGAAAATTAGGTTAGGTTGCAACTGCGACTCCGTCAGATACGACTTGTTACCAGAAAATAAAATACATAGTTGGTTAGGTTATAACTGCGGAGCCGTCAGAAACAACTTGTTACAAGAAAATAAAATAGGTGGTTAGGTTATAACTGCGGAGCCGTCAGAAACAACTTGTTACAAGAAAATAAAATAGTTGGTTAGGTTATAACTGCGGAGCCGTCAGAAACAACTTGTTACAAGAAAATAAAATAGTTGGTTAGGTTATAACTGCGGAGCCGTCAGAAACAACTTGTTATAAGAAAATAAAATAGAAATCACCTTAGCCTGAGTAATTTTAAGAAAGATAGGGCACCATACTAGCGAGCAAGCCCGACTGGCGAAGGACCTCCACCTTACAGAAGACCACAGCCAAATAACTACACACAGCTGTGTAGTTGTGTTCCTATGTGTGAGTACAGGTCTTCAGCGCTCATATTGTGTTTTAAAAGAAACGTATTCGTATCCTAGGGATACTCGCATCTTAAGCCCTGGTGTAAAAAAAAATGGGTCGGCAACACGCAAGTGATTTAATACCAGATGGTATTGCAAGCGTCCATAGGCTACGGTAACTGCTTAACATCAGGCGAGCTGTATATTTATTTATTTATTATATACTTTATTTTATACCATTAATAATACTATTACAAAGAACTGCTTATAAATAGGTTTGTACAATGAGCGGCCTTATCGCTAAGAGCGATTTCTACCAGGCAACCTTTGGATGGACTTGTTGGTTGGATTCAGTGGTAGTTGTTGGCGTACTAAATTTTAATAAATAAGATTAATATAAATAATCTAAAATTATTTATTTATTTATATTTAAAAAAATAATATATTATAAAATAATAATAATAAATACTATACATATTAGAGACAAAAATAATAAGTAATGTTCTATGTATATTTAAAATGAAGGATATCAATTTTGAAGCGTCAGGTAATGTTCCTTCACCTTGGTTTTAAAAATAGAAATAGTATTGGCCCGTCTAATTTCCACCGGAAGATTATTCCACAGGAGAGTCGCAGTTACAGTAAAAGATTTATCAAAGAAATCTGTGCAGTGCGGTGGCATTTTTAATTTAAGATTTTCTGATGACCTTGAACATTTGTTGTGCGTGTCATATAAGAACTCGAAACGTTCCATGAGATAGGACGGTGCTATATCTTAATATATATAAATCTCGTGTCACAATGTTTGTCCTCAATGGACTCCTAAACCACTTAACCGATTATAATAAAATTCGCACACCATGTGCAGTTCGATCCAACTTGAGAGATAGGATAGTTTAAATCTCGATAAGGGCCTTCAATTTAACCCGGGCAAAGTCGGGGCGGGCCGCTAGTATATATATATATATATATATATATATATATATATATATATATATATATATATATATATATTGTTTTGTTTGTTTGTTTTTTAAAAAGACAACTCCCGCACTAGAGAACAAGCTCTGTGTCGCGGGGGACTTTACAAACATACAATCAACGGACACAAATCACACCCAGACTCAGAACAACTCTTTGTGGGTCAACTGCACCCACTGTATATATATATATAGCACCGTCCTATCTCATGGAACGTTTCTCATGGAACGAACTAGCGGACCTGGCAGACGTCGTCCTACCCGGACATTTTCCGGGTAGGACGTCTGCCAGGTCCGATATTTTTTTTTTATTTATTTATTTATTTATTCAATTAAAATTAACAGGTATACAATAAATTTACTCGCCAAACTGCTTGCGCAGTTTGTAGGCGAACGCTCACACTCAGTAAGTTTAACAAGCATTGACCTGCCTTTATACATCTACTATACTTATCTATCTACATTATGTACTAATCTTAACCTAGCTAATCAATAAACTATTTTTAACCCTTTTTTTTTTCTTTTTACCTTTACTACAATTGTACCCAAACATTTCCTTAATTTTGTTTTTTAGTTTAATTTTACATTTTATTCTATTTTTATCCCTTAACAATTCATATTTATTATATAATTTTGGTACTAAATACTGTCTCGTTCTTTCACCATAATAATTATTTACCTTAGTATTCCATAGCTTTCCCTTTTTTACTGATCTGGCACTGTACTTATATATTTTCTTACTTTTAAATTCTTCTTTATAATAGGTCTCTAAAATTATCAAATACTTCACCTTAACTTCTATTGGCATTATTTGGCATTCCAAAAATAGTTGGTCATAATCACCCTTAAACTTATCTCTAGTTTTTTTGTTAACAATAATTTTCAAGAATTTTCTTTGTACTTTTTTAATATCATCTAAATATGTTTTAAATGTTAATCCATAGCAGCTCAACCCATAGCTAACTATCGAGTCCACTAGTGCATAATAAACCATGAGCAGGGTACGCCTATCTAGTACTCTCTTTAGGTGGTAAAATTTACTGAGTACCATCCTCAGTCTATCACCGATTATGTCAATCTGTGGCCTCCAATTAAACTTATTATCGATAGTCAACCCTAAGTATTTAAACGAGTTAACTATCTCCAGTTCAGCACATTTACAGGGTAAGACACCGTGAAAACATTCATATGAATGCCCGACAATTCTAAAGGAACTATTATGTTTTACTACCACATTGTGAGGTGAATATATATGCATACATTTAGTTTTGCTCATATTGATTATAATGCTGTTATCATGAGCCCATTTGGTTATTTTGTCAAAATCCTGTTGTATATGTGTTTCTAACTGTTTAAGATTTTTACCAGCGATCAATAAACATGTATCATCAGCATACATATACACCTCACAGTGCTCCACAACATTTACCACACTATTAACATGCATTATGTATCCCACCGGACCATAGACAGAACCGGTGGGCACTCCTATTGTGATACTCGCCTCTGCTCCCCTTGTGCCATCGACAAGAGTGCAGAGCGATCTATTCATTAAATAGCTACTAAAAAACCTATTTGTAGGACCACGAATACCGCATTCCTTCATTGCTTGTAATAGCTGATTATGCTGTAAAGTTTCGAAGGCTTTTTTAAAATCCACAAACAATGCCAAGACCTGATTCCCCTCGTTAAGCTTATCATTAATGAAGTCTGTGAACTTCGTTAACAAAGTATTAGTGCTCCTTCCCCTTCTAAAGCCATGTTGACAATCTGTTAAAATATTATGTTTCTCTAAAAACTCACTTATTTGCCCAACTATCACTTTCTCAACAATTTTATTTATTACTGACAAAATAGCTACTGGCCTGTAGTTGGTATAGTCAAGGTGACACCCTTGTTTATATATAGGTCTAATCAAGGATTTCTTCAACCCGTTAGGGTATATACCCTTTGTAATGCACACATTAATCAATTTAGCTATTACAATACTAATATTTTTCTTAACAATTATATTTTTTAAGTCCTGTATCCTTATTTGGTCCATACCAGGTGCCTTAGAAAAGTCTAGGTTATCTATAATTTTACAAATATTTTTAGGTGTTACTTTTTGAAATCTAAATGACACATCACTGTTATTTACATATGAATTCCTGTCTAAAAATCTATCACTACAGTTATGTTGTATTTGTTCTATTTCCTCTGTAAATGTTTTAGAAAAGTTTGTACATATATTATACATATTATCTGTTTTACCTAAGTATTTTTTTATTACACTATCAATAGTTGATTTCTTTTTACCTATCCATTGATTTATATTGGCCCATATTTTTTTGTAGTCCCCTTTACAATTGACTAATTGACTCCTCCTGTGTTTGTTTTTCGCAGCATTTATTTCTTTGCAGACTTTATTCCGAAATTTTGTATAAGTTAATCTTTTATTCATATTAGACGGATCTGCCTTCCATACCCGAAACAACTCATTTTTCTTATCTATATTACTTATTATCTTTTTATTTACCCACGGTTGGTTTATTCTTTTATTATTGAATGTTTTAATGACTAAACAATCGGAATAAATGCTTCGAAACTCAAAACACAGTTCACTGTACAATATGACCGGGCAGTTTATTAATAAAAGATCATCCCACCTGATATTTTTTAGTTTTTCATCCAGTAGCTTATTGTCTAATACCTCCCGGGTCATAATATTATTAACTTCACAGTTTTGACGCGCTTCACATTGCATTCTAATTCTCACTCCTGTCAAATAATGATCTGACAGTTGGCATGACAGTGTGTGCGCCGACGCACATGTTGTCGTCCCGCTCGCACTCGTTGTCGCGCCCGTCGCACGCACCCACACATGATCAATGCACGACGTCTGTAGTTGTCCGTCCACTATGGCTTCGCGTGTAATCGCACTCGTTGATAAAACCATCTGTAGGCCGTGACTACACAAGGTGGTTTTGTAATGTTGTGTAGTCGCATTTTGCTTGTCGCTGAGTAAGTCGATATTCATATCCCCGATGACAACAATGTTTTCTTGCCTAGGTATACTTTCAATAAGCATATTCATATGTTGGATGAACTTTTTTCTATTTTTGTTTGGTGGTCTATACAACGAAATAAGGTTTATGGGCGTGTTTTCTATTATGATTTTGCCATGGATCACTTCTACTTCTGGGCTATATGACTTCTCTTCTATAAAACTTAATTCTTGTATAACATAAATAAGAAGCCCCCCTCCTCTTCTTTTCTCACGTGTGGAGAAGTAGACATTATATCCATCTATCCCAAAGATCGATATTTCTTCTTCTTTTATATTTATTTCAGTAAGTACTATTATATCTATTTTCTGCTTAGCTTCTTCTAATAATACCAGTAACTGATTGAATTGTTTTCTCAAAGATCTTATATTGACATGTATGATGTCAATGTCCCTGTTTTTTTTCTTTAGTAAATAGGTACTCCATTCCTTAATTAATTCAAATTGATTAAACACATATTCTTGATCCAACTGTATACTGTCGAATTTTATTTATTATAAGAATCACGTAGTGTGACACTGGCTTCCTATCGTTTATTATTGTTCGGTGTCGGTCATTGCTAAAAGTTGTCGGATATCGTTTTCGCATCTTATGTTATAGATTTTTTTGTTAGTTTCACTCTTTTTGACCAGGATTCTTGAATTTTGTATCCATACGAACTTATATGACGCTTTTAAATCTCTCTTTGCTATCCAAAAGAGATTTCTTGCCTGCTTTGAGAGGTCCTCATTTATATAAATGTAATTTTGACTCTTATTACTGAATATATCATCATTTGTTACTCGTTGTTTACGAGTCTTTAACCATTGATCTCGTGTTTTCTTTGTGCGTAGTGTAATTACCACTGGTTGGTGTCGATTATTATTGCTCGCAGTTTTTTCAACACCTACCCTCTTAGCCTCTTCAATCTCGCCCGGGTCCAAGTTTAGTTTATTAGCAAGTTTACATATTACTGACTTTAGATGCTCATTTTCTCGTTTCTCTAAGCCGATTATCTCGATATTTTTTTCCTTTTCTTTTTGTTCTATTGCAAGTACTCTTTCTTCTAACGCCTTATTGCATTTGTCTAAATAAGTATTTTGCTGTTCTAACGTTTTAATTTTCTTCTCTGCCTGTTGTTTAAACTCAAACATTTCTTGATATTTTTCAGAGTAAAAAATTACACTACCTTTGATTTCTTCTAGATCTTTTTCCATTTTGTGAATTATGTCCAGCTTGTTATTCATGTCGATCAATAAGGTTTCCAACGGAATATCGCTTTTTGCGTTCTTTATGATGCTATCGCGACCTTCTACTTCTTGGTCACTCTTCGTGCACTCATCACAACATTCGAAATGTTTCACATTTTTCACACATTTCTTGTGAAATACTCCATTGCACTCTCCTTTGCACTTAATCACGTCGTCCTTAGATACGGACAAGAATAATTTGCACTTTTTACACTGTACCATTTTACTTTTATATTTTATAATTTGTAGGTAGGTATGTAGTAAATATAAGTATAACCGGTAGCTCTCTCAGCACGTCCGTACGTTGAGCGCGCACGACGGTGATATATACCGACAGCAGCGCCACCTACCGGGTCCAATTGTGAATCTGAACCATCCGGGACCCTACAAAATTTCATTAAAATCGATCCTGCCGTTTAGGAGTTCAATATTTGATTGAGTGATATTTTCTGTACTTTAAAATATATAAACGTATATATATGTATATATATATATATATGTATATATATATATATATATATATATATATATATATATATATATATATATATATATATATATATATAAATATGTATCTATGTGTTTTGCCAATGGTAAACATTTAATTTTATAATTAATTGTTCTATTTTTGTCTACTCCATGCCTCCTGTGCTAAAATTCCTAAAAACTCAATAAAATATTTCTAATCACTTATTTGACAACGTCACACGGACGAAGGCGACGCGTAGCGGCCAGCCGTGGAAGCTAAGCCACGCCCACAAAACCACAATTTATTTTCGAGGTATCGCCTTAAGGTTAGCAACGCGCAATGCTCAACGTATTACAAGCGTCTATATGCTGCGGTAAATGCTTACTATCAGGCGGGCCGTATGCTTAATTGCCAATATAATATAAAAATATAGTATTATTGCCATTCTAACATTATGACTCATTCTATTAAAATAAAACGCTTTAATATTGCTATATACAAAGACCACACAATGTCAAGATCTTCACACAAGCTGCCAACCATCAAAACTACTTTTATTACAGCCCTATATACCATTCAAAATTCCATCTTAACAACATCAGCATAGAGTGCAAAATAACTTAATTCACACGTTAAAATTTACAAGAATGATTGCCGTAAGTTCCACTTAATAGGCAATGGTAATCGGATAGCAATAAACAGCTACTGGTGGACTCATAAAACAGTACTTTCAGTTAAATACAGGGCTCTAATTAAAGTTCTCGGCTTTAGTACCTCCAGAGGGCCTATATTGTATTAAAACGTGAGTCATTCGATCGAGAAAGAGAGACGGAGCTTTATAGAGTGTATAGCTCTGTCCCTCTTTATCGGTCGAACAACCCAAGACATTCGTGATAGTTGACACTTAATTTTCAAATGGTGTTGTTGTATCATTAACGTCTTTAAGATGCTATGACATACTGACATAGTGATATAATATATTAGTCTGTATATCTTTTTTAAAAATTTATTTTGTTTTTTTAATGAATTCTTATAAATGTTATACTAAATCGCCAAACTGCATAAACTGCAGATATACAGACAAGCGGCTCGTCACGACTTCGCCTGGGTAGACATTTATCCTGTATATTTTTTCGATAAAATATAGCCTATGTTACCCGCTGATAATATAGGTTTCTAATGGAGTATTTTTTTTTAAATAGTTCGCATAGTTATTGAGTTTATTCGTCACATACAAAAATACAAATCTTTCCTCTTTATATATAATATTTTTATTATTATATTAGCGTCGATAAGAGTCCTCTAGACCACGATGGCCAATTTGAATGGAGACTGACTTGTCTGAAGAATGCATGTGTAGTCTGGTCACAGAATACTTAATAGGTCTGGTGAATAAGGTGGTCTCACAATCAACACCGCACCGAGTGGTATATTGTTCGATTGCTACATGTACCAAAACTTTGTGATCCACAAATAGATGTGCCGAGTTAGGAAGTACTTCGTACCTCTACGTTAATTTTATGTTTGTAAAGCTCCCCGTAATACAGGATCTTTTGACAGAAATCAACAAGATTATGTTACAGTGTAGTAAGCGCGCAGAACACAGGGTCATCATCATCATCTTTTCTTTCACTCCCATAATCCGATCTTAGATCTGATCAGGAGTAGGATCACACACTTTCCTAAGCAGAGAGTGAACTCACTGGATTAAAAAAAATACACTGGTTTTTTTTAAGGAATTTGAGATCTCCAAGCTTCCACAACCAGCCAGCTACCAACCAAATAAGCATTCAAAAGATCAAAGAAATCGGCAAAATACTTGAGGCAATCTTCTAAATACTTTAATTGATACTAGCGACCATGTCTTGAAATATTTTATAGGCGATAATGATCACTTACGAGCTCATTAACCACCTCCGGCGATCTCCTAGACCCGGTTACGGTAACAAGTTATCAGTCAATAAACGCCAAGTATTTGACGATGTTAACCTTTTGCTGGAATGTTTTGCATCCTCTTCGATGCTAGCTAGCGTTTTTTGGTATACGGTCTCTTTTAGGCTCGACCGTTCTAGCAGTAGTACTCGACACCCATTGATTGCCTCGGTAGTCTAGTGGCCGCAGTATGCGCCTGCTGTGCACGAGGTTGTGGGTTCGATTCCCACACAAGACAAAACTTTGTGTGACCCACGAAGAATTGTTATGAGTCTGGGTGTAATTGTATGTTTGTTAAGTCCCCCGCGACACAGAGCTTGCTCTGTAGTGCGGGAGTTGTCTTTTTTTGAGACGAAAAAATAAATACCAACGAAGCAGCTTGAAAAAACATAATAGAAGTAAATATTTTTTGCATTTTTGCTATGCAATTAGCTCAAATACACTTAGGTATTAAAGCAATGTGGAAAACGTCGAGCCAGGAGCAGGATCAGTCGTCACTCCAAGACGTAAATAAGCGGTGGGCAAATTCTAACTCCGGAGTAGAAGCTCGGATGGCACAATTGCTAGTGCGCTGGGCTGGAATCCTGCTCTGAGCTCAGAGAAGGATCAGACGTCACTCCAAGACGTAAATAAGCGGTGGGCAATTTCTAACTCCGGAGTAGAAGCTCGAATGGCACAATTGGTAGTGCGCTGGGCTGGAATCCTGCTCTGAGCTCAGAGCAGGATCAGACGTCACTCCAAGACGTAAATAAGTGGTGGGCAAATTCTAACTCCGGAGTAGAAGCTCGAATGGCACAATTGGTAGTGCGCTGGGCCGGAATCCTGCTCCGGGCTCGACTTTTTCCACATGACTTTAATATTTGAGTATATAATAGAAGTAAGGATTCAATCAACAAACAAAATCCAAGAAAAATCTTGATCAAACTTCGTACAGCTTCGAAATCGTATTCGAAGTTTATTAATCAAGTTTCTAATTTCGCTTTAATGAACATACAATTTGTCGAAATGACAGGTACATAAGTTACCGAATTTAATTTAACTGGCTGCTGTTAATCAAGTTATTACATTTCATGCACGTGAACGTATTATTGAAGGGAATCAGTTTAGCAAATAATTTTGGCTGTATGTTTGGTGCGTTTGGAAAGGAGTAATTTTAACTGATTGCCAATATGGTGAGAGGGTGACAAACAAACAATCGGTCCACCTGCTATTAAGCTGTTACCGTAACCTATCGAAGCTTGCAATACCAGAACCAGAGGTATCACTAGCTTTTGAGAGATGCGTTTTGCATGATGCGAGTAGGAATGCGTTTTGAAAGAAACGTTTGCCTATCCCAGGGTTTATATTACTTGGGTGGCAAACAAGCATACGGCTCAGCTTATGGTAAGAAGTTACCGTAACCTATGGATGCTAGCAATACCAGAAGTATCACTTGCGAGTCGCTGACTCATTTTTTTACACAAGGGCTTTAAGATATTCCTGGGAACGAAAAACGTTTCTTTCAAAACGTATCCCTCAATGAGCCCTGTGAGACCTGTACCTTATTATAAAAATATTAATTTCAAGTTCTGTTCTAAATAAAAAGAAAATAATTATTCGGGTATACATTTTTTATTATGATTTCTTATCGATAAAAAAAAATACTTTACGGAATTATCTACACAATTTTATTTTAAGTATTCTCAATTATTCATAAAAATACATAATAAAAAGAATACTTGAAATAATTCCTTAAGACTTCCTTATACTAATGATCACCCGTGGTAGAAATTCAACCATAATTCAATAAATTTTAAGCTACTATTTGACCTTTAATTTATTCTTTACTTACTTTACTCTTAGATCAAAAACCTCCTTACACAAATTTGACATATTACTATTGGCCGTTTAGAGAATTCGCCATTAAAATATTAAAATAATGTCGTTACAACTTTTGGTCTTAATTTTTTCCGTCTAGCCCCCTTTCGCAACGCGCGATAAGGAACTTCGTTCCAAAAGTATAAAACTTTCTGTTAGTAATAGTTAACTATGGGTAACCATGTTAATTGGTATGGGCCTCGTAGGTCCTACAATTTTCCCTTTACAAAATGTATAAGCATTCTATATAGACCCTGAACAAAACTTATAGCAATGTAAAGCAAATATTTACCACGATTTTATTAATTCAGAATTAAAGTAATCTTCCAAAACTATCTAAAATAGTTTTCATGTGGTATTTTACTCTTATCTCAATTGTTTTATAGTGTATCATATAGATAACCGTTCATAAAACGATGTGAAGGCATCTCTTATATCTCCGAATTGCCGAAGTGGTATTTTATTTAACATGCTCTGCATTATTTGATGTTAATTATCTGCATTTTTATCTCCGTATTCAGGTTACCTATGAACGCTTTAATTAATGAAGTGAACTACATTTCGTGAATGTTTTTGAATGTAATCTTTTTCGTTAATTACTCCGTTTATTACGTAACTAAATAGTACAAAAGGCGCTCATAGCTAGGTGTAATCGCTGTTCGGTAAACAATCAGCGGGTTAAGGGCGCGGTAACCTTATAGATGGGTGACCGCATAGTGGTATTTCATCTGATCGTCTCCGTGCTTCGGAGGGCACGTTAAAAGTTGGTCCCGACTGTTATCAGTCGTTAGATCACGACTGAGGCCTAAACATGGGCGATCTCAATAACTCTGTCACCAGGTTGGCCACTAACCAAACGATAAGAAGAAAATAGTACAAAAAAGGTACGTACATGTTAAACGTGAGTCTTTCGAGTGATAAAGAGGGACGGAGCTATACAAGCTATCTAAGTCCGTCCCTCTTTCTCACTCGAACGACTGAAGTTTTAACACGTCATCGTATGGTCCCTGTACTCACGCACAGGAGCAAAACCATTCCTCGCGTGTAGTTATTAGTCTAAACACTGCTGTAAGTCGGAGGCCTTTCTTCAGTCGGGTTTGCTCGATTAAATAGTGCCCCACTCTTAATAATTATTTACTCTATTAAAACAGTAGCTCGAATTTCATCGTCGGGCGTTTGATACACGAACTTCATACCGTAGTTGTTTGTATCTGAGCACAGTGAAATAGTTTTGAAAGTATCATCATTAGAGAAGTTCGTAATGACCGGGGTACGATAAAACCTTTTACTTCAGATATAATACATATTGAAGTTATGTCGTTAAACTTCACACTTAGTTTAGGTATCTATTACAATGGGACAAGACTACTTTTTGTTGGTTTAAAACTAAAGACGTGGATATCTCACTAGCGCGCCAAAAGTGATGCTTCAACAGAAGCTTCATTTCAATCACTATCTCTTTCTGTATCATTAAGTTCGGTATTATTTATCGCATTCATACTTGGAATCTATAAGCAAGTACGCCCAAAAACATGGTATTATCTTTCTTTGTAATATTTTTGTACAATATAAAAGCTAAATTGATACAAAAATTAAATTTTATGTATGATAGCTGTTGCCCGCGGCTCCGCCCGCGTGGATGTCGGTTATCGCTGTAAAATAACCTATGTGTTATTCCAGACCATAATCTATCTCTGGGCCAAATATCATCCAGATCCGTTCAGTGGTTTTTACGTGAAAGAGTAACAAACATCCATCCATCCATCCATTCTTATAAACTTTCGCAATTTATAATATTAGTAGGATTACCGACACCGAAGTGGTTGTAACTTTGTACTTAAGTAGACGGCTGGGCACGATTCTCCTTTCCTCTATCAAGAGAGCTAAGAGGACTTAGGCATTAATGTGGCAACCCTTTGGCAAACTGTGGGTTAGTGGATCTGACGTGCCTTTAGAATTTCTTCTAAGAAATTTGGGTTTCTTTACAATATTTTCCTTCCCCATTAGCAGATGGTAAATAAAGATTATAATTTTAAGAGACGTAGGGCGCCATACTAACGAGCAAATCCGAATGGTTAAGGATCTCCACCGCTACGGTAACTACGGGCCGTAAATGATTGCCACCTAAGTAGAATAAACAAAAAGTTACTGCTTACCATGAGGCGAGCCATATATGCTTGTTTGTAGTAGAGAAACAACGTAGGAGTTAAAAGTGCTTCTATTCCTAGACATTTAATGACAACGCAAATAATCTCGGACAGTGACAAAGTATAACGGCGCTTTACATGTAATTGCGGGAATTAACTACTTATATGTTATTTTTATCCAACTTCGTAAAATGTAACAGTATATTGACAGATAATTATCGTGTAATATGTTCCCTTACGTAGGTGTTGATAGATAGATAGTATATTCTTGTACACACGGCAACGAACATGACTATGTGAAGATTAGTTTTTCAGGAAAACCAATGTATGAATTTGTGGATCACACATATTCCTATCCCAGGGTTACTACCATCTTAAAGCCCTGGTGTTAAAAAATGGGTTGGCAACACGCAAGTGATACCTCTGGTACTGCAAACGTCCATAGGCTACGGTTACTGCTTAACATCAGGTGGGCCGTATGCTTGATTGCCACCCAAGTAGTTTATAAAAAAATATTTTATTTCTCGCTATTTACCATTGCGCGGCATGTTGTCGGTTCGATTCCCACACGGGACAAAAAATTGTATGATCCATAATTGTTTGTCCCGAGTCTGTGTATAATTTATGTCCGTTAATTGTGTTTGTAAAATCCCCCACGACACAAGGCTTGTTACCTAATGCGCGAGTTCTTTAAAAAATAAATAGAGACCTACTCGTACTACTTATTTAACTGTGATCTTCTGTAAGGTAAATGTCCTTCTGCAGTAGGTAGGGCTTGCTCACTTGTACGGTGGCCTTTTTTTTGTAGAGGGGAAATGCTTTACGCATATCGCCTTGCCTGGGGTAGCGAGGCGGTTATGTCGGACTCTCTGGCTCAAAGATGGTAGGCGGCCGGCATAACGACTAAAACCCCTCTGTGCACCAACACCCGCCTTCACGGGTGGACCACTGGAACCTGATATGACGTCAGTGGTCCACCCAGCGGCTGTCCGTTTTACTTGTATGGTGCCCTACCTTTCTTGACAGCTATGTATAAGTATTATAAGAGTTTATTGGCTATGGAATTCCTTTACCTTCACGCAGTCTGTGTATGCTAGTTAGCCATCTCAAAAATTATATTTCGTAATCTTGTCATTCATTTCCAAAGCCGTGTGTTCAATATTCTGAAGAAATTCAAGCATGTATGTGTTGGATTAAGCCAATATCTTAGGTAAAATATTATTCAAAGTTTCACAAGATAATCCATGCAAATTGACCGGTAACCGACCCAACTTGTCGCTATTGACACCAACAGCAAATGTCAGTATTAAAACTACATTTATTTTAACACAATTTCAAATGCAGTTTACATAAATTAGATATCTATTTCTACACGAAATTGGCTAAGCTTAAATTAAGGAATACGGTCCTTTTGGCATAGTATACCGATACTTTTGCGCTTGCAAAAACAGGAAAATATGTATTTTTTATGCCAATTGATTAATAAATGTTTATTTATTTAGTTTATTAGCTTAATATTAATTAGACCCTCTAATACTAGCGAATACATTTTCAAAAACATGTTAGCAGTCTTTGGATAAAGGAAAACTTAGTAACTTGTGAATTGTATCGTCGAGCTATTAGATTATTATTTTTGAATATGGAAAGCGTTTGGCGATGATGACGCGAGTGCCATGATATTTGATCACCCAAAAAGTTTGAATACGGAAAGCGTTCGGTGACGATGACGCGAGTTCCATGATTTTTTTTCACCCAAAGTATTTAACGCGTCTAAAGACGTTTTCATTTTAAAAACATAAAAAAAAACAATCAAATATAATCTATATTATATAACCAAGCTTATTCATCCATATGTTTCACATATTACCTTTTTATTTCACAAACATCTGTACTTAATGACATTTTAATGACTTGGACGTCGTTTCAAGTTTTTTAACGCCCCACGGCCATTTTCAATCGAGAGAGTAAAGAGTGACTAAACAAACTAAATCTAAATTAACCTGCTAGGGGGCACCACTTTCCATTTGAAAACAAGCAAACTCATCAACTATTGGAATGTAATTGATTTCTAATTTAGTTCTAACAGATGTTTGTTTGTTAACATTAAACATTTCTTTGTTGTAAGTAAGAGTGTGTAACTTAAAGGTATTAATTAAAACTTCTAAGTAACTTAAAACAACAAATACTTTGAAAAATATGCTGTATTTTTTCAAGTTTCAAGGCATTTGTTTTTAACAAAAACTTAGTCGCAGAATTATGTCAAAAAGTGTAAAACATAAATAAATTACTTGGCAATGCTTATGTACTTACGAAGTTTTAAGGATTAGGTAGGGCGCCATGCAAGCGAGCAAGCCCGACTGGAGAAACACCTCCATGCAGAATCATAGAAAACAACTACACCGCTGCGTGTGGTTATTTAACTACACACACGGTAACTATTTAACATCAGGCGGGCAGTATACTTGTTTGCCATGCAATCTGTATAAAAGAAAAATAGTAAATATTACGCACTCTGCGGAGGCTCTAAGTTTTTTTTACACCTACATCACTGCTAAACCTATTTTAGAGTTAAGTATATAGCCAGCTTGACCCCTAAGGAATTGCGGAACTACAAAAACTAAAAATTTTGATATAAAAGTCAGAATTTTAACACAGGCGTTCTTTAGGTAATGAAAGCGACCGTTAAGAATGGATTTTCCGAAATTCCTACGGGGAATGGAGAGAATTCCACGAGAATGAAGTCGCTGGAAAATGCTATAGTATAAAATAAAATTAAACAGGCAGAGAATTCTTTGTCCACAGACGTTTTAGCGAGATTATTTTTTAAAGCCTTGTTAGAATAAAAGCAGATTATGTTTTTCCTATTTTAAGCTTTTATAATAATAAACATTGTATATAATCATAGCACCATGTCATTTCCCGGAAGGGGTAAACAGAGGTGTAGGTACCACTCTATTTGTAGCAGTATTTCAGTTTTTGTACTAGCAAGGTGTAGAATATGCATACTTTGTATATACATATATATGTTATAATTTGAGCGGACCGCGTCTGACGGACGGCGATTTCACGGGCATTGCAAGCTCCTATAGGGTAAGCTAAGCTCTATAGGAGCTAGCAATGATATCGCTGGTGTTGACGACCCTAAAACTTTGTAAAACCACCATTTTATTATAAAGAAACAAAATGCTGGTGTTTCAAAGCTTTGGGTATTTTTGTTTCTTTAAAAACGCATCCATAAATTGAACTACATGCACAGGATGCATAATAGATATTTCTTTATTTTATGGCCATTTCCATTTAGATTTTATAGTTTTCAGAATATTTATAATATACAAACTAAGGGTCGTCTGCGACCCCGACTTTTCCGCGTGGTAACTTGAAAAAAATTCCCCGATTTTGCAACATATCTCACTACTTCTATTGATCATAGCGTGATGTTATATAGCCTTCCTGGATAAATGCACTATTCAACAAAAAAAGTTTTTTTCTAATCGAACCAGTACTTTCTGAGTTTAGCGCGTTCAACCAAACAAACTCTTCAGCTTTATAATATTAGTATAGATATAGATATAAATTGACTATCTCCACTGTATAGTTATTTGGCATTTCTGTAAAGTGGAGATCCTTATTTAGTAAGACTTACTCTTTGTAAGGTGTTCTGATCTCTTTTAATAGAAAAAAAAAAGTAATTCCTTTGCATCAAAAAATTCTAACAAAATTTAAAAGACTATTATAGTATTGCGGTAAAGTTTAATTTTAAGTTTAACTAACAGTAAAGTTAACTATATAATTTCTGTATAGTTTAACCTAACAGAGAAGTTACGTTAATGCATGTTAACACAAAAGTTGCGGAAGGGTCGGGACAGCTACAGTATCTGGGACGACCTTCATAACTCTAAGGACTTAATATTAAGACACATTGCTGGGGACATTGAAACATCAAGAAAGAGTTTGTTAAAGAAAATCTATAATTTTAACAAAAAAATTCGACTTCAGTACGGCAAGTTGTAAAATTTTCAAATATTTGTTTGTTACAATCGAATAAAATCGACTGAGCGTCGGGCTGAACACAGGTCAAGTAGGTATTAAAAGCAATATTTAATCTGTGCAATCCGCGCTCAATTCATTCACGTCATTATTTCTTATTAATAGTTGCTTAGCAACAATAACCGAAACTTATCTAATCGCCATCAGTAAAATACTTATTATTGAAAAGTTCAGATGGCCATCTGTGGTCTTCTTCATCAGTTTTCGGTTTCGGTTTAAATCATCTTTATTTCTTATTCAAAACACTTAAGTGTCACTTACATAAGAAACAATAACAATATAACTTAAAAAAAATATGTTAATGTCCATTACCAACTTCGAGTTTAAAATTACCGTCGCACCCGCACGCACTTCACTATTCCGTCGATAGTAGATCCAAGCTCAACGCATATAGGGTATGGTCCAAGTTACAAAATGCCAACCCATTATTTTATATTGTACCTATGAGTCTATGTAACTTGTGAATAAATGATTATTATTATTTTAAGCGATCGATATAATTAGTGAAGATAACTTTCTACGTAAAGAAAGAATCATCACCAATTATATGATTTAATAATTTTCTCTTAAAAATGTTAAATGAGCCTGAATTCCTTATATCGACTGGAATTTTGTTGTATAACTGTGCTCCCACAAAAGTTATTCTGTTTTGACCGTAATTTGTTCTTGCATTAGTTAATACAAGTTGATTTGCGCGACGTGATGAGTATTTATGTGTTGTACTGTTGCCTTTGGTTGTGAATGTGATGTGTGAGTGTATTTTTTTATGTATTATTTTATGTATTAGAATGCATGTATTGAATGTGTATAATTGTTTTATATTTAAAAGTTTTGTTTCCTTATAAAGTTTTATAGAAGGGGTTAAATAATCGTAATGAAATAGGATTTTTATTATTTTATTCTGTAAAGTCTGTATGTGTTTAAGGTTTGTGTTTGCCGCGGTTCCCCATATTTCTATGAGATAAAGGAGGTGAGGTTTCACGAGTGAATTATAGATTAGGAATCTTACTTTATGTGGTATACATTTTATATACCGTTTTACTTCACCAAATTACACTTTCTGAATGCAAATGATTGATTAGTTGTTAAAAATATTGAAATTGCTATATGTGTGCCTATAACTTTTGAGGAGTTCCCTCAATTCCTCATGGATCCCATCATCAGAACTTTCTTTTGATGATAATGGGACCAAACTAGAAATATGTCCAGTCAGACAAAAAAAGAATTTTTCAAATCGGTCCATAAATGACGGAGTTATGCGGTAACAAACATAAAAAAAAAACACACGAATTGATAACCTCCTCTTTTTGAAGTCGGTTAAAAATAGGTTTAAGTTTTTTACAAAAATTGCTTTTATTCAAGAGAGGCACCATACTAGTGAGCAAGTCCGACTAAAGGACCTCCACCTTACAGAAGCCTAGAACCAAATGACTACATAAAGCGGTGTAGTTGTGTTCCTTTGTATGATACCTTTTACGCAAGTGATGCCGTTGGTATTGCAGGCGTCCATAGACTACGGTAGATTTGAAAGAAGTGTATTTCTATTCCGGGAATACTTCCAGCTTGGCAACACGCAAGTGATACCTCTGGTATTGCAAGCGTCCATAGGCTACGGTAACTGCTTAACATCACGCGGGCCATATGCTTGTTTGTCACCTAAATAGTATAAAAAAAGAATAACAAACGGAACGTGCTATCTTCGCACAGATGGATATTTAAAGGATCCCGTATTTTATTTTTCAATAAAATGTAGCCAATGTTACCCGCTGATAATGTAGCTATCTAATAGTAAAGGAATTTTTTAAATCGGACTAGTAGTTTTGGAGTAAAATCGTAACAAACAAACAAAAAATCAAGTCTTACTTACCTCTTTGTAATATTAGTTTAGATTAAAAGTGGTCTGATATTTTTGTCAGACCTATTGTGTACTTTCATATATATATAATATGTACCCTTGTCATTGCGTAATTGGCCATAGGTAAAACGGATGAACACTGTTAGTAAATTTACATATACTTTGCCCTAATTTTATCACAATATCAACGAAACTTACTAAGTCCTAAATTTTCCCAATAATTATCTTGAACTATCATCGTGATAATCATAATATCTTACCAAACGGGCATACAATTATAATAAGAGTTTTCTTAGCTTAATGTCATAAAAACGGTTTGCTAGTTACAAAGCACTTCAATGGATTTGTAATGCCACGTTTAAAGTGAAACTTGAATAGGAATACCTCTAAGAGCAAAGTCTATTCATTCGTTCAATAAATCAATTGATCCTGGCTGTTGTCATTGAACATTCTACGAAAAAGCTCTGTGTTCACGGAGTCTTAAGTGCGATTTTCTTTGAATTTGGAATGACAACGACCAATGTCATTTACGACATTGATTACTATCGAACGGCTTCGCTTGCACACGGTTTAAGTTGCAAACAAGAATGCAACCGTCCGTTCGCCACTTTTTTTTTTTTTTTTCATACTAGGGTGGCAAACAAGCATACGGCCCGCCTGATGTTAAGCAGTATCCGTAGCCTATAGACGCTTGCATTACCAGAGGTATCACTTGCGTGTTGCCAACCCATTTTTTTTACACTAGGGCTTTAAGGTGGAAGTTACCCTGGGATAGGAATACGTTTCACTTAAGGTTACCACTGAAAATCAGCGCTGTGTTGTTATCACAACATAGCATTATACTGAGAGGTAACCTCATTGGCACAGACACGACGTGTCTAATTAGTCCTACTAATATTATAAACGCGAAAGTTTGTTAGCATGTATGGATGTATATTTGTTACTCTTTCACTCAAAAACTACAGAACGGATCTGGATTAAATTTGGCATGGAGATAGATTATAGTCTGGAATAACACATAGGTCCTTTAATACCGGAAATAATCTCTGTTCCTGAGGGATTGTACGCGCGGGCGAAGCTGCGGGCGAAAGCTAGCTACATAATAATTACAGTTTGTAATATACCAACATGTCACTCTGTGTCAATAAATGTAATTTTCTTTCTTTCTTCCTTTAGAGATAGAGATTCTTTAGAAAGATTATAGTTAACCCGGAGGGTTCTTAGATGTTGAATGGCAGTCTCTTG
Source organism: Trisateles emortualis (assembly GCA_947095525.1). Taxonomy (NCBI): domain Eukaryota; kingdom Metazoa; phylum Arthropoda; class Insecta; order Lepidoptera; family Erebidae; genus Trisateles; species Trisateles emortualis. The sequence continues at coordinate 6,572,419 of OX352748.1, read as the reverse complement.
TTTAGTCTCAGTTTAGATTGTAAGCCGTAACTAATAAATTGGTCTACTCGACTAAGTAATTAGTAAACAATAATTTTAAAAATAAAAAATAAATCTAAGAAACTCTTTCACAATAATGTAGCGTATCCCATTGTATGCGTATGCGACAAACGACTTAAAGTCCCCAAAGACTGCCCCGCATGATTTTTATATAATTATGTTCACCGATTACTTGAAGACACCTGCTCCGATTTGGAAAATTCTTTTTGTTTTAAAGGATTACACCACCCAGGCCGTTTTGAGAAATCTAAAAATTATATATGTGTCGATGATATTTTATAAAAAAATTGATACATTTTTAAAATAAAAAGTTTTTTAATAACACGATTAGGGTGTGCTATTTTTAGTGTGTGACAAGTGACAACCCTGCCAAAACAGTAATAAATTTAAAATAGCTTTAGGAGTGTTCTGTACAAAATGTTTTTAGTCCTGTGCTAATACGACTCGGATAGCAAAGAAATTGAGTAATCAATGGGTCGCTTTAAAAACTCAATAAAATGGTGGCCTGTACCTTACAAGGACGGTGAAGATGCATTTTAAATTGCTGTTTAGTGCTGCAATTTGCTTTGAATGAAGCCGATGACATCAGTAGTCAATACCGCAGTTTATGAGCTCTGAAAACAAAATCGGTTGAAGAGAATTGAAAAATCGTTTAATTAAATGGGTGTGGGTGTTATAAAAAAGCAATTTATTGTGTAGACGTTCAATAAACACTTCATTTGTACGATTTCTGTTTCGATCAAGTGCTAACTATAGACGGGCTCTGCTTCATTTCTTAAAAGTACAATATGTAGGTATTCATTTGCAATACCTGGGGTATCCCTCGCGTATTATTATTAGCCAATACTGTCCCACTGCAGGGCAAAGGCGGGAGGCCTTTCTTACTTGCCAGTCTGCACGGTAGGAGCCAAGTTCATCCCGTCATCTTTTCCTGTGCCTGCCAAAATTTTCTGCTCTGGGAAAATGTTTCTTTAAAAAAATCATCCCTAAATGAGTACACTTATTTGTGCTTTTCATTTGATTTCTATCCTTTTTTTATACTACTTGGGTGGCAAACAAGCATACGGCCCGCCTGATATTAAGCAGTTACCGTAGCAATATGGACGCTTGCAATACCAGAGGTATCACTTGCGTGTTGCCAACTCATTTTTTTTACTTGGGCTTTAAGATGGAAGTATTCCTGGAATAGAAATACGCTTCTTTCAAAACGCCTCCCTAAATGAGCGCTGGAGACCTGTACTCACACACAGGAACACAACTACACTGCTGTGTGTAGTTATTTGGCTGTGGTCTTCTGTAAGGTGGAGGTCCTTCTCCAGTCGGGTTGCCTCGCTAGTATGTTGCCCTACCTCTCATAATTCATATTTTGAAATAAAAATCTATCTCAATTTAACATAACAATCTCTTTCTTATTTGTTAATGCCCAATGCTTGTGTACCCAATCTGGGTAACATAAATCGATAGCTACTTGAGTCTTAATTACGTTTGAAGTTAGCGAGTGAGCACTTAAACCACGTGTCCGGTATATAGTTATGAGATATCGTGGGCTATTGACGCTATTGTGTACTGTGGACAAAGTAACCAGATATCTGATGTGAAGGGGAACCTACTTGTGTAGGTAATGATAGGCCGTGAGTCATACTTACTTGACTGCACGTGTTGTGGTGATCACCTCGACACTAAATTCCCCCTTTTGGATTCGATTCCAATATGCGTTCTGGGTCCGAATTCCACATAGGACAACCTTTATCCTATCCTACTAACATCATAAAAGCGAAAGTTTGTAAGAACGTATGGATGTACTCAAATTCAAACTCATTTATTCATTTAAAAGATCAAATACATGATACTTATGAAAGTCATAAAAACAAATGCCAGCATACTTTTTTTCCTATAGAGCCTCGAGAAGAATTGGCAAGAAACTCGGACTCGAATATAACATTTACAATTAGGTATAAGTTACAATATTAGTGGTAACGAAAAGGCACGGAAACCAATATACCATACAGAATGAAATTTAGATATTTAATTAAGAAACAATATAATGACTAAAAAAAGAATGAATTTAGTATGGTAATGTGGGATCATTTCTTTTTGTAAGAATAAGTTACAAACGTGTCGAGATCACATTGCAACAGTAGTAAAATCTAAAAATGCAATGCATGCATGTATGTTTACTACTCTTTCACGTAAAAACTACTAAACGGATATAAATAAATAAAATTTGACATAGAGATAGATTATAGTCTGGAATAACACATAGGCTAATTTTCCGGAAGTAAATTTCTGTTCCCGAGGAATTGTATGCGCAGGCGAAGCCGCGGGCGAACGCTAGTGATACATAAATGTTTGTTACAAGTGTAGGTGTACTTTTTGTCCGTGAAAGTAAGGTAAGTATGTTTGTAAAGTCCTCCGCAATACAGGGCTTCTTTTAGATTAGAGCAGTAAAAACGGTTAATAAAATTCTTATTCAGATGTACACCTCATTCTCTCACCTTATCTTTTCCTCTACGACTCTAAGGTTTGCTGGTAGGAAATCATTATGAGTTAAGCTCGCGTTTGTACATGATATTTTAAGTATATTAAGTACTAGCTGTTGCCCGCGGCTCCGCCCGCGTGGATGGTCGGTCGGTTCGGTTACCGCTGTAAAAAGCCTTTGTGTTATTCCAGACCATAATCTATATCTGTGCCAAATTTCATCCATACCCGTTCAGTAGTTTTTACGTGACAGAGTAACAAACATCCATCCATCCATTCTCACAAACTTTCACATTTATAATATAAGTAAGGATTTAATATGTAAATTGAAACTGACTGAACACCATACAATTTTTTTAGCTTGCACGACGTGTATTAGCTGTATGCTCCCCAAATAAAATAAAATAAAATATGTATTTTTGTACCTCCAATTCCAAAATATAATATAAGGTACAGCTGATACAAAACACGAGCATATATTTTAATACAACAGATACCTTACCGATGTGTGATGGAAGATAAGTAAAAATACATGGTAACTCATTTTTTTACGTTCTGATGCTTCTATTCATTGGGTTGAAGTTATTGGTAAAATTGATTTGTAAGGAAAGATACGAGTATGTGTGACAAGATAATATTTTTATATTATTGTAAGGCGTAAATAATATTTTATAACGCGAAAGTTTGTAAGTATGGATGGATGGATGTTTGTTACTCTTTCACGTAAAAACTACTGAACGGATCTGGATGAAATTTGGCACAGAGATAGATTATGGTCTGAAATGGATGGAACTTTTTACAGCAATAACCGACATCCACGCGGGCGGAGCCGCGGGCAACAGCTAGTATTTTATACATATATTTTTAATGTGTTGCCAACTCACGGTCGTCTGATTCCACACTAGAACAATCGAATGCACGGGTGGTTCAGTGGCCTAAGTGGATACCTCGCCATTTACCACAGCGCGGCGTGTTATGAAATGTCAAGTAATGTTGTACTTAGTACGTGTACCTATGGATGTAATTTTGCTTTCTTAATGATTTTCATTTAATGAGTTCGTCCCCAATTCCCCACACGGGACGAAAATGTGACAAATATCTTTGTAGTCTCCCGCGATTTGGAATTGCCCGCGTGCGGGCAATATATTCGAAAAAGGTTTTTTTTAAGACAACCTCGTATAACAAGAACAAGCCCTTGTCGCGGGGGACAATACAAACATACAATTAACGGACACAAAGTATACCCAGACTTGGGACAATCATTTACGGATCACATAATTTTTTTGTCTTATGTGAGGATCGAACCCACAACACGCCGCGCAGTAATAAGTAGCGAACACTAAACCAACCGTGTAATCCAATTTGTAGCTTTTACTGTTCTTATTCATATGCCAGTAATATACCCATATAGCTTATTACGTGACGTCACCACCAACTAAATGCAAGTCAGCAATAATTCGCATGTAATTTTGTATGGAACGTCATATTATTGATGCAATAGCGTCCAATCAGTGTGAAATTGTTCATTACTCGATGAGATGAGTATTTAATACACCAATGAGGCAAGTACATACAGTGTATGAACATTGGACACGTAATCATTCATTGGAATAAGCTTTTGTAGTAATGTCGAATTATTTTGAGGCCAATTTTAGCACAAAATTTTAATGTTAAAAAAGGTATTTAGGTATGCGTTTTGAAAGAAACGTATTCCTATCTCAGGGATACTCCCATCTTAAAGTCCTCGTGTCAAAAAATGGGTTGGCAACACGCAAGTGATACCACTGGTATTGCGGGCGTCCATTACGTTACGGCAACTGCATCAGGCGTAACATCAGACGAGCCTTATTTGCCACCCAATTAGTATAGAAAAAAGATAATAGCAAAGTATGTCCTACTGCTGGGCACGGGTCTCCTCTCCTCTATCTAGAGAGAGAGGGTTTAGGCCTTAATTTACACACGCTGCCCTAATGTAGGTTGGTGAATCTGACATGTCTTTAAAATTTCTTCTTAGACATGTAGGTTTCCTCACGATATTTTCCTTCACCGTTAGCAGATGGTGAATCATTTAATTAGTACATATAAACTCCGCAAAGTTAAATTCACATTGGTACTGCCACCCGGGATCGAACTCACACCTCTTGCATGCAAGTCGATAACTTTCCCATTCAGCCACCACCGCTTAATCTAAATAAATGTATGTTTGTCCACCCTTGTTTTGTATTCGTCCCATTATTGTGATGAAACATTGGTGAATTGTTCTTCTTTATGACCGCAAAGGGTTCCGGCTGAAACCCCAACTCAAAGTCATTTAGATCAAATAAATGCATGATATTTCTAAACGTCAAAATAAACAAAAGTGAGCAAACAGGCTCTGCCTAGTTTGGGATCAGATAGCGATGTGTGAGTTGTCCCGAAAATATTATTATTATGTCTCTCTTTATCACTGGTATTTTCCCATCATTCAAGGAGAATACCCGGGTCTTTGAAAGGCTTACGGGGGGACATAGATCCAACACGCAGAGGCCCTTAGAGAATTTTAATTTAAAATGAGACGCTTACCATAGTCATGCTACAGCTGCACTATTGCAGTACAGCTATGACATGCCTATAGTAAGTGTAGAGCTATTATTATTGTTATTATTTTAATTTCCTTTAGCCAATTCGCTGATAAGGGTAGGGCTAAAAGGAGAATTGGCAAGAAACTCTGGCTACACTTCTTAATCAAAAATTATTAAATTGACTATGTTAACAATGATTACAACTAGCTGCGATAAATACAAGAAATAAACATATTATTTCTTGTATTTATCGCATGACTATGACTGATTTTCGAAAAAAGATAGAACATAACATTTGCGTATATAAGATTAAGATGCAACTGCTAGAATACATTATTTCTTTGTATCAAAAACGAAACATTGGTTATCACGTGAAAATATAAAGTCACAAGATTACATAGTTTCGGAGCTAGGGTATATTCCTAAAAAAATACATGCGGAACAGTCTTTGGGGACTGCCGATAGAAGTGAAAACTAAGTAACTTGTGAAATGTATTAGATTATTATTTTTGAATATGGAAAGCATTCGGTGACACCACGTGAGTTCCTTAATTTTTATTCATCCAAAAGGTTTGAATATGAAAAGTGTTCGGTGACGATGACGCAAGTTCCAAGAAGTTTTCACTTCAAAAAAATGTGGACTACTGATCGCGTCACACAATACAATAACTAGAAAACCAAAAATGACAAATAATACCTGTATGATACCTAACAGAACTCTAAAATGCATTAAGAATGTCGATCGACGAAACAAACGAAAGATTCTAACAAACAAAACAAAATACTAAGTACCTACTCGTAACCTGGTGCAACATGATCGAGTACTCTTTAGAATTCTTTTCCCAATAGATACTCGATACTCGAAACAAGCAGTAGCGGTAGTCGAACAATAACAATACATGAGAAATTTGTCAACCAAGTGAAAGTTCTGATAACGAATGTATCTCTTGTTAGAGTGCAGATATATATGTGATGTGGCATGCATTGTATGTGTTTGTACCTATACTGTAAATAATGGAGTTAAGTCAAGAAGGTTGTGATAGAGTCAAGCGTTGAAAAGTGAAACAATTTTTTTTTTGCTATTTAGAAGTAGCAAAAAAAAAATTATTTCACTTTTCATTATTTACTGTATAAATAGGTACATCTGACTCCATCATCCCCAAGAATTAATAATATATTGTATTGTCCCCGGATATTGCGCTTGTCTTTTACATGTTAGTAAATCAAATACCAATTACGGCAAAAACACTGTCACTAAAAGAATATGTCGGCATTATAACGATTTAACATCTCATGACAATAACCATATTGATATATTTCACCTTTCTCTCCAGAAATTTAAAATGTATGTATCACAAATTTTGGCTGATAGGTTTATATAAATGTAAATCATAATCTCTTTTCTCTTCTTGTTCTTTGCTCTCACTATTTACAATAATTTATCGTGTTATATCATATTAAATTTATAATTTATTATTCTCCCTGCTTTGACTTTCATAATATGTATTAAATTAATTGTGGAAACTATTTTGGATGATGCTCTATTTATATTATGTTTGTAAAAATATTATATTGAATCTGTTTGTTTCCCAAATAAATAAATATTATTTCAATGTGTGTGCAAAGTTTTATAAGAATCGGCTTAGTATGTAACTGAAAATACCGTCGTAAGACTTGAAGCATATAACCGACAAAAAATATTGATAATATTTAGTTATAAAAGTAGTGGTTGCTATTACTGCAATTTTGTATGCGTTAGTTTCTTATATAAACATTATAAAAATAGGCCGAAGGAGAGCAATTTTCAAAACTATTTTTTTTTCGAATATTTTTCATACAATACACAAATTTAATAAAAAAGCGTTTTTTTTTTAAGTTGTTGCCAAGCCAAATAGGTATTAGGTAGATAGGCTAGGTCTACTACTGCTACCTGCTATGTGTTGGCGCACCGTTTCATTGGACTAACAGAGTTAGTGAACAGGGTGTGCACCTTTATTTGCTCACAAAGTTGTGCTTTGATGACTCAACGCCGAATAACCAACTAAAATTATTAATATTGCTGTTACCTAATAGTCTAGGAAGTAGGCAAGCTAGAGTAGCGAACGTGTGCACGACCGCGAACATTTCCAATTACGTACCAATATAAAGTTTATCTTCATTGCCAAAATATCGTTAGAAAGACCGTCGCCATGTATGAGTGCATGTACCAGGTTTTATAAGTACAATACATTTATATTATAATTAAAATGAATAATTCAATTTTATTTTTATCTTTACTTTTATATTTCTTTTAAGCTTATAATTTTTAATGCATGATGTAGTTAACCTATAATTGTAAGTGCAGTTAGCTCAACAAATGTAATATTATTATTTTTAATGTATTGTATTGCTGTACTTGTGTTGGTGACCCTATAAATAAATAAATAAATAAAAGCCCGTCTTGGGAAGGATCTACACTAGACCACAGCTGGATATTTTTTTTTTAAATTATGTATATACAGCTTAATATTTACACTTTATAAAAAAGAACATTATTCGATAACCTCCTCGTTCGTTCGTTCGTTCGTTATCAATTCGTGTGTATTTTTTTTTTATGTTTGTTACCGCATAACTCCGTCATTTATGGACCGATTTGTTTGAGAGGACATACTTCCAGTTTGGTCCAGGACATGCTTCCCATTATCATCAAAAGAAAGTTCTGATGATGGGATCCATGAGGAATTGAGGGAACTCCTCAAAAGTTATAGGCACACATATAGCAATTTCAATATTTTAGAAGACCACAGGTGGCCATCTGAACTTTTCAATACTAAATATTTTACTGATGGCGATTAGATAAGTTTCGATTATTGTTGCTAAGCAACTATTAATAAGAAATAATGACGTGAATGAATTGAGCGCGGATTGCACAGATTAAATATTGCTTTAAATACCTACTTGACCTGTGTTCAGCCCGACGCTCAGTCGATTTTATTCGATTGTAACAAAGAAATATTTGAAGATTTTACAACTTGCCGTACCTACTGAAGTCGGTTTTTTTTTGTTAAAATTATTTAATTATTTGTTTTTATTCTCTAGTTGTCAGGCTTCTGTTTTAAATCTTTTAAATATAGTCACGGTAATAATATTATTACTGTGATATAGTAATGTTGTATAAAACATTGTACTTAGTATAATTGTGAATAACTAAAATAAACAAGTTTTAAATATAGTACAAAATCAAATAATTATTGTTAACAGCCCTTTTAAATATAAAGTTTATTTCATAATTAGCTATTAAATATAACGATAACCACTAGACTTCTTCAGTAGACATGTGTGTAAATGTGTTTAATATCCACTTTACCAACGATTAATTCAAACTATGTCATAAATTTGAAATAAATATTGTGTATAATGTAAGTAGGTAGTATGTAGATAGATATAACCATTAACCCACGGAAGTGGTGTATTTTGTTTACTGTGATAGAATGTCTTTATTAAAACACTAGCTGTTGCCCACGGCTCCGCCCGCGTGGATGTCGGTTATCGCTGCAAAAAGTAGCCTATGTGTTATTTCAGACCATAATCTATCTGTGTGCCGAATTTCATCCAGATCCGTTCAGTATTTTTACTTGAAAGAGTAACAAACATCCATCCATCCATCCATCCATTCTTACAAACTTTCACATTTATAATATTAGTAAGGATGTAGTACCTATCTATCTGTGTCTAATCTGTGGCTTAATAATGCATGATCGCGTTGATACTCGTCTACATACTGCCTCGGTAGCTCAGTGGTCGATGTGTGTTGATCACGAGGTCCCGGGTTCGATTCCCGGTTCGGGCCAAAAATTGATAATGAGTTTTTCTGTCAAGAAATTTACTATAGATAGATGCCCGGAGCTTGGAAATTGGCAGTCTTTACACCGCCGACGGTGTGCTTCGGAAAGCACGTAAAGCCGTTGGTCCTACGCCTGATCTCTCTCCGGTCGTATCGGATTGAATAAAGAGTGCACTTGTGTTTGCGCACACACTTGTGCACTATAATGTCTCCCACGTAAGTGTGTGTGTAGCCATCTGGCTAGTCTCGGTTGAGATTAGCCGCCGTGACCGAAATTCTGTTAGGAGTACATTACATACTGTAGCTGTGCGACTTAGTATCGTCCACCCCCTCGCGTTCATCTCAACTTGCCCGTTCAAAAGAATGAAGCGCCTAGGACCCTGGCCCTTAGTTCGAGGACCTTTAGTCCTCACCACAGCCCGCCAAGACCACCCGGCTAACAACACAGTCACACACATAAAAAAAAGGATCCGGCCTATTCTTTCGACCTGCAAATGCTAGTCAAGTGGTTCTAGAGAGCTCTTGCGAGCAAACGCAACTGGACAAGGACCTCCACCTAACAGAAGATCACAGCCAAATAATTACACAGTAAAGTAGCTGTGTTCCTGTGTGAGAGTATAGGTTTCCAGCGCGCATTTAGGAATGCGTTTTGAAGGAAACGTTTTCATATCTCAGAGATACTCCATCTTAGAGCCTCGGTGTAAATAATGGGTCGGCAACACGCAAGTGATACCTCTACTATTGCAGGCGTCTATAGGCTACAGTAACCGCTTAACATCAGGCGGGCCGTATACTTGTTTGCTACCCAGGTAATATAAAAAAATCTACTAATAAGCGGGTTCTCACGAAGCTTCTGCCTATCGACCTCACACCTGTGACTATCATCATTATTGTAATAAAAAAAACTAACCAAATATATTATATTGCCTCTACCTTTTTATTTACGTATCAAATTTATATGTATGTCATCAGCTTTTTGGGCACTTTTCCAGTTGACAGTGATGCGGAGGAATATTATGACGCCTAAACGTTTTATTTCTTTAATTAGGTTTCCGTATTTAGTTTAAATAAGTTTTTAATATTATTCTTGTATATATATGTAGCTTATAATATGTCTTTATTATAATTTGTCATCAAGAGATTACCAATTTACAAATGGCAAAAGAAAATACTACAAGGAAACGCTAGAAGAAACTTTTAAGGCATGCCTGATCCACCAAGGCCTAATCACTCTCAGGTCCCTTAATAGAAGAGAGACTCGTGCCCAGCAATGGGACATATATTGGTTGCTGTTATTATTACCATCAATAGCCTTCATGCCTTCGTATCGCTTGAAATGTTGTGTAAAAGAAATAATAATAATAATATTTTCGGGACAACTAACACATCGCTATCTGATCCCAAACTAGACAGAGCCTGTACTATGGTAACCAGACAACTGATAAAAATACTTATATATTTCTAAATACATACATATTATAGATAAATTACACCCAGACACAGAACAAACATTCGTGCTTATCACACAAAGATTTGTTCTGGGTGGGAATCGAACCCACAACCTCCGGCGTAGCAGTCAGAGTCACTAACCACTAGACCAACAGGCCAGTCAAACATTTAAATATACCTTGTATTTGAGTATCTATATGAAAATGTTAGTATCAATGATAGTAAGTAACCTCTACACTACCTATATTAGGTATTCATATCGGTTAGTTACTCGACGCAGGGCTTTCCCGAGATACAAGGCCACAAGAGTGCATGAGAGCATTTCCCTGTAGGTGCACCATACTGCATGTTCAAAATTAAACTAGAACTAAACTGAAATTTATTGAACACTAGAAGCCGTGATACTTCTGGCTGAATTTCGGCTTGTCTCAATGCTATATAGATACTGTTTCCCGTCACGTTTATTCTCACTACATTTTTAATACTACTTGGATGGCAAACAAGCATAAATAACCCAAGTAACACAGGAAGCATTTTAACAAACGAATAGTTAACTTATGTAAAACTTGAGGCCCGAGTAAACTGTTATATTTAAGCTTTTCTGAGCCTCTAGACAAGTGGCATAAGCGATAGTCGAATCGAAAAGTCAAAAAAGAAAATGTATGGGATTTGACGTAAGTTTACGACATTAAATCGTAGACTCACGTCAAATTCCATACATTTTATTTTTTGACTTTTCGATTCGACTAACGCTTATGCCACTTGTCTAGAGGCTCTGATGTAAAGCAGTTACCGTAGCGTATGGACGCTTGCATTACTAGAGGTATACGAAAACATTTTTTTCAAGACCGACGACTGCCTTGGTGGTCCAGTGGCCGCAGTATACGCCTGCTGTGAACGAGATTGTGGGTTCGATTCCCACGGATAAAACTTTGTGTGATCCACAAAGAGTTGTCCTGATTCTGGGTGTACTTTGTGTTACTTGTATGTTTGTAAAGTCCCCTGCGACACAGAGCTTGTTCTCTAGTGCGGGAGATGTCTTTTTTTTTGTCTTTTTAAAATAAAAATAAAACGCATTCCTAAATGAGCGCTGGAGACCTGTACTCAAACACAGGAACACAACTACACCGCTGTGTGTTTCTGAAAGGAGGAGGTCTTTACCCAGCCGGGCTGGCTCACTAGTATGGTACCCTCCGTCAACTCTTATTAGGTTGTAGCGTGATGTTAAAAACCCAGAAACCTTTTTGCAATTTTTCTAGTTTGTAGCTCCAGCTGCTTGGGCTCTGCGTTGATGAATAAGCTAGTCAGTCAGTCAAATGTCATACATCAAAAATATAACATAATAGCACATCCCAGCTTCGCACGAGTTGACATTTATGGTAACTGCTTACCATCAGGCGGGCCGTATGCTTGTTTGCCACTTTGGAAGTATAAAAAAAAAAATTAAAAAGTTTTTTTTCACAAAGGCATGATTTTTTTCAATAAAATATAGCCTATGTTACCCGCTGATAATATAGCTATCTAATGGTGAAACAATTGAAAAAATCGGTTGAGTACTTTATGATTTAAATTATAACAAACAAATAAAATACAAAATCTTTCCTCTTTATAATTATATTCAACTTAGTTGGAATCGATCAACGACTCTCAGTAGTAACTAATGACTACACCAACAGATCATTCAATAAATATAACGGCCATAGAGAAATTCCTTACATAATGATAGGTACTCGTACTGTTCTATTTAACACGAGAAACAATTACCTTCAATTTAGATAACACGATAGCCTGCTTCTCTGCATGACTTCTTAGAATGGATAGCATCGTGTCTATTAGGGCAATTGACTGATGGGAAAATAATATCACGAAATAGCTATAGAACATAAAGGGCGTATTTGGGATTATTGTTGATTAAAATAGCTCTGCTTATCAATTTATGAGCTATAAATATGTCATTTTTTATTAATTTGATTGGCCTTGTGGTAATGTGTTTGTCCACCACTTTTTACGTCTCGGATGGCACAATTGCTAATACACTGGGTTGGAACTCGAAAGGTAAAGTATTTCATATATCTATACTAATACTAGGGGTCGCCCGCGACTTCGTCCGCGTGGTAATTTTGAATATTTTCCCCCATTTTGCAACATATCTCACTACTGCTCCGCTCCTAATGATCATGGTGTGATGTTATATAGCCTATAGCCTTCCTGGATAAATGCACTATTCAACAAAAAAATCTAAATCTTTTTTCTAATTGAACCAGTACTAACAGTAAATTAATTTATTGTAGTAAGTAATTTTTTATTAAAAACAAGACTACTGTAGTTTTGTACATGTTTGCTGAGCCGTCATGCGATTCGAACGCTTTTTGTCGCTATACCATGGAGGAAAACAAGCATACCCACCTGATGGTAATCAGTTACTGTAGGTGATAGCTTGAGACGTAAGGGTAGGGTCGTCTGCATAAAAAAAACGGGACGTATTTAAATTAGACGGTTGGTCGTTGGTGTAAATATTGAAAAGGAGTGGTGCCAGGACACTACCTTGTGGTAGGCCATTTTTTGTGCTTTCCAGCAGCAATTTTTCACATAAGAGATGAACTTGAAAACGGCGGTAATTTAGATTGCCATCGACACGCTAAGAAGAAGAAGTTACTGTAGGTAGCCAATAGACGTTTACAGCACCAGAGGTATTTTAAATTTTGAGTATTGCAAGCGTTGCCTGAATAAAATTTTATAGGGCCACGGCCCTAGGGAGCAAGGCATGCAGGGGCGCCGAAAGACGTATGAAGAAGATTCTCCAAACTAAGTTTGGTCAAAACCAAGAATGTACCTGAAGGGAGGAAGGGGCGGGGGCACTTAGCCCGCTATATTGTATAGCACTTTATGGTATAGATCTTACATCAGTTGTAAAACAATTCTTGTCACTAAAGGTCACTAGAGTAGGCCAAAAACCTATGTTAGACAGAGATAGAATATACCTATTGAAATTTGTTTGTTAATAAGGTGTAAACAGAATCAACAACAATATATAGTCTGTATTAATTAATGTTACATCTAATTAAGAACAGTATTAACATAAAATACATATTTAATTACAATACATCCCAAGTTTATGTTATTTATATGTGAAATAAAATTTAGGGGTTTTGTATCACACCATTTATGCTAATATGAACATTAATTCTGGAAAAAGAACTAATCGTAGGTACAGTTAATGGGTTAGATCAAGTTATGCATTAATAAAATAGGAATTACTAATCCAGGAAATTAGATTTGAATTTTTATACTACCAATGTGACAAACAAGCATACGGCCCGCCTGATGGTAAGCAGTTACCGTAGCCTATGGACGTTTGCAACACCAGGGGTGTCACTCACGCGTTGCCGAACCTTTAAAAACCTTATAACTCCTTTCTTAAAGAACCCCATGCTATAGTCTTAGAATGCTTTAGAATACTTTAAATTCAGTTTTAAAGGAAGCTTTTTAGGTTTCCGTATCTAAAGGGAACCCTATTACTAAGGCTACGCTGTTCGTCCGTCAGATGTGCTGTGATAGCTAGACAGTTGAAATTTTTACAAATGATGTATTTCTGTCGCCCCTATAGGTAACAACAAAATACTAAAAACAGAATTAAATAAATACTTAAGGGGGCCACGATATCACGATAATTCTAGAATCTTCTGCTTTATATCGTTTGGTTAGTGGCCAACCTGGCAATAGATTTATTTAGATCACCCATATTTAGGCCTCTGTCGTAATCTAACGACTGTTACCAGTCGGGACCGACTTTTAACGTGCCCTCCAAAGCACGGAGACGCTCAGATGAAATACCACTATGCGGTCACCCATCTATAGGGTTATCGCGCCCTTGGTTGCTTAACCCGATGATCGTTTACCGAACAGCGAGTGCACCTAGCTAGAATTCTAGAATGAAATAGAGAATATTAAAGTAACTTTGTTTTTATGAAAAAAATCTACTCCCGCACTCCGGAACAAGCCACCTCGCAGGGGACTTGATAATCATGCAATTCACAGACACAAATTACATCTAGACTCAGATCAAACATTTGTGATTCACACGAATTTCGGGCAAAGCCGCGTGCTTATACTTTACAGCTATTAGATATAGGTACCTACATTTTCAACAATCATCTAGAATAATCTATTTCAGATGATTGTTAAATGAATTTAAAAAAATATACCTTTAATACTGGCCACTACACAGACTTCTTAATTCAAAACCACCAAAACTAGAATTTTAATAACAAAAAATAAATTCCTCTAACATTTCCAATTATTCTTAATTCAAATGTTTGTTTTACTATAAATAACTTATAATTAAAAATGTTGTAATCCTTATGAAAGCTCGTTATACTAACATTAATATTGTTGAGGAAGTTCATTATGTTATAAATGTTATGACTATACTCTACTATTAAGAAAAAGGTCCGACTTTTATTTATGTTTTTCGTTTATACTGCAGTCGAATTAATATCTTGACTTGTCGTTGGTTTAGTGGTTGTTGAGTTCGACTGCTAATCACGCGGTTCCAGATTCGATTCCCTAATACGGGTTGGTGAATCAGACATGTCTTTAGAATTTCTTTTAAGACATGTGGGTTTCCTCGCGATGTTATCCTTTACCGTTAGCAGATGGTAAATCATTATATTAGTATATATAAATGCCACAAACAAATGAAATTTACATTGGTACTGCCACCCGGGAACGAACTCACACCTCTTGCGTGCAAGTCTTTTACTTTCCCAATCGGCTACCACCGCTTTTATTATAAGTAAATAAGACAGTAAATATCTTAAAACATGGTCCCATTGATATAAGAGAAATCAGTTTAGAAAATAAAAGTAATTTCATATCAACAACTAAGGCTGGGTTCCCAGCTGTCCGGGAGACCCGTACGGGCCGCACGTACGGAAACCAAAGCGGGCCGCTAGTACTAAGTTCCCGTGCGGACTAACCCGCGTCGTCACTGTGAAACGATGTTTTAGCGCCTCAGGTGTATCTCCGTTCCGGGAGCCCATGCGGACGGGCCGTACGGGCCGTAGGAATATGGAATATGTATTATAGCAGTAAAGTATAAGCACGCTGCTTCGCCCGAATTAACAGTCCCATGGGAACACTGTTTTTCTGGGATAAAAGTAACTTTTGTTTTAATTTGGGCTACAAGCTATATCTGTTTCAAATTTTATCTAATTTAGAATAGCTGTTTATGCGTGAACAAGTAAATAGCATACACATACACATACTTTCTTTCCCGCGACATTTACCTTTCTTTCTCTTTCCAACTACTGGTGGAAATTAAGTATCCATGAAGTATCTTACGCAAGTTAAACATGGTTAGTGTTTACCTTGCCTTATTAATAAACGTGGGATAGAATAGGTGTCATTTTATTATATTACCTCTCATTCTGTCATCAGTAATATCACATTCGAAAGAAAAGGACAAAACATGGCGTAAAACGATGTTTTAGCGCCACACGTATGTCTGGATTCCGGGTGCCAGTACGGACGGTCCATACGGGTCTCCCAGACAGCTGTGAAGCCAGCCTAAAGTCAGCAGTGATTAATTGACAATGGGCATATAAACATCAATTTAATAGAACGTATTAATCAAAATGGTATGCCGAAATGTTGCGTAGGCGATACACTATGAATGACATATTATAGAATTAAAAATTAACATACAATCGTATATCAGTTCGAGTAGCGGCCCGCCCAACTTCGCAATGCGCTTAACACATTACAAAAACGTTTTTAAATAGTCCAATTAGATTTTATCTTATACTAGCTTCCACCCGCGACTTCACCAACATGAATATGTTTTTTTTTTCGGGATAAAAGTACCTCTTGTGCTATTTCGGACTATTCTATGTGGCAAATTTCATCCAAATCCTTTCAGCCGTTTTAGCATTCGGCTGGCTGATTCTCTAAGAAACAGCGATGACAAACTGACAGTTGTGATTACTCGGTGACGGCACAATCTATTGACTATACGTCAAAAAGGGCTCTTACGGCATACCGATTTTCAATCTGACAGCCAGATTTTGCTCGGTTTTTGCGGTGGCTCAGTTTTTGCTCTTACGGAATCCCCCTGAGGGATTGGGTTTAAATATTCTCCATTTGACTGGGGTGAGGGACCTACACCTTACAGAAAACCATAGCCAAAAAAATATACCTGATATACAGGTCTCCAGTTCTTATTTAGGAATGCGTTTTAAAGGAAACGTTTTCCTATTCTAGGAAGATCCTAAAATTGTGTTAATTTATTTGCGTCTGCTAAATTGTAAGCGTGCATAGGCTATATACTGCTTACCATCAGGCGATCCGTTTGCTTGTTTGATACCTATATACCTAGTAAAGAAACATACAGGGCAGTCTTTGGGGACTGTCTATAGAAGTGAAAAATAAGCAAGTTGTAAATTGTATCGTCGAGCTATTAGATTATTATTTTTGAATATGGAAAGCATTCATGGTGACGATGACGCAAGTTCCAACCCAAAAAGTTCTCAACGCGCCCAAAAAAGTTTTCACTTCAAAAATAAAATAGCTTTTAGAGAAAATCATTGAAAGCAAAACAATATTTTATCATTTTCTAAGAAGAAAATAATATTATTGTTGAAGATACTCGTGTACCCTTATGAATAAAAGATACATATTATACAGCAAAATTATAATGCAGTCAAAATAATTTAACCTCGCCATCTTGCATTCACATTATCTTCCACTTCGTTATTTATCTTTTGAATGAAAATATTTTCATTCTAGTTTATACTGTTAACCGTTTAGTTAAAATTGTAAAATCGTTTTTGAATTATATTAACATAATTAGATGCATATGGCATAGCTCCATCAGTAGAAGAAAGGCGTAAGTTGACAAATGCCATTTGTAATTTTAAACCTAATAGCTTATGTGCTTATGATAAAAAATTGCGAATCAGACATTTACCTCATTTTGCGTCTTTTCTTCACTGCCTGCGATCTTTGAGTTCTTCTTTTGTAAAGCTTTCTTTACAAATGTTAAGATTTTATGGAAAATGTTAGATAATTTAAATTATGAAAACAAATTTTGTGTTTATAGTTATTGTATTAATGTTAGCCATGTGGGAAAGTTTTCGTATTATGTCAGATTAGGTATATTAGGTGACGGGCTCGTATCTAATAGCCGCGCAGATCGTTAGACCTGGAAGGCTAAGCAAACTTGCTAGTAGGATACAGAACCCCAGTCAAATAACTAAACACAGCGGTGTAGTTCAGCGCTCATTTAGAGATGCATTTAGAAAGAAACGTATCCCTAAATCCCTAAACGCATCCCTATTGGGTCGGTAACACGCAAGTGATACCTCTGGTATTGCAAGCGATCTTAGGCTATGGATACAGCTTGACATCGGGCAGGCCGTATGCTTCTTTGCCACCCGAATAATATGAAAAAAAAAACTTGCTAGCAGGTCAGCTATGAGGAGACTATCCGCTCTGCCTTGAATAATTGATTCTGCTCGCTTGTTATCGTCTAGCTTATGCTGATAAAGGGACCTTTTCCAGCAGGAATGTGCTGTGCACTAGTTTAATAATTATACCTAACGTTTAATATTATTATTAGTTTCATTTTAGGTTAATTTTTATATATACGTTCTCAGCATGTATTCGTATCACTGAAATAAAGAATATTTCTTTCTTTCTTGTATACCCTAGACCCTCTAAAACCAAAATTATCTGATTGACATTTTATCTAAATTCTATTTACAATGGCTCTTAATTTTATTTTGGGTGTATTACTTAAGCTTTTCATTGAAGCAATACTACGATGCTACGTTTTCATAAAGCTTTATCTGTGGCTTTACCAACTTAATAATAATCCTATGTTGTAACTGTGTGCGGTTAAAATACCGGGTCGAGGCTTAATTACTTTGTGTGTGTGATAATTTTAATTTATTTCGCAGAGATATGAAAACAACATTTTATTATGAAAGGAAATTTTTCAAAGAGTCAAAAGGTAACGTTTCAATGGCAAAATGTAAACGAGAGGTCACATTGGAGAGAAGATGTACGAAACGATATAAGAGAGGTACGGCACCATACTAGCGAGCAAGCCCAACTGGGGAAGGACCTCCACCTTACAGAAGACCGCAGCCAAATATCAACACACAGCGGTGTAGTTGTGTTCCTGTGTGTGAGTACAGGTCTCCAGCGCTCATTTACGAAATGTATTCCTAGCCTAGGTGTAAAAAAATGGGTTGGCAACACGCAAGTTATACCTCTGGATATATTGCAAGCGTCCATAGGCTACGGTTACTACTTAACATCAGGCGGGCCGTATGCTTATTTGCCACCTTACTTAGGTGGCAAACAAAAAAGAAACCATCTTTATCCTTAGATACATAGTATAAAACAGATTCGGTTCCTGCTGTCTGACCTTATGTACGCTTAGATCTTTTAAACTGCGCAACAAATTTTGATGAGATTTTCACTATCATTTCGATCGCTCCTAAGTATACTGAGTCAACTAACAAATGTTGAGAATTGCACTTTTAGTATATTAACAAGAATTACTTAAATCATTTCCTATTTACCTGTAAAAAATAAAATTCATATCTCCATAAATAACATTTAATTCACTTTGATTTGTTAGTTTTTCTTGGTTGTATTAACAATTTTAATATAACTATTCGCTCTTCTTATCGCCTTCCTGTAAAGTTATTAGAAGTATAGTTGACTCAGTATACTGGAGCCGTCGATTTAGAAATTTTATTCCGGAAAGTTAATATGTATAACACATGCATATTACAAAAGAATAGGTTGCATAAGTCTGTGGCGGCAAAACTCGGAAAGTAATCGGTGGATTAGCTAGATTCTTTTATAAGATGTAGCATTTCTATTTATGAGTGTTTTTAAATACTTTTTATCTTGATGTTCCCACGGGAATGACAAATTCCCAGCATATCAGACTGAGGTACAGTGAAGCCGCGTTAAGCTAGCATATTATAAAAATACTAGCAGCTATGAAAAAGGTTTTATTTATATTAAGTACCTAGGTAGCTGTAGCGGTAGGGGCGGGCGAGAATCTATGTTTTTACGGTTGCACAACGACATGCTTTTAGTCGGGCCTTCTGCCCTACTCGCATGGTAGCATAGATACTCGCCTACTTTGTCCACTCACGTAGGAGGGACAAGGGGGTACGGTTTTAAGGGTGAGCGCTACAGTCGTGTAGATCCTTAAGGCAAGTCTGATGGATATCCTTCCCGAGGTTACCAGCCCTGTTCTTGGTCTAGTTCATAAGAAATAGACGTAACTGAAACCATCAGGCGCATAGGCAAGCGCGTCTCACACACAGGATACACAACGCGCGACACATACATGACACCACACACAACAATGACACACAAGTAAGGGCGGCAACGGCAGCGGGCGCGCGTAAACACGTGCACCTGCCGCCGCCCCCTTACACACACTTCCACACCCACACAACAATGACACACAAGTAAGGGCGGCAACGGCAGCGGGCGCGCGTAAACACGTGCACCTGCCGCCGCCCCCTTACACACACACACACACACACACACACACATCCACACACACGTCCACACCCCTGCCGAACCGTGGCGGCATATCCACACAAGGGTCCTCACAAGGCCCTGGGGCCCAAATAACCCCAGAAAGTCTGTTCCTTGCGGCCCTGGGTAAGCCGCAAGCGTATTCCTTCCCAAAAACCTTCATGATGAGCTCGATTTTAAAAGTTAGTCCCCAGGGCGGTCCTACTCCTCGTAGTGGGGAATCCGCCCCCGAGCCTGTCTCGGGCAGCCCTCCGTACTCTGGGGTGGGCGAAATTAGCTCCAAGGTCGATTTCGACCTTTCAGGCCTTAGGGAGGCCATAAACACCCCATCCACAAATCACGTACCAACAACAGACCAGACGTACTCCGTTACGAACTGGAAGATCCCCGTCCGCTCCATCAAGCCTCGTGTACGACACCACGAGGTTCCGGACTCAAGAAACCCAACCACCAACACCACCCAACCCGAAGGCGGCAACCGCCGCCGCCGGCAGCAACACCGACGTCGTTCCAACCGGAACCAGAGGGCGCGGCGACTAACAGCCCCCTCCGTCGCGGATGCTAGCCCGGCCCCCCCAACCGAACCGTCAACACAGGAGTCTGCGGCTGTCCAACCACAGCCCGACCCTGTTCCCCAAACAACCTCGGTGGTCACACCGAGCAACACCGCGCCCAAAAAAGGGCCCCCCCAACAACGTCCAATGGTTCGACCTGCTGAAGGCAGCGGATCCTCCCAAGCCGCACCTCCTGCCCCAGCAAAGGGGCAGTCTGCGACCGGTAAACGGCCGCGCCCTGACGACACAGTGTCGCCCAGGGGAGGACACAAGCGCGCAAGGGAAGACACACGCACGAGGAGGCCGGTGAACTACGCAGATGTGACACAGTCACACCTGCGGCTAGTGATTACCACCGTGCCCTCACAGGACTTCAGCAAGGAAGAGGCCGAGCAGCTCCACGTATCTATCAGTGATAGACTTATCGCGGAGCTCGAGACCGGCGAACCTGACGACAGACCTGCACCGTCCTTCCGCGGACGACCCTTCCTCTACGAAGGGGGACTGGCAATTTGGTGCGAAGACCAGTTGACTCTCGACTGGTTGGAGCTCAACATTGCCCAAATACCGTCTCCAAGAAAGGGGACCAGACTAAAAATGATAAAACAATCGGAGATGGCTAAGAAGGTCAAAGCTGTTCTTCAGCTTAAGTCCCCAGTGGCCGACCCCGAACGTATCCGGAACATGCTGTACCGCCAAAACTCCCGCTGGTACAAGGTAGACTCCTGGGCTCTATACGGAGTCAGCCTCATAGAGGACGAGTTCCTTGGGCAGCGGGACCAAAACTACCTACTTAACCTTGGCATCCCTGAAAATCAGGTTGATGCCATAATGCAACGTGACCGCCGGGTCAATTTTATGTGTGGCAGCGGATATATCCGCTTCTACAACCCGCCCGGAACGCAGACAGACACGGAACCACCTGGCACCACAGTGCCACAACCCACCTCGGCCGACATGGCAAAGAGGGAGGAGCGGCCGCAGCCTATGGAGGACCAACCATCGGCCTCCACACCAGCGGCCGTCCCAGGACCGTCGCGGACGCAACGGGATGTAGCCCCGAGCGACCTGTCTGACGTCGACCTCGACCTGTCGGACGACACCGGAGGGGAGCTCAGCACGGACGAATAAATGGCGTCGTCCGTGCCCAGCCACAGCCCCCACAATCACCAAACACACGCTACCACCGTCATCCAGACCAACCTCCAGCACAAGCAGATCGCGTCGGCCACCTTGCGCAGACTGCTGGAGGAGGCTAAAAGCCCGACGGTTGCCCTGATCCAAGAGCCTTGGATCAGGAAAAACACCATCTGCGGCCTAAACAACATTGGCGGTAAGTTACATTACAATTCCACAATCGAACACCCAAGGACATGCATATACACACCCAAATGTCTAGATGCATACCCAATAACGCAATTCTGTTCTAGAGACATTACTGCCATAAAACTCGCCCTAAAAGGCCCTACAACAATAGTACTAGCCTCAGTCTACATGCCCAGCGATGGGGACCCGCCACCGCGGGAAATGGAAGAACTAGTGCTATACTGCGAGACAAACGGCTGGGAGATCATTATCTCGGCTGACTGCAACGCGCACCACCCCCTATGGGGCAGCGCCACAAGGAATAAAAGGGGTGAGTCACTGACTGAGTACCTTTTCACCACTAACCTAAATGTCCTAAACAAAGGTAATGAACCCACCTTCGTAAGTTCCAGGTACCAAACCATAATCGACATAACGCTAGCGACGGAAGGCGCGAGTGAACTGGTGACGAACTGGCAAGTGTCACCAGAACCCTCGTTCGCTGACCACCGTCGCATCGTATACAACCTTCAACTAAAGATTCCAGAGCCAACACCGCACCGCAACCCCCGCAAAACTTTGGTGCCGAAGTACGTTGGTTTATTGACTGCAGCACTGGATGACTTCCACCTGCCGGAAACCATAACAAACACCGCCGACATAGAACAGTACTGTGGTGCAATAACGACAAGTATAATCACAAACTACAAAGAGACGTGCCCAGTCACGAGCACTCAAGCAACCAATAGGGGGAAATGGTGGGGGCCAGAACTCGAACGGTTGCGTAGAGGGCTCAGGAGACTGTACAACAAAGCAAAAAACACAAGGAAAGACACTGACTGGGACAACTACAAGTCAGCACAAAATCACTACAAAAGACGCATCCGCTTCCGCAGGAACGAAGCATGGCGACGCTTCTGCAGCGGCATAGACTCAACAAACCAAGCGGCCAGAGTGAAGAAAGTCCTAGCCAAGGGCAAGCCGATAGAGCTAGGGTCACTCAGGAAACAAGACGGCCACTTCACAAACTCAGACCAGGAAACCAGCGAACTTCTACTGGCAACCCACTTCCCAGGATGCCAGATAGTAAAAGATATCAGCTGGAACGACGTCGAACCACATACACCAACATCCTCAGACTGGGAACTAACCACCAACATAATAACAAAAGACAAAATCCTATGGGCAATACAGAGCTTCCTCCCGTTCAAATCACCGGGCCTGGATGGCATCTTCCCCGCCCTACTACAATGGGGACCACCAAGGATCATCGACCACCTTGTGGCGCTCTTCAGAGCTTGCATAGCGCACAGGTATACACCCACTCCATGGAGAGAGGCCAAAGTTATCTTTCTGCCTAAACCCGGCAAAGAGGACTACACGCAAGCAAAGTCCTTCCGGCCCATAAGCCTGACCTCGTTTCTTCTTAAGACCCTTGAAAGGTTGGTAGATAGATATCTAAGAGACGGCGCGATCAAAACCAAACCACTACATCCGCAACAACACGCGTACACCCAAGGAAAATCCACAGAATCAGCACTGCACCAAGTGGTCTTTAAGATAGAGACGGCCATGAGCGCCAAACTATCATCACTGGGTGCGTTCATAGACATTGAGGGTGCCTTTGATAAGACACTCCACAACTGCATTAACCAAGCACTAACCAGGTACGACGTCAACCCGACAGTCAGGGGCTGGATAAATAACCAAATAAGTCAGCGAGCAATACAACTAACGGTAGGCAAGACCACCAGGGCAAAGGTGACAAGAGGCTGCCCACGAGGGGGAGTTCTGTCACCGATCCTTTGGAACATGGTAGTCGACAGCCTAATCAGGCGCCTCAATGGCAACGGCTACTTTACTGTAGGCTACGCTGACGACCTAGCAATCATTACCAACGGTAGTGCAGAAAACGTACTATGCAAGGTACTGCAAACAGCGCTAAACATCGTAGAAGAATGGTGCGCCGAACAAAAACTGTCGGTGAACCCACTGAAAACGGAGCTTGTCCTTTTCACTAACAAAAGGAAGTTACCCGAAATGACAACACCAAAACTTTTTGGCACCAGGCTAGCACTGTCGACGGAGGTAAAATACCTGGGCCTTACCCTTGACAGCAAACTGAACTGGGCCAAACATATGGAGCAAAAAATTAACAAAGCCGGCATAATCTTTTGGCAGTGTAAAAGGCTCGTAGGCAAAACATGGGGCCTAAACCCTAAGATAATGCTTTGGCTATACACATCGGTCATAAGACCCACTATCACCTACGGCTCGGTAGTGTGGTGGCCCAGGACACAACTAACTACAGCCAAAACTAAGTTACAAAGCTTACAACGCATTGCATGCGTTGCGACGACTGGATGTATGCGAACCACTCCCACGGCCGCGCTAGAGCACATCCTAAACCTCAAACCACTACATTTAGTAATACAAGAAGAGGCCACCGCCGCGGCACTCCGGCTAAAAGGCTGCGGACTGTGGAAACAGGCCGCAAATACGCCACACACAGGCAGACTGACCGCGGCGCTAAACAAGTTTCCACTGCTGGAAGCACCGTGCGACAAGATCCCCTGCACCTACACCTTCGACCGCCGCTATGCAATAGAACTCTCAGCAGAGACAACCGACAGCTCTGGAACCAACGAAGTAAGGATCTACACCGATGGCTCCAAGACGCTGTCCGGCACAGGAGCAGGCGTATACTCGCAAGAACTGAATATCAACATATCCACAACACTGGGCAAACACAACACCATCTTCCAAGCGGAATGCATAGGTATCACCAGAGCAGTGAGTGCGATCGCTAGCAGGAAGGTAGGTAACCTAGATATCAGAATCGTCTCTGACAGCGCATCTGTACTAACTGCCCTAAAAAGCAACAAGAAGACATCCAGTCTTGTACTAGAGTGTCACCTGGCGCTACAAGACGTGGCAAACACCAACAAAGTCACCGTGCAGTGGATTAAAGGACACAGCAACTCAACCGGTAACGACGCCGCGGATGCACTGGCGAGACAAGGTGCCGCCGCTGCAACCGCGGGCCCGGAACCGATAATCCCCATCCCACACAGCCAGGCTCTCACCTGGCTCAAGGAATGGACAGCACAACTACACAGAGAGGAATGGGAGAGCAACGGGGGCTGCAGACAAACCAAGGAAGCGGTACCAACCGCTACCCGGAAGCTCTCGCGCAACCTCCTAACACAAAACAGGTCTAACCTCAGGACACTAGTGGGCGTCCTTACAGGACACTGCCCACTCAACAAACACTTACACAGGCTAGGCCTGACCGACAGCCCACTCTGCAGGGGCTGTATGGAGGCCGAGGAGACACCCGCCCACGTCCTTCTGGACTGTAGGAGCGTAGAAGACCATAGGGTGCGGACCCTAAAGAAAACGGGCTCTCTGCCGGAAGCCTGCGGCCACCTGGGTCGCCTGCTGGCTTTCTGGAAGAGGTTGGGCTGGATGGAATAGCCAAAAGGAAAACACGTACAAAGGCCCACTTGAGCGGCCAAGTGCGGATAACGCCCCGACAAACTAACTAACTACCTAGGTAGCTAGGTGTCTCCGTGTGGTGACGGGCTAAGAATACAAATGTCACCACCCCCTTCCATCCCATGGGTGTCGTAAAAGTCGACTGCAAGAGAAGGAAAACTTGAAACAAAACCCTATACCAATCCGTCTGGCCAGCGTGGTATAGTAGGCTAATATCCCTCCAACTGGAAGGAGGAGACCCGTGGCCAGTAGTGGGACGTTTATGGGTTGAGATGATAATAATGACCTAGGTAGGTTGACTGCAAGTGTGGTCTAGAGGTTAAAGTGGTCACTTTGCCATTAAAAGTGATTGCCATTAAGAGTGATTGCCATTAAGAGTGATTGCCACTGCTCATTTATCTATATAAACGTATTCCTGATTTTCCTTCCTGGATTTTGAGGTTAGAGCCCTTGAGCCCTTTGTCTGGGTGTATTTTCATCTCATCTATATTATTCATATCATCTATATTATTTGAAGTACTCCAGATCACTTACTCTACCAGTACCAATAAGTCCATCCAAAGGTTGTCTGGAAGAGATCGCTTTTAGCGATAAGACCGCCCATTGTACGTCATTTTATATTTTATGGTTTTTATTGTCTTTTGTTCGTATATTATTTGGTGTACAATAAAGAATATTCTACTTTATTCTATTTTGTGTCCGTGAATTGGGCTGGCTCTCTATTGTCCACTATGAGAAATAAACCCACGACCTCCGGCTGGACTCAGGGACACTAACCACTAGACCAACAGGCCAGTCTAGATTTGACACAAGATGAACTAGCTAAGCCTCGCTCATCTTAGCTTCAAACACTAACCAGTACCATTTTAGTAAGCAATTTATTTTTTCGTCACAATATAACATCCGTGTTTATTTTAACCTGAGGCCTACAGTGATTATTTTGTACAAAGGTTGCCTCAAGGTCATATAAACAACATTACATCAACAAAGGGCTTGCATAATTTGTATAATGTAGATGTTTTTGTAAATTATGCCCAAATTGTTTGTAATATCCACGTGAATACTTGTGGTTTACTTTATTTTGATTGAAGTATTTATTTATGTTTATTTCAGTAAAGGACTATATGCTATATATACATACATACATATCATCACGCCAGTCTCCCAGTGGGGTAGGCAGAGACTATGGTACGCCAATTGCTTCGATCCAAACATACTTACTTCGCCTCCTCTACATTCATCAACCTCTTAACAGTCGTTAGATCACGACAGAGGCCTACTCTCTGTCACCAGGTTGACCACTAACCAAATGATAAGAAGAAGATCAACCTCTTCATGCATAAACTATATGTATGTATGTGCTATATATATATATATATACACAGGAATAATGTTAAAACTTATTTAAACTAACTAAACCTATTTAATTTTAAAAAAGGCAATAGTTTAGGCGTCGTAATATGTTAACTTGGTGTGATTCATAAATGTTGTTCTGAGTCTGGATGTATTTTTCTCCGTGAAACATACATGTTTGTAAAGTTCTTATGTTTTAAATAACATTTATTTCATAAGATGTTTACACGAATATTAAATTAAAATAAAAGTAACTTAACCTAAACCAGGCCTCCGTCACGCCATGTACTTGCGCGCTATAATTACCTACGGCCCGTCGTACCGCCGGCGGACCGAATACAATGCGGTTTTCGCAAGCGAAGCGCACGCACGTTGTTTAATTTTAATCGTTCTATTAGTTTTTTCTACACTAAAATTTAATAACCGAGAATTTTGAAAGGGTAAGAAATTTATATAAAAATAAAACACGTACCTTTTAAAGTTTTTTTTATTTTACCCACACACTGACCTTTATAATTATGTTTTAGATGTATTGCACAGTCAACAATTTCAAACTACCACCTATAGTCAGAACATATTCACAATTCTCAATAAAATAGACACAAATATTTAATTTTATTTATATTTTAGGCAGTGATTGCTGTGGGATCGCGCGGTGCGAAGCAATCACAACTGTACGCTTGAGCAATTAGGCACATTTTAGCATGCAGCGGTTGCTGACGCGACAGAGTAGGCTATTATAGCAGTAGGTATTGGTAATTTTCTTTTGAGTGAAGTATCTGTTACGTAGTAACTCTTTAGTAATCTGTGCCTAAACTACTTACAGACAATAAAATATTGTATTTAGGGTGTAGGTCGCAGTTCTGACGAAAGGTGCCAAAAAGACTGGCCACATTGCAACGCTGGATCGCAAGGCTAATACATATGTCGACCCAAGAAAAGGCCAGCCTTAGTACCGTGAGATGACTCGACTAAACGAGATATCCAACGATACAGTTTGTTTTTTTTTTTGGTTATTGGTTTGTTTGTTCGTGCTATACCTACCTGTTGACACATTTTGGCGACGTAATAAAAGTATACCGTTTCACTGCGTTACTATAGAAAATTCTGTCTGTTGTGGGATTTAATGTATGAATAATTTTCCAGAGGCTCTAGACAAATGGCATATTATGTGATAGTCGAATCGAAAAGTCAAAAAAGCAAATGTATGGGATTTGACGTAAGTTTACGACATTATATCGTAGACTTATGTCAAATCCCATACATTTGTTTTTTTGACTTTTCGATTCAACTATTGTTTATGCCGCTTGTCTAGAGGCTCTGGTATTGCAAACATCCATAGGCTACGGTAATTGCTTACAGGCCGTACGCTTGATAGTAGTATGCCGAAAAACCGAAGGGTTTTACTCGTGTTTTATCATATTTTTTAAGGTAACAGCTAGTACCTATATAAATGAAACGTAAAGCCTACTTGCCTACTAATAACTGGTAAGTAGTTACTTCCTATTATACCTACCACGACATAACATGTAACCTACAATGTAACGCTAATTAGCAACAACAAAGTATATTATAAAACTATGTAGCACATTTATAACATACTGTTAAGGTATTATATTGATATTATCGTTGAGAGCCATGTTTAACTTATATTATGGAATACTGTATAATGAATCATAAAAGTCTAGTAAGCTAAATATAATGCAAAATAACGTAAGGCTTATAAAACGCGCTTTTTATTTTAAAATGCGTTATGTAATAAAAAAACAAAATTAAAATTTGTATTGAAAATACTTGAAATAAGTTTTTTTTTAATAACTGTCTTCAAAAAGCAAAAAATAACTGAATACAGATTGAAGTCGTAAAAAATTCTTATTACTATTTTTTAGTGGAGAAAAGTTTTTCAACGCCTAGGAGATTTTTAATTGCAACAATATTTAGGTATTGGATTCTGAGGAGTTTCTTGGTGTTTCTCCGGGATTCACAGGTAACAAAACAAAAATTTTAAAAAATCGGTTCACTTCACAATTAATCAAGATATCGGTGTACACAAAAAGGAAAAATAAACTATACAGACAAACATAGAACCTCGTAATTTTTAAAGGTCGCTTAAAAGGCAACGAATGCGAATGATAACTGAATTTCAGATTGAAGTCGGTGCCAAGCCAAATAGGTAGTAAGGTGTAAAAATAAAGATTTTGCTAGTTTAGTAACACTTTTAGCATTTCTAGAACTTTACTTAGGTACAGGTTAGCAATGCTATTCTTGGTTTATGAGAATTTTTTAAAAGAATAGTTTTTTTTTATAAAGACAACTCCTGCACTAAAGAACTAGCTCTGTGTCGCGGGGGACTTTACAAACATACAATTAACGGACACAAATTACACCGAGACTCAGAACAATTCTTTGTAGGTCACACAAAGTTTTATCCTGTGTGGGAATCGAACCCACAACCTCGTAAACAGCAGGCGCATACTGCGACCACTGGACCACCGAGGCAATCGAATAGGTCGTCCAGAACCAGTAGATAATATCGGTAGATATATTCGAGTGTAATAACTTTGAAACCATGTTAAAGTTTGTCCCAATACTTAATATTATAATATGTAAATTGTTTTATAAAAAGGAAAAACATAATACGAATGAAGACTGTTGTTTAAGCGTCGAAATATTCCTCAACATCACTGTCTACTGGTTACGTGCCCAGAAGGCTAGCAATTATGTTAAATTGTTGGACACCAATAATTTAACGGGCCTTATTTTATTTGAACAAAAGCACAGCACATCGAAATGGTGTTTATTGTTGTAATTCGTCCTCTGGTACGCTCAACGCCAGCGGCACTTTCCGCTAGGTGACCATAATTATGCAGGAAAAATACACAATGAATGAATCAGCATATAACATCGTGAACTTCATTTTGTTTGTTTTTTATTTTATTACATACATACATATACTATATATATCATCATGCCTGTGTCCTAGTGGGGTAGGCAGAGACTATGGTACGCCACTTGCTTCGATCCAAACATACTTCCTTCGCCTCCTCTACATTCATCAACCTCTTCATGCATGAACGTCGATTCTAGGTCCTTTTAATTTGGCCTTTTTTAGCAAATCCTCTACTTGGTCGCTGTATGTTCTCGGTGACTGAAATCAAATTTGGGATATTTTGGTATTTTACTAAACCAAGAATTGTATTATGCGTTTTGCAGACGCATTAAGATTTATAATAGTAGGAGGTAGGTAGGCATATGTTTTTCAACTACCTAGAACGATACTTAGTACTGCCCATTGCCAATTAAGACTTACTCTGCAATATACCTTAGAAACTACCTGCGAAATTAACATGGTATCGCCAAAGTGGCTTGCTAACTACCTCGTTGGTCGTAAGTACAGGTATGTAAGAGTACTTCTTTCAATGGGCTTCAATGAGGTTCAAGTAGCTTTTATACGATAAAACAGCTATAATATAAGGTACGATAAACCTATAGGTATGAATTTTGCTGGTATACCTATATTTCTTCTGGTTCCCTACTTCATTTCGAAAGTTGATGATACATTTTTTATTATATCGAACACACTGTGTCGATGATTCAGTTGTGCGATGTTTTATTCCATCGATGCTTTATTGGTGCGATGTCACGTTTGTGCAAAAAACCGTACAGCAATTGCTCATTAGTTCGGTACCTTTTTAATTTATTAGTTCAATAGTATTTCGGTCCGGAACGCCTATTGTTTTCCCAGATATTTATTAATTAACTTATTTTGCATTATAGATAGTTAGGGAAATATGATAAAATATCGCACCAAAATTAGGGAACCATTTTCTTCTGGGCAATTTTTTTTATATTACTTAGGTGACCAACAAGCAAACTGCTCGCTTGATAGGTAGCAATTACCGTAGCCTATGTAAGCTGTACCTAATGTCTGAGGCATTATTCACGTATTGCCGATCCAAAAATTTGAATCACCAGGATTTGTTGCTGGAGTATCTCTAGAAGGAAAACGTATATTTAAAAACAAAACAAGCACTGGAGACCAGTACTCACGTACAGAAACACGTAGTCATTCGGCTGTGTTCTAGAAGGTAGAAGTTTTTCTTCAAACCGGCTTATTCGCTTGTTTTTTAATATAAACTTTTATATATCTACTACCTACACCCAATTGACAATTATCAAGAGAACTTCACTTAGAAATGGAACAGTAATCTTGCTCAAAATTTCAAAGGAGCAACTTAATTATTCCCAAAATACCAGAGATTCTTAATCAAATAATCCTTTTCTTAACGAGTAACTTATGAATTACAAGGTCACGGTGTGGTTAGCACTTACCAAAGTTCGTCCCTTGAGGCTGAATTTAGAACAAACCCTTTTTAAGATCGAGCTTTAGTATATCATGCTGCCAGTTTGCTTGGGGTGGAGAATGTAGGTTATATTTGAGAACTACTTTATGAAGATCATGATCCAGTAATTTCTCATACCTTTCTTCCAGACAACCTTACGATGCGATAGAAAAACTTATGCTGCATATAAATGAAGCAGTCAACAGAATCATCAAACAACCGACTTTACTGAAAAATCTCCATGATAATTGTGGCGCTTATAGCCAGCTGCATTTGCGGTTCGGTAAACGATCAGCGGTTTAAGCTGACTGCATAGTAGTTTTTCATCTGAGCGTGTCCGTGCTTCGGAGGACACATTATTATATAGTCGGTCCCTACTGTGAACAGTCGTTAGATTATGACAGAGACCTAAATTTGGGCGATCTATATAACTCTGGTGACAAAGTAATTTATAGTGCAATGCAATGCTTTATAGTCTCATGATTTTCTGCCACCTGTTTTTATACTAGTACGAAATAATAAAAACAGAGAAACTTGAAGCAAAATTCATTTGTAGAATAAATTAGCTCAGAACAATAACTTTAGATTGAATATTTTTCTTTCAACGGATCGATATTCTCTTATAACAATTTGGCTGTGAAAGTTTAATGAAAATACTTGATTTAACTAATATTAACTGTATCCTGGAGGTCTATTTCTTTGACAAGGGCCAGAAATTTCGAGCAACCGATACTTTCTCGAACAAAGTTAATATTTTTCCAAGTTTTTAATTCCAATCGAGAAACATCAAAAGTGATTACGCTCGCAGAAGTAATTCTACAAAACTTTGGTTAATTCCGTCTTGATAGCTCAGCCGAGTTCTAGGAATCCAAGATGGTGGCGCTAATGGCTACGATCTCAGCTACAGATATTATACATTTAATAAACCTATATTACCTAGAAACTTGGACTATATTTTGAAAACAAAAAATGTAACACAAAGTAATTATGAAAAAGGATGCGGGCGGGCCAAGCAGATGAGAGTTTTTATTGAGATTGTAATGAACAAACAAGCTTTAGAACCCACAGCAATTATGACTGGCGAACTACAATCAAGTACAATAAAGGCAATAAGTACAGCTGCGCAGACGCAATATTACTCAGATTGCGTTTATTTATGCCTCAGTACTGCAGATGTGTATCTTTATGACGGACAAAATGCAAGGGCATTTAAATTGTAAGAGGGTCTGTAATTGTGCAAAACGATTAAATGGTGGATGTCAATGATAATTGTATAGGTCTTAGTAACCGAACACAGAGTTTGCTTAAACAAGTATTTATAAGTATACAATATACATATTTATGATAATAATATGTATAAGTAATAATAATAATACTATTTTAGGGACAACTCACACATTGCTATCTGATACCAAACTAGGCAGAGCCTGTGCTATGGTAACCAGACAACTGATAAACATACTCATATATTTCTAAATACATACATATTATAGATAAATTACACTCAGAAACAGAACAAACATTCGTGCTCATCACATAAAGATTTGTCCTGGGTGGGAATCGAACCCACGACCTCCGGCGTAGCAGTCAGAGTCACTAACCACGAGATCAACAGGCCAGTCACAGGATGATGGGATAAAACGGATATTAGCGAAAATCTTGGTATAATGCAAACTGGCTCGATAACCGTGTATGTTAACAGACAGTAGCATAAGTTATATACAGTAATTTACAACTAAAACTATATTTACACAAATTAGAAATAAATTCTAATAATATAAATATACAAAAAGGGGGAGGACTGCTGCTGCGTCGTTAAATTCCTCCTTATCGATGTCTACTGAAAACGTGCCCTGGAAACTGGCAGCATTGACACGCTGAACGGCAAATAATATTAAAAAAATATTTTCATTCTTCTCTCTTTCTGACTAAACATATATCTCACATTATTTCAACCATCCGCGTCTGTCACCGTGGCCACCTCTTTACGTATCCATTACTAAAACACTTCTACCGACTACATAGCGAGCGTAAGCAAATTTACAAAGCAAGTTGATTTTTCCCTTCAATACTTAAATGTTTCAGAAGGGCACGTCTAGGTATTACTTGGTCGAAGGTCTATAATATTAGTTTTACTGCAAAAATACAATATTCAGTAGTTAATTTCCATGCTGCTACTACAGAATACTCATTATAATGAAAGTCTCGTTCCAATCAAATAAATCTTTTGCGTTTCGAGACTTCGGGCCAATTAAATTATGAGTCCTCTTGGGGCTAGAAGTAGTTGAGCCGAATAAATTGTCTACCTTCTTAAACGATATTTATTTTTCGTTGAGACGCGTACTTCCCGTAACTACTTTCCCGTTCCCGTTATTATTTTCTTTTAAAGAGAACTCCAGCACAAGCCCTGTGTCGTGGAGTACTTTATTAACACACATACAATTCACGGACTCAAAGTATACCAAGAATCAGAAACAACATTTATGGATAACACAAATTCTGTTGACATCTCGGGGCATAACTTGTTAAACGTGAGACGTTCGAGCGAGAAAGAGAGACAGAGCTATACACGCTATATAGCCGTCCTTCTTTCACACTCGAACGACTTACGTCTATTAGACCACACAGGTACTACGCACTATAATAACACTTTACCTGCCCAGAGTTCAAACCCAGTGAAGTGCTTAGACATTTTAAAATAATTAAACAAAACGGAAAAGCTTTAATCATTATCATCATTACCTCAATCATTGCTCATTACAGTGCGTTTAAATTAATGAGAAAATGAAACTTAAGCTTGTTAGTAGTTTCCTCTTTAGCAATACATATTTGATTCTTGATAAAAGTGTGTGTGATTGATTAATGTAGAAATTAAATGTTCGTCTTAAAAGAGGACGTTTTAGTTGATTAATTGGTTGTAGCGACTTTAAGTCTGGGTGTACTATCCTTACTAATATTATTAATGCGACCTAATACAATTTGCGTGAAACCGATGGAATAAAATAAAAAGCAAATGTATTGGATTTGACATAAGCTTACGACATTAGATTGTAAACAAATGTCAGGTCTTAGAAAAAGGACATTGGGTACTATTTTTGCGATAACCGACATCCAAGAATAATAATAATATTTTTGGGATAACTCACACACCGCCATCTGATTCCAAACTAGGCAGAGCCTGTGCTATGGCAACCAGACAACTAATAAACATACTTATATTTCTAAATACATACATATTATAGATAAATAACACCCAGACAAACATTTATGCTCATCACACAAAGATTTGTAATTTATCTATAATATGAATGTATTTAGAAATATATAAGTATGTATATCAGTTGTCTGGTTACCATAGTACAGGCTCTGCCTAGTTTGGGATCAGGTGGCGGTGTGTGAGTTGTCCCGAAAATATTATTATTATTTGTCCTGGGTGGGAATCGAACCCACAACCTCGTGCACAGCAGGCGCATATTGCACCCACTGGACCACCAAGGCAGTCAAAGTCGAGTTTCTTGCCAATTCTTCTCGAGGCCTTACAATAGTCAGCGAATTGGCAGTATATATAGTAGGAAAAAAGTATGCTGGCATTTGTTTTTATAACGTTCATAAGTATCATGTATTTGATCCAAATTAATAAATGAGTTTGACTTTGACTTTGAGTAAATACATATTTAAGTAATTATGCAGTAATTTTTATTGTAAACTAGTGGCCCGCCCCGACATCGCCCGGGTTAAACTATTTTTAGCTCAACATTTTTATTTTTTCCTACATAACCTTCTCCTGATAATAACAAACATAGCAAAAAAAGAACAAGCGAAATTGGTTAAGCTGTTCTCGAGATTTGCGCTTAGCAACGCATTCAGAGATTCGTTTTTATATCTATACTAATATTATAAAGCTGAAGAGTTCGTTTGTTTGGTTGAACGCGCTAATCGCAGAAAGTGCTGGTTCGATTACAAAAAATCTTTTTTTGTTGAATAGTACATTTTATCCAGGAAGGCTATAGGCTATATAACATCACGCTATGATCAAAAGGAACGGAGCAGTAGTGAGATATGTTGCAAAAGCGGGGAAAATATTCCAAATTACCACGGTTATAGATAAACCATTGCAGGTTTAATTAAGTAATTACCATTCAAAATCTTCTTCTAATAATCGTTACTGCCACTGCCTAGTTACGGCATCCGCATGGCAAGCGGCATTTTATCATTATGGGAAACCATTTAGATAGTTGTCCAATTACTGCTAAAATGTTAAACAATCTATATAACTGAATGACTACGTCATAATTCTTCCAACTTATTAAAAGCGACGGGAATAATATATGAAAATTACGTATAATTGACTGGTTTGTCGGTCTGTTGCTACTTGTATTGACAGTCGGTTAATTGAATGGTTTTAGGTGGCAAATAAGTATACGGTCCGGCTGATGGTTAGCAGTAACCGTAGCCTAAGGATGCCCGCAACACCAGAAGTATCACTTGCGTGTTGCCAACACATAAATCCCTGGGACAGGAATACGTTTCTTTCAAAAGGCATCCCTAAATGAGCGCTGGAGACCTGTACTCACACACAGGAACACAACTACACAACGGTTACCGCGTCCTTGTTAGTTTAACCCGCTGATCGTTTACCGAACCGATGGACAAGGTCGGCTCAGGATCGGGAGTTGTGGAAATCCTTTGGGGAGGCCTATGTCCAGCAGTGGCCATCTTTTGGCTGATTTGAGATGAGAGTGCACCTACCTATGAGTGCCTCAAGGTGGATATCGACATCACGAGGCTGCCCCGCAGCCTAAAAAAAATAATCGGCTATGTGTAGATATTTGACCGTTCCCAGGTAGTTTTGGTCGCTTGTAAGGTGTATATGTGTGTGTACCTGTCACCTGTTCTAGTGGTCAGTGGCCCTGACTGCTAAGCCGAAGATGGTAGTTTGATTCTCACACGGGACAAAACTTTATGTGGTTCTTAAATGTGTGGTCTAATTCTGGATGGTCTGCCTGGTCAAATGGTGTAAATTTTGTCCGTTAACTGTTGTTTTGTTTAAAAGGAAAAAAAAGAATCAGTAAGTCAACATGGCTAGCACCATACCGAAGACTATATCGATGATATTTTCACGTTACACCAGCCAAGATCGCGGTCCTTATGATTTCTACAAAGCAAGAAAGAAGAAAGAAACCATTATTTATTGCAAGCCTGAATAGGTCGCCATCTCAGCTACGACTCTACCTTCTTCAAACGAGAAAAAAACATTAACTTTACGGTGAGTATAATGTAAAGTGTGGGTGCTATTCACCAACGCTTATCCAGTTTAAATTGTCTAATGATTACCATAATGGTCTGATAACGTACTGTCGCATTCGAATTCAGAACGAAAATCTGTAAGTAATTTGCTTCATTTGTTTTATACCTTTAAAGCCAGGCATCGACTTCGACGATTCGATCGACGATTGTTAGGTTGCCTCGCGAGGCTGCTTAACTGGTGCTCGCATTGAGCAGGCAGTCACTCATTCAGTCAGGCAACGTTTTAATTGGCTTGCGAGGCAAACGCCTCGTAATGTCGATACCCACCTTGAGGCGTTCATAGGTAGGCGCACTTATTGTTTGGTAAACGATCGGGAGTTAAACTACTAAGGACGCGGTGACCGTTATGCAATTGTGTTCCTGTGTGTGAGTACAGGTCTCCAGCGCTCATTTAGGGGTGCGTTTTGAAAGAAACTTATTCCTATCCCAGGGATCTTAAAGCCCTGGTGTAAAAAAATGGGTTGGCAACACTCAAGTGATACTTCTGGTGTTGCGGGCGTTCATAGGCTACGGTAACTGCTTAACATCAGGCGGGCCGTATGCTTGTTGGTCACACTAGTAGCATAAAAAAATATATTCAAGAAGTTGGTTCCCGTAAATATGTATTACTTAAATAAAAAAAACAAAACAGATGTACAGTAAATGCTAACAGAGACATAAAAACGTTCCTCTAAGGCACAGGGGATTAAATTAGGAGATTAAGTTTGTTTGAAAAAAAGCAGCGACAGCTGCTTTTAATGAAATTACAATTACTTTAAAACGCGTGATGTCAGTATCAGGGCCAACACCAATTCCGATAAATTCTTACAGCGAATACATTTACACTAAAACTTCAATGTTAGTACTGTAGAGGTTTATAGGTAGATAGTGAACTGGCCGTGTGACCATAGATAAACCTCTGGCCTTTAGAATATAAATTCAAACATTTAAAAATCAAAAAGAGAATAAGTAATGTTTCGTTTGGAATAAATAAGAATAAGTCAGTCATGTGCGAATTCTAACAGAAGTAACGTTTTAAATGTTATATTAAGTATATGATGTAAAGTATTTATAATTAGGTTCAAGTGAATAAAGAAAAACATAAAGAATGTATATAATTACTTATCTAAAAGTGTTTCATTCATATTCGAAAAATCTACGAGTATACTCACCTCCGTTAAACCAAGCGAGACCCCACACATAGGGCACAGTGTAGCTGGGACTCTAACCGTAGAGTCCCAGCTACTAGTCGTGTGTCTTCGATCCAACCATGCAATCATAAAGGTCAATCATTACGCAACAACTTACCACCTGCTTACTAAATATCTGGGAAGAAAAACTATTATTTTTGCTTAAAAAGATTGCGAGTTTGTCGGCTTCGAGACTTACTATTGAGACTATCGGGCTTCGTATTGATAGAACTATACTTATATACTAGCTATAGGACCGTATCTACCTCTCTAAGTAAAGCATATTTATTACTTAGAATTTGAACCTTATTTCTATATTAATAAGAACTAATAAAACGTTACTCTAAATTAATTACCGGTAATCCTTAGATAAGTAAAGTTAACAAGACGTTAAGTCACTATCAGTTTGGAAGTTTCGATGGGATCGAAGCGTAACTAAATGGGTCCCTGAATACCATCGACTATTTTATTACGATAATATTATCTATGGGACATAATAACCCTTAAATTATTTGTGACGGTTTTATTGGATCTCATATTTATATTGATAGTTAAATAATTATATTCTAATACTAGTCTGCGTTTTGAAAATGTGAGTCGCTTTCTACTAAGGGGGTGTTGTGTTGTAGGTTTTTCTCATTCATATACTTACAAAAATCCAAAGATATATAATTATTAGCCTGTTTCAATTAGTTTTGTGTCGGTCGAGTCACTACACTACACAGAAAAATCGTTTAGTCTACATTTGACAGGTTTTACTTTTGACACCATAGTCTACTTTTGGCAGATTTGACAGGAAGGTGAGATTCTACAATGACAGATACTATATTTGACGGATTCTAAAAATGTGAGAAAAGTAAGGGACATTGTGAAATCAAAAATAATACTGTTATATAGTAATTACTCTATATATTTTTATCGTATATAACTACTGACGACAGTTTTAAGTACCCATTTAAGGAATGTGTATCTTGGGATTTTTGTATATCAATAGATTTTCTTTAAATTTGGATAAATGAGGTTGGTAAATTCCGTTGAAAATTCTTTCATTAAAGGAAGCTACATTTTTAAGATATTTTTTTATAATACTTCAGTGGCAAACAATCGTAAGGCCCGTCTCATATGCAATTATTTAAACTTCCTTTTAACGTCGAGTCGTGCGCGGTCGCCGCGATGACCTAGTTACCGATGATTTTGTGATTCGCAATTAAGTAAATAATAGTTAAGGCGCAGTTATAACTTGTTGTAAATTATGGCTTCGTCTAAAACGGTAGATATTAAAACCGAAACAGAACGTCTGTTATTTGAGTATTATCAAAACGAGAAAAAAGAACGCAAAAAACTGGAAAATTTGGTTACTGATCTCAAAGATCAAATATATGAACTCCAAAGCCAGTTGAAGAATATCCAGGGGCAAAAAATCTTAGCTACAGACAATAGTTTAAACACTGAAAGACCCATTGAATCAGTCCAATATGAGACTGATGAAGAGGAGCTCGCTAAAGAAACTGAGTGGGTACGTCAAAAAAATAAGAAACGGAAATTGAACCTGACACCATCCCCACCTCAACGGCAAGAAGGCAATTCTAAGGAAAAACATCAGGAGATGAAAAAACTCCCTTTACCACCACCAATTGTGGTAGAAAATATAAAAAACTACCAACAGTTCTTCGATCTGCTCTCTGCAAGCATACCTAATGATAAGTTTATCGTAAAAATGATGAACGGAGAAAAAGTTAAAATAAACGCCAAAGATGAGGATTCCTATAGATCTATTACCAAAGTACTTCAACAAAATACCTGCCTCTGGTACTCCTACGAGAACAAACAGGATAGACCGATTAGGGTGATGGCTAAAAATCTACATTCTTCGTGTCTACCAAACAGAATTGTTGAAGACCTGAAAGAAAAGGGATATAAAATCCAAGATGCAGTTAACAAACTGAGCTGGAGGACTAAGGAACCTCTAAATATATTCATGCTTTCGTTTGAAAAAGATGAAAATATTGAAAAAATCTACAGCATTAAATCTATTTTAAGTTGCAAAGTAGAGATCCAGCCACTCAAAACATCTAACCTGATTCCACAGTGCAAAAGGTGTCAAGCCTATGGGCACACACAGAAATATTGTTCTAGAGAACCAAAATGTGTAAAGTGCACAGGTAAGCACCTAACAAAAGACTGCCAGAAACCAGCAGAAGCAAAGCCGAAGTG
The DNA here is from genome assembly GCA_947095525.1 of Trisateles emortualis. Classification (NCBI taxonomy): domain Eukaryota; kingdom Metazoa; phylum Arthropoda; class Insecta; order Lepidoptera; family Erebidae; genus Trisateles; species Trisateles emortualis. The sequence goes on along the minus strand of OX352748.1, from coordinate 6,532,756 downwards.
TGTACACTGTGGTGAGCCACATCCTTCTAACTACAGAGGATGTATTGTAGCCAAAGAGTTGCAGAAAATTAAAAATAAAACATTAAAAAAGAATGTTATTACACCACCCATTCAGGTCTGTAGTGAAAAAATTACCAAAAAAGCCAATTTCGACAAACGTGTGTCTAAGAACGTCACGTTTGCACAAATAACAAAAGGAGCTCAGCCGCGTCCACAGCCACAGCCACAACAACCGGTAAGCTCTAACAATAACGACAAACTAAATAAAATTCTCAGTCTTTTAACGTCATTCGATGAAAGGCTGAAGAAACTCGAAAATAATACTTTTAAAAAATAATAATGTGTCGTCAAATCAAAATTATGGCATGGAACGCAAATGGACTCCTGAAGCATCAAGATGAACTGCAGGTAGTCCTCAACACAGAAAATATTGATGTATGTCTTATATCAGAATCTCACTTCACTAGAGAGTCTTATATTAGAATTAAAGGATACAAAACATACCATGCATTGCATCCTGAAAACACTGCAAGAGGTGGTAGTGCTGTTATTATTAAGGAAAGTATTTACCATTACGTTGAGCATAAATTTGAAGAACAACACATACAGGCTGTGGCTGTCTACGTTAGAACAAAACGTTATCCAGTTACCATATCGGCTATATACTGTCCACCAAAGTATTCTTTGAAAGCAGAGCAGTATAAAAGCCTCCTGAAAGATCTTGGTAATAGATTTATACTGGGCGGTGATTTTAACGCTAAAAACACGCACTGGGGATCTAGATTAACAACTACTAAAGGAAGGGAATTACTATATGCCATGAGAGAAATGAAATGTAATGTTATTTCAACAGGAAAACCCACCTATTGGCCAACTGATCCACAAAAGTTACCGGATTTAATAGATTTCTTCATCTATAAAAATTTGTCCTTAAGCTTCCTTCATATTGAAGAAAGTTATGACATGAGTTCTGACCATTCACCAATAACACTTATATTAAGTGAGACTATAGTCAACAAAGAAAATAGTCCCTATTTAGCCAATAAGAACACAGATTGGATAAGTTTTAAACTAGACTTAGATGCCACTATCAATCTAAAAGTTCCATTAAAAAGTCCCGAACAGTTAGACCTTGATCTGAGGAAATTCATAAACAATATTCAACAATGTGCTTGGAATAATACACCTGACTTTAAAAGAAGAGTTACAAACCACTACTATCCTATAAATATCAAAAATCTCATAGCTAAGAAAAGAGAACAAATACGAATATGGCAAAGAACTAGATTCCCCCCAGACAAAACTTACCTTAATAATATTACAAAAAAACTCAAAAGGGAGATTCAGGCTTTTCACAATGAAACAATGAATACATACCTAAGTCAACTAACTAATGAACGCACGACAGATTACTCGTTATGGAAAGCTACAAGAAATCATAACAGGCCGATTATGCAAATCCCCCCTATTAAAGAAATTAATGGTAGCTGGGCTATAAATAACGAACAAAAAGCAGCTAGATTTGCACAACATCTGGAGAAAATTTTGAAACCAAATGAACATTCTTTTCATAATATAACAATAACTGAAGCATCGAACGATGACCAAATAATAAGATTCGTTACACCAAAAGAAGTGTACAATGAGATCAAGCATCTGAACTTAAAGAAAGCTCCTGGTTTTGACCTTATTACAGCAGAAGTCCTTCGAAATCTTCCACGTAAAGCCATCGTAAAACTTACCACTATCATCAATGCTACATTCAGACTTCAATATGTACCTGATATGTGGAAAGTAGCTGAAGTTATTATGATACCTAAACCTGGTAAACCACCACATGAAACAACATCATACAGACCTATATCATTGCTGCCAGTTATGTCAAAGTTATTTGAAAAACTGCTTTTGAAACGTCTAAAGCCCATTATAGAAGAAAGAAATCTAATTCCAAATTATCAATTCGGTTTTAGAAATAAGCATTCTACAATTGATCAAGTACATCGAATCACGAACATTATAGAAAAAGCTTTAGAAGAAAAGAAAGTTTGTTCTACAGTTTTTCTAGACGTAGCTCAAGCATTCGATAAAGTATGGCATGAAGGTCTTATACACAAACTTCGAAACATGCTCCCGAGACAGTTGGCTGACATCATAAAGTCTTACCTGACACAGAGAATGTTTAGAGTCAGACAAGACGGTTCATATTCAGAACTTAAGGCGATAAAAGCTGGGGTACCCCAAGGTAGTGTGTTAGGTCCGGTCCTGTACCTATTGTACACCTGTGATATCCCAGAACTGGAAAATAACATCATTGCTACATTCGCAGATGACACGGCTATAATGGCTACAGGGGTCACTCATGCGGAGGCAGTAGAAAAAGTTCAAACAGCAGTTAACATCATCTTTAACTGGACGAAAAAATGGAATATAAAGCTGAATGAAGCTAAATCTGTACACATAGATTTCACAAATAAAATACCAAATTATCATCCGGTGTACATAAATAACCAAGTTATACCGTACGAAAATACAGCCAAATATCTAGGCATGACATTAGACGCAAAGCTTCGCTGGAAGGCCCATGTTAAGAAGAAACGCGATGAGCTAGAACTCCGCTACAAAAAGATGTACTGGCTACTTGGGAAACATTCCTCGTTGTCAGTGCACAATAAATTATTATTGTACAAGCAAGTCCTAATGCCAGTATGGACTTACGGTATACAGCTATGGGGCTGTACCAAACAGAGCAATATCAACATGATACAACGCTTCCAGAACAAAGTACTCAGAGGTATCGTAAATGCGCCCTGGTACATTAGAAATCACGACCTCCACAGGGACCTCAAAGTGGATTTCGTAACCAGCATTGTAAAAAAACACGCCGAAGCCCATCAAAAAAGGCTTCATCATCATGTGAACGTCGAAGCTATCCAGCTCCTCGACAACACAGACTTAGTGCGACGACTGAAAAGGACAAAACCCTTTGAATTAGTTTTATAAAGTGCTAGTGTAACGTAGTGTATAACGTAAGTGCTACTTGTAAAGAACACATGAACAAAGTGACTTCGCCTTAATAGAGACATTAGGAAAAGTGTTAATGGACACATTCTTATAAATATTTTTTAGTCTACTTAGCAGTTTAGGTTATATTTAAATTACTCATTAGCCTTGTGGCTAGATTGTAATTGCAATGATGCACTTTTTAAGTACATTATTATAAAGAAAAAAAAAAAAAAAATTTAAACTTCCTGCACAAAATTATACAGAGGCGGACTTAATGCCTTAGGCATTTTCTACCAGTTAACCTAGGGTGATGCAGAGATATTAATGGCAGGTGTTAAAATTATTGAAAACAATTTTAACACCCGCCATTAATTACTATTGCCCATGGTAGCATCACCCGGAGAAACCTTGACCCTGGAAATACATTTTAACTTTTTTTTAAGGTTTGCTATTGTCTTTTTTTAACGCTCACAAATTACTTGATATAGATGTTTTGGTTAGTGTATTTTATGGCAATTTTTAAGCTTTAAAATATCATTTCTTGTATTTTTTTAGAAATGGATATTTTAAACGATCTCAAAGTAAAAGTTAGTCTACAAAAATTGCGAGAGCCTTTTTCAATGACATGAATGGAAAGTGAAAAATAACATCTGTTGATTTCCCCACGGATGTAAAATTTAATGAAGAAAAGTGTGGATCGCGTATTTTACTGGAGTCATCATCTTTTTACTCTTTATATTAGGTCTTATAATATAAAAGACCACAGTATTATATTGGATTTTGATTAATATAGGAAACATTTACTTTTTACACACTAGCTGTTGCCCACGTTGATGTCGGTTATCGCGGTAAAAAGTACCTTATGTACTTCCCCGGGATACCATCTATCTGCTTGTCAAATTTCATTAAGATCCGTTGAGCTATTTAGTCACGAAAAGGTTACAAACAAACATACAATTCAAACACACTCACTTTCGTATTTATAATTTAATAGGAAGAAAAAAAGTGAAACTAGGTAATCTTGCAAGAACTTAAACGGTAAACGATCGGCGGGTTAAGCTACCAAGGGCGCGGTAACCCTATAGATGGGTTCCGTGCTTCGGAGGACACGTTCAAAGTCGGTTCCCGACTGTTATCAGTCGTTAGATCACGACAGAGGCCTAAATATGGGCGTCCTAAATAACTCTGTCACCAGGTTGGCCACTAACCAAACGATAAGAAGAAGATCGTCATCATCAACCTATCGCAGTCCATTGTTCGTTCAAAATGAGTAAAACCCTCGACAATGAAATATGCAATTAATACAAAGAAGTTCAAATATAACTTGAAAAATACGTTCAGAAACATTACTGAAAGTTACAATATTACTTCGAAGCGATGAAGTGGCGAACGTCCAAGAGTTGTCGATAAATCAGAAATTAAAAAAAAAAAAAACTTCTCCCTGGCAGCCAGCCTGGCTGTTTCCTGTCTGAGTCCACGCCTCTCGTAGTATTTCGTCTATAAATATACCGCTAACTAAATTATTATTTTACAGTTAGGGCTTGTAGTTTTAACACTACATTGTTCATTCGCTACACACACTAAGCGGCAGCTTTTGTGGCAAAAGCTTGACTTTCAGTATTCCGCATGTTTTTGTCCATGACTTGTCCTGTATGGAATTTGTAACGTTTATTTGAAAGGTAGAAAAGAGGTTAAGAATTTCAGATGGCGCCTGAATGTCATTTAGAAGGACATCACCTTTCTGGTTTCGCTGTTACATACATATCTATACTATATAATATTATAAAGCTGAAGAGTTAGATTGTTTGTTTGGTTGAACGCGCTAATCTCAGAAATTACTGGTTCGATTCGAAAAAATCTTTTTTTGTTGAATAGTGCATTTATCCAGGAAGGCTATAGGCTATATAACATCACGCTATGATCAATAGGAGCGGAGCAGTAGTGAGATATGTTGCAAAATCGGGGAAATGTACGTTCCAAATTACCAAACGCACGAAGTCGCGGGCGATCCCTAGTGTATTTATAAGGAAATAATTAACTTCGAGTAGGTAAATTGTCTGTGTGGTGACGGATTAAGAATACTAATATTCCATCCCGACGGTATCGTATGAGTCGACTAAAGGGAGTAAGTCAGGCCGACAATATTCACAGCAACAGAGTATAAAGGGTATAGAGTTTGGTTTCGAGTTTGCCCAGCGTGGTATAGTAGGCTAATATCCCTCCAAATGTATGGAGGAGACCCGTGTCCAGTAGTGGGGGTGTTTATGGGTTGAGATGATGACATACCTATAACGATATAATTATATAGGTAATTTAATTTTAAGCTTGACTAACTTTCAAACTATGGTATTGCATGATTCTGATGCACAATTTAGGCTTTAGTTTTATACAAAACTAAAATAAATTATCTGAAGAACGCGACGTTTGTAAAATTTTAGTTTATTTTGTCTGTACACAGATATTTAGTTTATATTTTGTTCACATAATATTATAACAGATGCAAAGTGAGTAGCACACCATATCCTTCTTGAAAAATACGAGTTATACGACGGCGACGAGTAAATATATCTATGTAACAATACTCTTACAGCGCGTAACTATCAAAACTCGAAAGTCATAATACTTTTGTGAGTTTGTAATAAAACTAATTTTAGTGGCGCACACCGCCTTTGTTTTAAACTCGCTTTCAGTGACAGGTGTAACTAAGAACTGTCGTAAAGAACTAGATTAAATGATCTTAGCTATAGATAATATATAAAACTTGAGTTACCAATCACGATAAAAAATTTAAAGACTCATTTTAATGGAGTCACTGGTATAGTAGGTACTAGTTTATTTTATCATTTTCCTAACCCCTTCAGGGAAAGAAAAGTAAGAAAACTCATTCACATTGGCACATATAAATTCCACAAAGTGAAATTCAGATTAGTACTGCTCATGTGTTATGTTAGGTGCCATGTAATAGAGTGAAATTCAAACAACTATCTACGGACCACACAATTGTTGGCTCATATGGGAATCGAACCTACAACATTTGGCTCAATGATAATGGCGAGATGACGCCTGAAACCATGAGACCACACGTGCAAGCAACTTCAAATGAATGAATGATTGTAATTAATTATTATTTAATAGCCGAAAAAGACTGACTAATTAGCTGACGCTGATTTTATGACCAAAATGTGATTTGATATGGTAATAAAATATCGGCTAATACGAGTATGATGGTATTAGGTAAAACATATTTAAATATGGTAATATAACTTTAACTGTCTCGTTAGTCTACTGGTTGATGTGTGCGACTGCTGATCGCAAGGTCCCGAATTCGATTCCCGGTTCGGGTTAAAAATTGATTTTGGATCGGTCAGAGAAGGAACAGAGAGTAAGATTTTTGCACTATAATATCTCCAGCGCTGATAAAAAAATTACGTTGAGATTTGCGGCTAGGATCAAAATCAGTATAGAGGACTATTAAGCTGCCTGTCCACCGGTGCGGAGAGGAGAGAAGCTGTGCCAATAGAATTGTATAAAACCTGTACCCCGCTTCAAACAGGACTAAACAGGAGACTGACAAGAGTAAACGGTTATAGTGTGGACAGGGATTGGCATACTACTTAATTTAAAACTTCACACATTTTGAAGCACGGAGCAGGAGACCGCAATAAGGAACGAAGCGGAACGGAGAAATGGAGCCGATAGGGGAGATTGTAGGCTGCTCAAATTACATGTTGCGTTCTCTCAGCCTAGCACCGCAACTCCGCTTTGCATTTTCCCCTTGCTGTACTCAGCTGCCTTGCTTCGGGTCAGTGGACAGACCCAGTCCGCAACTTCACTTCGCATTACCGCTCGCTAATGGACAGGCATTATTTTTATTAACAAACTACTCATTGCAGCTACGAAGAAATACACATTCACGAAACAGTACGTTTATACCGAAACTTTAGGGCTCGTATTTATAAACGCATCTCAGGTATTGAGTACGCGCACTTGACATCCCTGTCTCTTTCTAACTAGGCGCCCGAGACCGTAGTTAGAAAGAGACGGTATTAAGTAAGTACGCGTACTCAATACCTGAGCTTCGTTTATAAATACGAACCTAAGTGTGAAAGGTCACGCTATCGCCACTTAAAACTAATGAATCAAATGGTCATTTAATAAAATATTCAATATGCACTCTACGTGTGAACGATGTAAACGTTGAGGAACGACAAATTCTTTGTGATCAGTCGTCTATGACAACAAACATGGCTCGACCACTTGACCTGCGCTTACGCACAGCACGCGGCCACCATGTTTGATAGATACTTCACACTGTAATGTCATAGCATTGATAATACGTAGTATAGAAACTACCACTCAACGCCAAACTAAATACCTATCGATCAGCGCCGCTCACAAATACTGGCTGGCAACGTTGCGGATTTTTCTTACTTATTCAGCAAGTAAGAAAACACGTCGTAGCTATTTAAAACAGTATTACTGGGCGTGCGCTAATATTAATTTGTTATTAGGTATCTATTACAATTATAATGCTATGACAACCCTATGCATTACGAAAGAACTTTGGGTAAGATGCACTCTAGGTATTTATTTGTCGGCTTTTGCGCAACTATAAATGATATTCTATACTACATATTATTTATACTATGGTAATTTCCTAAGCGTTATTTGTAGTATTAAACAAATAATGTATTGATTGTTCTGTGTGAATTGAGTGAACATATGATTTCTTCTGTCATTATTATTCGCTGCCAAAGTGTCTAAAGAGACACTAAGTACGTGTCCGCGCATATACATACATAGTAATAGAACTTAAGCAAATTTATTTACATAGATTGTTATATTCTTGAGGATACGTATACTTTGCGTTGCACAGGTCCAGTGGTTATGGGCAGAGAACATAAGTCGCAGAACCTATGGCTTAGGTTAGGACAGAAAGGTTTTAGAGAGACGACCACGAACTTAAAGATACAACAACGTAAGTATGCCTACAAAAAGGTGAATCGACCGAGACGGCTTAGCTAAGGTTTGCTGGTGGAAAACTGATTATGAGTTTAGCTCGCCTTTGTACATGATATTGTTATTTGTGTGAGTACAATTGAGAATTAAGACTTAGTGAAGTTAGGAGACCAATAGATGATGACAAGACGCAAGTCTTTCGTCTACATTGATAGGCCGAGTGGTTTTGGAAAATCGAGTGGGATTTTTTTCCTAACATATGGATTTATGTTTGCCCCCAAAAAAATCCCCAATAGATCGGAAATGGAATAGTCCCGGTATTTTGTATCATCGCATACTTTTGAAATCCGGCTAACGATAAATCCGACTAAATAAAAATCCGGTCAAACGAGAATCCGATTAATCAAGCGTAAACCGACGTGATGTTATGTAAAATAATATTTTAATTATCTAATCATGTTGATCGACGCATATTATGTGTGTCTTATGGGTGGCCTGTTTCACACTTACGAAGTAGAATGCTATCTATAGATTAAGTAGTAGATTTTCACTGATACGAATAACTAGCGGCCCGCCTGACTTCATTCGGGTTAAAACGTTTAAGCCGTTTTGGGATTGTTCTTTTTTCAAAATGCCTTTTTAATGCTCACTTACTCACGTTGTTCTTTTGCACACATGTTCTTTAAGAACATGTGTGCAAAATTTCAAGGCTCTGCGTTTAAGAATCAGTCCGTCAGTCGGGTAAATAAATTATATATTTATTTATTTAACTTCAAAACTCTCATCTTTCAAGTTATCTTTTATACTATGTAGGTGGCAAACAAGTCAATAATAATAACATTAATAATTTTTATTTATCAGAAAAGGAGAATATATGAAAAAAAGAAAGAAAGAAAAAACATTTATTTAGTGCAACAAACACAAACAAGAAGGCAATAAACAAAAAATCAAACAAAAGTAACAAATAAAATAATAAAAAGCCCGTTCCTGTGTATGCTATGTCTCGCCAATAGGGTGTCCAGCTCAGCATGGGCTAGGTTATTTGGACCTAGCGCTGGTATTCTGCTGAATTCCTAGATAAACGTACGGATGTCGAGCAAACCACAATACCTTGGTGTGTGTGTGTGTGTGTGACAAATAATACACTAAATGGACTGCCTGATGGTAAGCAGTTACCGAAGCCTATGCATACTTGCAATACCTGGAGCATAACTCGTGTGTTGCCGACCGAACATAGACTTATTTTAAAAAACGTACCCAAAAATAGCACTAGAGACCAGTAATTCAAAACAAGAACCCAACAACTGCAATTAGTGGTGTAGTTGGGTCCCAACTATATTTTTTTATTTATTTTTTTATTTATTTTTAACTCCCGCACTAGAGAACAAGCTCTGTGTTGCGGAGGACTTTACAAACATACAATTAACAGACACAAATTACACCCAGACTCAGAACAATTCTTTATGGGTCACACAAAGGTTTTGTCCTGTGTGGGAATCAAACCTACAACCTCGTGCACAGCAGGCGCATACTGCGACCACTGGACCACCGAGGCAGTATATGAGGTAGGCTTTAGTCTTCTGTAAAGTGGAAGTCGTTCCCCAGTCACGCTTTCTTGCTTGTATAATACCGTACATCTCTTAAATTAGTACTAATATTACGCGATCTTATGAAGCAATACAGCGGACTGTATGTTAACATTTAACGATAATTTTACTATCCCTTACCCCAAAATTATGGAGATAAGTATAGGTTTTATTCGTAACAAAGTATAATTGGGCTTCCGTACTTAGGTATAATTTGTATCTCCTTCTGTTGGTTAATAAGGAAAAACCTTCAGCCCAAAACGATGAAATTATACGATAATGGAAGTTGGCTATAATCATTACGTCATAGTTCAACACTTGGATCCGTAATACTAATAATATCATACAATTACGAGCTAATATTACTGCAATTCAATTTCAATACTTTGACCAAGTAATAAAAGTATAGAAGGTTCTTATAGTTTCTTGAACATACAAAGAAGCCAACTATGCTGTCGTGAAGTAGATTGCGCTCACTAGAAATAGCTTGTTGAAGCGTTTTACAATTTTCGAAACAAATCTGCATTTTTCTCCAGCTCTCATTTAGGAATGCGTTTTGAAAGAAAAGTATTCCTATCCCAGGGATACTCCGATCTTAAAGTTCTGATGTAAAAAAAATGGGTTGGCAACACGCAAGTGATACCTCTGGTATTGTGGGCGTCTATAGGCTACGGTAAATGCTTAACATCAGGCGGGCCGTATGCTTGCTTCCCACCCAAGTAGAATTAAAAAAAAAACACTGCTGTAACTGTAACTGTTAGACAGTACGTACCCACGTGTATTAAAAACTAAGTAAGTTAGGTACTTTGTTTTCAATAAAAAGTAAAGAAGGGCCTGTCTACAGTTGGTACTATTCGAAAAGTCAATACAAATTTATACGACCGCTTTCCAAACGAAATAAGTTGTTATTTATTGAGTGCAACTCGCAAGGCGTTTGCAATAAATCATAAAAGTCCATTTGTCGAACATAAAACGAGTATATTGTACGAAATAACTCGCAGTTCAGTTTTGAAAATCACATAACTCCAAACACTTGCATTTCAAAGAACTGTGACCATAAAAAGTTTTGTAGACAGGATTGTTCCCGAGCGGTAGCAAGGACTTCCCATAGCGGTTAAGTAAAGGCGTTTTATGGGACAACAAATCATATTTCTTCATGTGTGTGAATAACGCGAGACTCATGCATAAGTAATAGACTTTATTCCGGTATTTTGTCCCGCGGATTTATGGCCTTCCGTCGGAACTCCGTAGCCAGCCGGCTGTTAAAGTTTTGGAAATAAAATTACATTTGATTGTAGACTATTAATCAAGGGCAATTAATAAAATGGGGAAATTAGTTATTTTTGAATAAATATACGAAGTGAAATATGATATATGATTGTGTTCGTTCTTTATCGTGGTGTGTCATGCATAAATATTGACAATATCACGCGAAGATGTATTGATGTTACGTGATGCTCAATTGGGAAAAAAATCTAATATATCAAGTGTTTGTTCATCGATACATGTAAATCGATATAAATAAACAAACAAGAACATGGTTTGTGATTTATTTTATTTATTTTTCGATGGGGTGACTTTTGACTGCATAATAGCAGCGCATTGTCTACTGCACCATGAATTATTTATGACTTTATATGTGAATTATCTGCTGAATTTGCCGTTATATAAATAATACATGTGACTGCAAGTACGAGTATAGTTTAGTAGTTTAAGTCGACACTTGACCATTTTACTACTGTAAGTCTGCTGTAGGTTCGAATCCCATTTATGATAAAATAAATTGTGACCCACAATTAATTGAACCAAATCTGAGTGTACCTACTTTAGGTTGGCGATTTAAATGTTTGCTAATCTTCGCAATATAAGAATTATTCCTTGGACCTAGGTGATTTCAAATTTAAAGACCAACCTCATTTAATTTAAGGAGATGCGATAAATGCCTTAAAGGTTCCTTGAGTCTCAAAACTTGTTCTTTTATTTATTTAGCCGTTGGTACTACGTCTTATCTCTTTCGGGTTGTGTCAAATAGCCAGCAATCCAGGAAAAAGAGTGAGAGAATAAAAAGTGCAAATGTGTTTGCACACACACTTGTGCGATATTATATCGCCCGCGTAGATGGCTAGTCTTCTTCAAAATTAGCTGCAGCCTCCAAAATTCGGTTAGGAAGACATTGTATCTATATTGGTAGATCTCGATGTTTTTTTTTTAAGACAACTTCCGCACCAGAGAACAAGCTCTGTGTTGCGGGGGACTTTACAAACATACAATTAATGGACACAAATTACACCCAGACTCAGAACAACTCTTTGTGGGTCACACAAAGTTTTGTCCCTGTACGGGAATCGAACCCACAACCTCGTGCACAGCAAGCGCATACTACACCCACTGGACCATCAAGGCAGTCAGATGTGCATCAGCTCTTAAAGTTTTGAAGGGTACAAAAAGATTACACATATTTTTTTGTACAGACGAAGCAACCTTGTGATTACATGGCAATTATTGGAACAAATATATGCAGTTATTTGACACCTGCGTAGTTCACAATCGTTCTCCGTAGTAAGGTGGAGACCTTACTACGGAGAACGATTGTGAATTACGCAGGTGTCAAATAACTACATATATTTGCCGGCACTGTCAAGGATTCTCTATTGACACGGGCCAAAATTGAAATCACTGGCAATCTTTGAGGAAGTGTAAATACTCATGAATATAAATAACTTTTTCTATGGAATCATCTCTGAATGTCTCGGAAATGAATCGAAAAGATTGGTTTCCTACATATCATTTTAAGAAATTTAAGTTCACCTCTTATTTCGTCACACTTATAGTTTGATGGCAATTCGATACAATCGAAAAGAGATCAGAGTCTCTAGACAAGTGGCATAAGCAATAGTCGAATCGAAAAGTCAAAAATATAATGTATGGATTTTGACGTGAGTCTACGATTTAATGTCGAACTTACGTCAAATCCCATACATTTTCTTTTTTGACTTTTCGATTCGACTATCGCTTATGCCACTTGTCTAGAGGCTCAGGCGTAGCACCAACAGCTATACATGCTTTCCGAAGCATGCGGTTGTAAACACCGCCAATTTTCAAACTTTAGGTGTTATCGCGATCGGGGAATCGAAAGCAGAATCCCGTGTTTAGAAGTCGCACTGAACGACCACTCGTTAAGAAAGGCAGTTATATAAATATTATCGTCATAAAGTAGTGTTGGAAAGAGTGAGAGCCAGCCCCAGCAGTCTCCTGAAGGTCATTTTTAACCAATTAATCTGTTCTATTTTGTATTACCGATCTGGCTAGGTAATACAAACCTGGCTCTAATACAAACCTCTATTATTAACACAATGTATGTATAATAATGTATAAATATTTTATTACTAGCTGTTGCCCGCGGCTCCACCCGCGTGGATATCGGTTATCGCTGTAAAAATATGCCTATGTGTTATTCCAGACCATATTCTATCTCTGTGCCAAATTTCATCCAGATCCGTTAAGTCGTTTTTACGTGAAAAAGTAACAAACATCCATCCATCCATCCAGCCATAGTTACAAACTTTCACGTTTATAATATTAGAAGGAATATTATAAAGACACGTGGACGTAGCATTGTGGACTGCGGAATTCATTTAGAATTCACAGCGAGTGCAGTCTCAGTAAAACAAAAATTAACAGACACCCTAGCGTATAAAGTGTTTCATAAGCTGCTAACTATTTTAGATGAAAATGTGTGTTACATACTGTGTAAGTTTACATGTTTCATTGGTGTATCTCGTAAACAATAGATACACGTAAACAAACCATAAGACGACGCGAGAGCTTTGTTACGAAATTATGTTTTTACTACAAAGAGAGATAGTGTAGACAATGAGAAAGCTTTCATACAGTATCTAGTCAATATTTTGTAAATATTTATGTAGATCTGTCTCTGTAGCGTAGTGGTAATGTGTGGCATGTGTTGGGTGTGGGTTTGATGCCCGGGCTAGGTAAGTAAAGGGTTTGTGGGCTTGTTCAACCGGAGTCGTTAAGATTCGATTAGCCGTTTATTTGTGAAAAGGTTACAAACTAACAGAGTTTGCTGTCGCATTTTTAATGTGGCTCATTTTAAACATCATTAAATAAAGGTATAACAGCAGGCAGGTAACTGCCCCTCTAGAAAAATGGCATAAACCTACTTAACTGCACCTACTTTGTATTTCTCTGCATCACCCTTTCAGGTAGACTGGTAGAGAATGCCTTCGGCATTAAGTCCGCCTATGTCCTTTATGTATATGAAGTTTTAATAAATAAATAAACGGTCATACGACATTACATCGTAAACTTACGTCAGATTCCATAGATTTGGTTTTTTGACTTTTCGATTCGACTACCGTTTATGCCACTTGTCTACAGGGGCTGGTTCGTCAGTCTTTCGTAACGTCGCGTCAGCTACTGTCATTATATTTGTTTTCTAAATAATACGTTTCCTAGAAGAATTAGTTGACAATAGCGATAACCTATTTCTCACGATTTGACATAAATTTATATCCGACTAGCTGTTGCCCGCGGCGCCGCCCGCGTGGATGTCGGTAATCGCTGCAAAAAGTAGCCTATGTGTTATTCCAGACCATAATTTATCTCTGTGCCAAATTTCATCCAGATCCGTTCAGTAGTTTTTACGTGAAAGAGTAACAAGCATCCATCCATTCTTACAAACTTTCACCTTTTATAATATTAGTAAGGATTTACCTACCTAACGAGATGTCAGAGATAATCAACATAAATCAGTGTATTCAAGTACAGAGTGTGCGTCCACCTGTCCGTCACACGAATTTATTTCGACATACTAAATCAAATTCGATATATAAATACAAAAGCGGTGGTAGTCTAGTGGGAAAATTAAAGGAATTGTAACATATTAATGTGAGTTATGACTCCCTCGCTGGTCCAGTGGCCGCAGTATGCGCCTGCTGTGCACGAGGTTGTGGGTTCGATTCCCACACAGGACAAAACTTTGTGCGACCCACAAAGAATTGTTCTGAGTCTGGGTGTAATTTGTGTCCGTTAATTGTATGTTTGTAAAGTCTCCCGCGACACAGAGCTTGTTCTCTAGTGCGGGAGTTGTCTTTTTAAAAAAGAAAAAAAAAAGAAGTTTGATTCTAAGGTCGTACTATGACATGTTAAACGTGAGCTCTCTCTCGCCTTTCGAGCGAGACAGAGTTACGGAGTTATACACGCTTAGTCCGTGTGGTGACTGATTAGGAATACAAATGTCACCACCCCGTTCCATCCCGAGGGTGCAGGTGTCGTAAGACTAAGGAAGTAAGTCAATCAGACAATATCCACTGCTGAGGGATAACTCGTAACAAAACCCTATACCAGCCCGTCTGGCCAGCATGGTGTAGTAGGCTAATATCCCTCCAAATGTATGAAGGAGATCCGTGCCCAGCAGTGGGACGTTTATGGGTTGAGATAAACACGCTTAGCTCTGTCCTGTTTTCTCGCTCAAACTAGTCACGTATTTACACGTGTTTGCAGCATTAAGTTGTGTATATCCGCATCCCTAAATGAGCGCTAGAAACCTGTAAAATATTATAAATTAATTTAAAAAAAATTCTATTGTGCGTCGATCTTTTTTTAAATTGACGAATATCTCAAAATATGTACCTACTAACAAAGTTATTGGGTATTCAGGTAATACCTTTGCAGTATTCAATAAAAGAGGAATAGCAACACACGAATAATCAATCCAACACAAAAAATAGTACTGACATTTAATTATTGCAATTCCTGCCGCAGTATAGGAATTTATAGTGTATTTTTGCTCCACGTACCTATTTCAAATTAAAATTTTATTTATTTCTTTATTCACATAATCACAAATTATAAATATTTATCAGTATGAAAATAAAATTATGATTGGAATCTTGCAATTTTATTAATCTAATAATTACACAAAAAATAATATTTACAAAAAGTGGCCTAATCGCTAAAACGAGCTATGAGGTAGAGGTTACGTAGTAACTCTTTAGTAATCTGTGGTAAAGGTATTTGATGTATTGAATGTGTTGAAATTTTTCCTAGATTTTTAAGACCTACATTATTCTACTTCTTAC
Organism: Trisateles emortualis; assembly: GCA_947095525.1. NCBI lineage: Eukaryota > Metazoa > Arthropoda > Insecta > Lepidoptera > Erebidae > Trisateles > Trisateles emortualis. The sequence continues at coordinate 6,517,107 of OX352748.1, read as the reverse complement.
TACTACTGTTAACTAATAACATCTTATTTGCTCTACATCTATACCTACTAATATTAGAAAGCTGAAGAGTTTGTTTGGTTGAACGCGCTAAACTCAGAAAGAACTGGTTCGATTAGAAAAAACCTTTTTTTCTTAAATAATACATTTATTCAGGAAGGCTAAATAGGCTATATTACATCACGCTTTGATCAATAGGAGCGGAGAAGTAGTGAGATATGTTGCAAAATCGGGGAAGTACGTTCCAAATTACCACGCGGGCAACCCCTAGTGTATAGAATAAAACGCCTTTAAGTATCTTTGAAATCTTTTCTTAGCAAAACATATCACCTAATTTACAGGTGAAGTACTCAGGTGAAATGTCGGAAACCCCACCTGAGTTCATGCTACCACGTCTGTACACTAGTGGCATAAACGGTAGTCGAAATGAATAGAATAGAAAGAAAATGTATGGGATCTGAAAAAAATTGAGACATTAGATCGTAAAGTAATGTCAAATCCCCTACATTTGCTTTCTATTATATCCGATTCGACTACCGTTTATGTCATTTATTTAGAGGGGTAAGTAGGTATCGGAACCGCACATTCATTTAATCGGATACTATTTTAACATCACAATAAATCTACACTATTCAATTAACTTATTAAATACTCTGCACTGTAAATTTCAAAATGAATTAATTAATAATGCCATGAAATTAATTGAAGAATTAATATATGAAACATTTTAATTGAAATGTTTGAAGTATCAAAATAACTAAATTAATATTTTCATTGGATACAATTAAAATATGTGCCATTTTAATTAGAAGGAATCAGGGAGGTGTCATGTAACATCAACTTTGACCTGTGTAGACTGTAGACTACGAAATCAGTTCACATCAGTAATAATTGTAAATTGTGTCTACCGTATCACTTCATATCTCAAGGTTGATTGCTACTTTGTCAAAGTGTGATTTGATACGCGTTTTTTTCAGCCAGTGCTATGATTATGGACGTTGATACTTATTATTTTAAATTAAGTAATTTGAATTTTGAACAAAGAGAATCATGGTATGGGTTCTGTATTTTATCGGCATCACATTCGGAGGCCGCAAAAAAAAAAGTGTACTAACTTTAGTATATCTTTGTAAATACATATATGGTATTTATTTGTTAATGATTTGTTATAATAAAATATTATTAACAAAAGTCCTGTAAATAAATAAAGAATAAAAAAAGCAATGACAACCTTAGGTCTAGGTTAAAAACGTTGACATCTAACGAACTTTTAAATATAAATACGGCCCACGTTCTAAGTTTGAACTGAACTTAGGTAGGTATTTTTATATTTCTTGGGTGTTCGATTGCTCACTGTTTTATTTAAAATAGCATTAGTATAACGAATCTCAGAATTTACCTCAGCATCGCTAGGGATTAAAAAAATCCCTAGCGATACATTGTAATCGAAATCAAGGATGGAGCAATATTTTAGGTATAGATCACACAATTGTATGGCTTTCTAAACCTGCATAATGTGTAATAGCTTATATCGAAAATGATTAACTACATTAATGTTGTTAAATAGATACCGTGGACAACATTTGTGACTGCAATCATCATAACTATAACAGTTTTAGTGGGTACCCATACTCCCAGTCTTGCCCATTAAAAGAGTTATGTTTAGTTAATCTAAATACTGTAGGCTACAATAACGCTCTACTTTTACGACGTAGTACCATATATATAACTTTTCATCCACTTTGTATACGATTTTTGTCCCTTCTCAACGTTTTTATTCTGTAAATATTGCCACCGGTGACTTTTATGGATACAGAAATTATGTATCGGCTAGAAAGTACCGCGTAAAAAGCTTGTGATGCAACATCACACCGGCAGATCCCACAGGAGTTGGGAAATAGCTCACGTAATGTGAGTACACCACTTATATATCCTACGCGAGCTATAGATAGGGACCCCAAGGATAAACTGTTATTTGCCGAGTATAGTGATAGACTAAAAGCTCTCAAAGGCTTCTTTGACAAATTTAATTACATATCTAAAATGAAAATTGTATATATTTGCGGCATGAAACATAGAAGTACGCGACTGATTGTATCTCACGCAGTTTCGCAGTGCCTACCGAGATTTAAATATATGTAGTACGGAAATTTGACTGCGTCGGTGGTCCAGTGGTCGCTATATGCGTCTGCTGTGCACGAGGTTGTGGGTTCAATTCCCACACAGGACAAAAGTTTGTGTGACCCACAAAGTGTTGTTCTGAGTCTGGGTGTAATTTGTGTCCGTTAGTTGTATGTTTGTAAAGTCCCCCGCGACACAGAGCTTGTTCTCTAGTGCGGGAGTTGTCTTCAATAAAATAAAGACTAAAGGCTTTCAAAGACTTCTTTGACGAATTTAATTATCTAAAATGAAAATTATATACATATATTTGCGGCATGAAACGTAAAAGTGCGCGACTGATTGTATCTCACGCAGTTTTGTACGGCGCACCGAGATTTAAATACAGTACCTACGGAATCTAGCTTATCTACTTGAGTTATCGAGGTCAAAGCTCCTGGGCAGTTGCCATGCCATTCTTAGGCTACCAATATGCACCTGCAATTCTATGCAGGCGCTACAAAAAGTCACTCAGTGACGTTTGAGGTGACCACTTTTCTATAGAACCAACAGTGTGAAGTCCAAATGAAGTTTGAATCGAAACAGGTGGCATACTATACTCTCTGCCTACCCTATAGCACTATACTAATAAACTAGACGATAACAAAACCAATAAACGGTTTAATAAACTCCAAGTTAAGTATTACTACAAAATAGGAATAAATAAACACACGCCCATTGTAAGCGGTAATGAGCAGAATAGAGAATAAAGCCATTAGATCAAATCGTATGATACCATTTAGTATGGCTAGGAAAAAGCTGCCAATTTACAATGTTTACGAGATTATAAAGACATGGTGAAGAGTAGCCACTATAACCACTTAATTATCGAAGATTGTTGAAGTAATTGAGAGCGTGCAATGGTCGTTTAGAAAACCTACATTGATTTAATTGCGCGAAACGAATTTGATAATAGGAGTTTGTTTATATTATACTAGCTGTTGCCCGCGGCTCCGCCCGCGTGGATGTGGGTTATCGCTGTAAAAACCTGTTGCCTATGTGTTACTCCAGACCATAATGTATCTCTGTGCCAAATTTCATCCAGATCCATTCAGTAGTTTTTACTTGAAAGAGTAACAAACATCCATCCATCCATACTCACAAACTTTCACATTTATAATATTAGTAAGGAAGTTACTACAGATTTAGTAATGGCAGTGAGCATGGTCAAAAATGCTCATAAAATATTAAACATAGCTAAGAATCGTCTTGACAAAAGAAGCTTTGATATCTCAAAGCTATCTTATACTTACTATCTTTATATTATCGTATAAATCGCATTGAAATACGACTATCCGATTAAGGTCTGCTCAGGATCGAGAGTTGTGGAAATCCTTGGGGGAAGCCTATGTCCAGCAGTGGACGTCTTTTGGTTGAGATGATGATGATCCGTTTGGCCAAAAGTCGTTATTCTTATGAACACTGGAAACCTATACGTGCAGGACACAACTACGTCACTGTGTGTTGTTATTGAGCTGTGGCCTTCTGTAAAGAAGAGGTCCTTCTCCAGTCGGGCTTGCGCGCTTGTATCCTACCTCTCTGAAGTCACCTGCGACTCAAGGCGGAAGCCTTTAGGAATAAAGCGAGAGCCGTCTTCACCTTCTGATTTACCACAAACCAGTAATTTTATTTATTTCAAAATCTCAAATACCTATCTTAAAATTAGGAATTTGATTACTAACTCAATACGTGATAAAGCAATTTTATGGAGCAATCAATTTTGAATCTATGTTCCAGTATATAAAGGTTTAAAATACTCTGTCTATGTTATTATGATAGTTTACAGCTTATGTAATTTGAACAGCAATATTATTTGTCAAGTAAATATACGATATTCATGTTCGCCTTTCAAGTAGCGTGTGATTACGTACATATGTATGGATTCGGGTAAATATTTACTATTATCTTTTATCGGGAAACCATTACACCGATCATCAAACATCGCGACATCGTCCTTGTAAGAACATAACGCTCGTAATATTTATATTTGAGGGTTGTTTTGTTCTTAATAAAATTATTTTATATTAGCTGTTGCCCGCGGCTCCGCCCGCGTAGATGTCGGTTATCACAATAAAAAGTAGCCTATTGGCTGTTCCATATTATAATCTATCTCTATGCCAAATTTTATCTAGATCCGTTCAGTAGTTTTTACGAGAAAGAGTAACAAACATACATACATCCATCCTCACAGACTTTCACATTAATAATATTAGTAGGATTTACCTTGTTGGTCTTACGCCTAGTCGTGATGTCCTGAGTTCGGTTCTTGGATTGGACCAAGTGTTTAGTTTTTTCTATAAAATATCTCAGTAATAAATACTATCAAACTAAGTCCATTATTATGTGCAGTACCAATAAAGAAAGGTAAGCTACCTTCATACTGAGCAGTGTTCACTTTTGTTACCATGATTTGGTGCATACTTGCTTATAAATTCAAGTATGAATGCGATAGACAATACGGAACGTAATGATACAGAAAGAGATAGTGATAGATGAAATGAAATCACTTAGCTACTGTTGACGGCAATTGTTTCAGCGCTATTGCGATATCTACGTCTTTTACAGTACGACAATAAGCTAGCCCTTAGAAAATTCAGGAATTGGGAAGAAAATTTTAAAATGATAAATAAGCTCGCTTTGTATTACGTAAGACTTGGCGAAACGGGAGTATATGACACTCCGCCCTGTCTATCCCTTGGAAATAAAAGGCGTGAAACTATTTTTTTTTTATACTACCAAGGTGACAAACAAGCATACGGCCCGCCTGATGGTAAGCAGTTACCGTAGCCTATGGACGTTTGCAACACCAGGGGTGTCACTCACGCGTTGCCGACCCTTTTAAACCCTATAACCTTATATTCTGTTATGAAATGTTATTGCCGTATATTTTGTTCAATAACTGCACTTATTTCGCCATAGTATGGGAAATAAACTTATTTTCTCCACTAAGGCTTTTGTTGTTCAAGTAAAACTTTATAATGCAAGCTAAGCTTACCTTACCAGAACTTGGCCACGGCTTATAAGACTATTATGAGTAGAAATATAAAACTTTCAGAACACGTTTCTGAAAAAAATGGCTGTTATTTAAAAAAAACCTTGTATTGTGTACGGCTCACCGAATTTCAGTCACGGTGGCTAATCTTTTTTTTTTTATACTACTTGGGTGGCAAACAAGCCCACCTGATGTTAAGTAGTAACCGTAGCCTATGGACGCTTGCAACACCAGAGGTATCAGTTGCGTGTTGCCAACCCATTTTTGGACACCAGGGCTTTAAGATATAAGACGTTTCTTTCAAAACGCATCCCTAAATGAGAGCTGGAAACCTGTACTCACACACAGGAACACAACTACACCGCTGTGTGTAGTTATTTGGCTGTGGTCTTCTGTAAGGTGGAGGTCCTTCCCCAGTCGGGCCTGCTCGCTAGTATGGTGCCCTACCTCTCTTAAAATAAACTAAATCTTAACGTAGACTAGCAGAGTAGACAATATTATAGTGCACAAGAGTGTGTGTGTGTGTGTGAAAACACAGGTGCACTCTTTATTCCCCCACTGTCATATATGGGACGGCAATCTGATACGGCTAAAGAGGGGACGATTTTGCAGGGGTAGGACAGTTTTCAAAACTTAGGGCACCTATTTGAATTACTACGTAATTAATTAGCCGCTAAACTATCAGTCGGAGACAAAAAAAGCCAAGAACAAAAACGATTTATTTTAAGCTCAATTATACGATGCAATAGAGAAAGTAACCATTTTGGTTTTTTTGTTTTTCAATCAAAAATTTTAACGGCATTTGCCGCTAAATAGTTGCTCGGAGACAAAGAGTGACAAGAATAAAAACGTTTTATTTTTAGCCTTATTAAACGATGCCATATTAAAAAAAGGAAATTTTTGAAAAAAAAATATTTTTGGAGTAACATTCCATAGAACCAAGGGTACACTCCAACCCACCAGCCACACTCAACGACCACAAGAGCAACGAGGCAGCCAATTAAAATATAATATCAGTACATACTTACATAGTGATGTATTATTGTACATTACTATGTAAGTAGGTACGTAGTAAATTATTATTATCCTAAAACTTTATTATACGGATAGTGACAGCCCTAGCTTATAAATACTGGCACACAAACATAAAATTATTCATGTTATCGTATACACACAGTTAGGTGACCAAACATTCAATTTTGCAATTAGGGATGTAAAAAGTACAGCGTAATGTTTTTGCAGCGTTGAGTTAAGTTGAACAAATGTTGTTTTACCCTGGTTAGTTTTGTCATGACTTGTTTTTGTATTAGCGTGATGAATATGTTTGAAATCTGTGTTTTATGTAGATAAACGGCTTCTTACCGCTTTCGTGTATTCCTTTTTGAAGCAATTTCTTGAATAGATTTCTCTAGCACAATAAATTTATTTCTTAAAAAGCATTTGTATTATCAGTATTGTTACTCAAATTTGTCACACTCACACGTTTGCAATCTAAGTATATCTAGAATCAAAACTAACGTATTTCTACTAACTACTATAGACAACGGACAACTAAGAAATATTTTGATTGATTTTGTTTTTTTTATACTAGTTAAGTTGCAAACAATACGACCCGTCTGATGAAAAGCAGTTATCGTAGCCTATGGACGCTTGCAATACTAAAGGCATCACTTGCCTGTTTCCATTAGAAAAATTACTTTCAGCGATATAGGCCGCCCATTTTCAATACTCGTACTTAAATATTATGTTGCCGTATGCTTGTTTGCCACCTTGGTAGTATAAAGAGAAAAAAGTTGTTTCTTTTGTTTTGTCATAATATTTGATGTGCAATAAAGAATAGTCTAACTATCTTGATTATTTGATTGATTATCATGAATTAGTTGTAAATGTAATTTATTTATAATTTTGTAATTAATATGAGAAAGTGCAACAATGTAAAATAAAATACTTATATAACACGGGAGCTACGTCTGCCAACAAACTGCTGTGCAGTTTGGCAGAAGTATTATAATAATGTAAATGTAAAAATCCAAATAAACACTTTTTCATTTTTTCATTCATCTATCTAAGAAAAGCGCACAAGATAAGAACTGTAATCGAATGAAATAGAATAGAAGGCAAATGTGTGAGACAGCCCTACCAACAAATGTTCAATTATTTCGTCCCTTTTGATTTATACAAGTACAATAAACCGTTGATCAACTAACGAACATTTAAATTAATCTTCAATAACAAACTTTGTATAGTAACTATATAAAATCAATAATTGATATACCCTTCAATTACAGCAGTTTTAAGTATCGAAGGTTTTGAAATTAATTGTAAGTTTCTGGGTGAAATTTATGTTTTGTTTAAGTTTAGTAGAGAAATAGCTGTATTATATAATAAAATTATAGATTGAACCTTACTCTTACTACAGTGGGCTGGGACTGCCCGGCCGTATAAGGATTTTACTTATAGCGATTTGTATAGCTATGTGAATATAACAAATTAGTATAAAAACTCGCGAGAACGCACACATGGCCGATTTCACGGGCCCGTAATTATGATCTAAGATAAAAAAAAATTACGTTGGATTTGAAAATGTACCTATTTATATTTGATAAAAACATATTTTGAATCATATCAAAGATAACCTTACCTTTCCTTAAAAGTATTAATTAACGTCTTTTGTTAAAATTTAAAAAGGTCGGTAAACATTTTGAATAAAGAAGCTTTACCTATCCTTTTCAGCGGCAATGATTCTACCATCTTATGAAAGATATAAATTTTGCACGGAACAAATTTTTAAAAATATAAACTCAATTTCTGAACGGCTATAGTAAGTATATGACGTTCCTATTTTAAAATGTGAGATTGGGACAATGTTGCAAAGATGTGCATGTTCTGACGTCATCATAATAATAAGGCTTGCAAACTTGATAGAATGCTTTGGATCGCATCAGCACTGGTATTACAACTGAATTACATTTTCTTTTTAACAAAAATACGTAGATCAAGGTAGGTGTACCAACTCTTAACTAAAAGTATTGTAAGCAACAAAGTAAGCTGAACATTTTAGTTTTAAAAAAAAGCTATCAATATTCGAAAAACGATAAGGCATATTTCTATGATACATTATGATGTTAATAAGGACAAATTGTCTATACTATTTAAAGTATTTTTTACATAGTGTTTAGTGTGGGTAATGTGTTATTTGATATTTGGAGATAAACATCGATGAAAATGATAGAAAATTAAATTAAAACCTATCGCTTAAATACTCTAGGCTCTTTATCATTCAATTAGCCAATTGGCTGGAGATGGATTCAATTATTTTCATTCATCAAATGTCAAACGTCACAGTACCGATGCTATGTGAAAAATATCAGTCTACTAAAGATGATGAAAAAGTACACGACCTGCAGGGGTATTCCGTAAGAGCAAAAACCAAGCCACCGCGAAAACCGACTAAAATCTGGCTGTCAGATTGAAAATCGGTATTCCGTAAGAGCCAAAACCGAGACTTTTTTTACGTTTAGTCAATAGATTGTGCCGTCACCGAGCAATCACAGCTGTCAGTTTGCCATCGCTGTTTCTTAGAGAATCAGCCGGCCGCTTGATGGTTAGCAGTTACCGCCTTAAAGTTGCTTACGAAAACAATTGTACTTAACAGCAGTGTTTAGTGATAGATAATGCATTTTTAAATTTCTGAACGGCTATATTAAATGACGTTCCTATTTTAAAATATGAAATTGGGACCAATGTTTTGAGAAACATAGGTACTAGCACTAGAGAAATGTAATTACACTTCATCATTGTGCAGTTATTGGCTTATAATCAGTAAGGTCCTTCCCTAGTCCGGATTCGCACTTCTATGGTGTTCTACCTCTCTTTTACTTAAAATCTTATGGAAACAAGGGAAACAGCCATTTGTATCTTGAGATTAACATGAAATAGTTACAGAGTTCGGTTACCGACTACCTGATAAGTTAGCTTGTATTTAAGTTCCAAACTGAAAACCGAACTTCTAAGTTTTGGGTAAACGTTATTGTTCCGATAAACGTAACTTTGACGAACGTTCTTCAACCGAAATGCATATCTTTAGAAGGAAAAACGACAGGAAACTTTAAGTATCGATGTTTTAGTTTTAGGCGATTATATAAAGTAAATAATAATAATGCTTTCTTAAAAAAATTGTAGACTAGCACACATACTTGTGCATTATAATACCTGCAGCGCAGGTTTGCAGGTATTATAGTGCACAGGTATTATAGTGCACATGTGTGTGTGCAAACATACTTAGGAGCACTTTTATTACCTCACTTTCATAACTTGATGGGACGGTAATACGACGCGACTGGAGAGAGATCTAAAATGCTTTCCGAGTTACGGAAGTGTAAATACCGCCAATTTCCAAATTTCAAGCGTACATAGCATTTAGAGCGTACTAACTGACCGCCTGGAAGAGATCGCTCTTAGCGATAAGACCGCCCATTGTCACTACCTGTACTTAATTTGTTTCTTTTTGTGTTGTCTAACTGAAGCTTACGGCTATGGTTGCATGGACGTCCGTTATAGCGGTTGTGTAAAATACTCTATGTCCTTCCCCAGGATACCATCTATCTCCTCACCAAGATTCATTAAGATCCGTTCAGCCATTAAGTCGTGAAAAGATTACAACAAACTAATAATCAAACAGAATTACTTTCGCATTTATAAAATACTAGCTGTTGCCCGCGCTCCGCCCGCATGGATGTCGTAAAAATAAATAAAAATTTATAAAAGTAGCCTAAGTTACTCTTTATTACATAAGCTATCTGCCACTGAAAGTCTCGCCAAAATCGGTCCAGCCGTTTAGAGATTAGCCGGAACAAACAGACAGACAATCAAAAATTATAAAAAATGATATTTTGAATATAGGTATCGTGTATCATGAATCCATCCATATTATATGCATTTAGTAAAAAGAGGTTATTTAAATATTACAAACAGACACTCCAATTTGATTTTAAAATAAAATAAAATTAAAATATATAGCTTAAAGAAATGTTTACAGGAGAAAAATATTTCAATGTTACAATTTTCCATAGAGAACAGTGTTACAGAAATTATTAATCTAAAGCTGAGGAGGTATTTATTTGTACAAATTATATGGATTTCTTGACAGAAAAACTCAATATCTATTTTTTACTCGTCTCGGAAATCGAACCTCGTTATCAGCAGTCTCACTTAACGACCACTAGACCCACGAAGCAGTCATTATCTATTGTAACAACAATATACAGATTTCTTCTTGCACAAATAAGATTAAAGTTTTCCTTAGTACCATTAACACTTATTTTCCAACACTAACAAAGTCTAGGAAGCTTTCGCACAGCTGACAGATTGCAATTTGCAATGTTGATTGTAATCCGATTTGAATGAAAACGGATTTGTTGAATTCCGCCATTGTCATTGTAATAAGAGGTTCGTTAGACATAGATATATATTTAGACCAGAGAATGAAGCGCATTAGGGGCGCTTATAGCTAGGTGCACTCGCTGTTAAGCTACCAAGGGCGCGGTAACCCTATAGATGGGTGACCGCATAGTGGTATTTCATCTGATCGTCTCCGTGCTTCACAGGGAACGTTTAAGTAGCTGTAACACAGGTTATGACATAGTGCGGTTGCTATAGATATAGTTTATGTACATTTTAGCTATATTTAATTAAGTACTTTAAGTAATTAAGCCATAACTTATAATGTATTGTTAGCACAAATAAAGATATTATTATTATATTAAAAGTCGGTCCCGATTGGTAACAGTCTTTAGATCACGACACAGGCCTAAATATGGGCGATCTAACTCGGCCACCAGGTGGGCCACTAACCAAACGATAAGAAGAAGAAGAAGCGCATTTATGTACTTAACATATTACTTAAATTTATGTTTTCCTATCCTAGGCATCCTTCATCTTAAAACCCTGGTGTAAAAATTGGGTCGCAACACGCAAGTGATACTCTGGTATTGAAAGCGTAGATAAGCTACGGTAACTGCTTAACATCAGGCGGGCCGTATGTTTGTTTGCTACATAATGCCACATAATAATAATAATAATAGCAACCCATATATGTCCCACTGCTGGGCACGGGTCTCCTCTCCTCTATCAAAAGAGAGAGAGGGTTTAGGCCTTAATTCACACACGCTGGCCTAATGCGGGTTGGTGAATCTCACGATGTTTTCCTTCACCGTTAGCAGATGGCGAATCATTTGATTCGTACATATAAACTCCACAAAGTGAAATTCACATTGGTACTGCCCGGGATCGAACTCGCACCTCTTGCGTGCAAGTGGGTTACTTTTCCACTCGGCCACCACCGCTTTTTATCAGCAGTTAACGGAGTTAGAATACAGTCTGGAATAGCACAGCGATTCCTGGTCAAGACTTAATCCTGTTAAAATCTTTGTCTAGCAGTTGTAATGACATCGATGAAGATGATAATTTCATTCATTGGGAGTATTAAAAATAAACGAATTCGATTGTAATTCATTCAAGATGGAGTATCAATGGGATAGGAAAACGTTTCTTTCAAAACGCATCCCTAAATGACTACTTTTTTTTTAAGAGGAAATAATTATTCTTATGTCAGCCATGTTTCTTTTTCGACGCTATTTATTAATGTTTATAGGCGCCAGAAAAGTTCTCAGTATCTACGCAAACGTATTTAGAAGGCTGACACGACTGGAAACTAAATAAAGACTTTCATCTTCTCACACCTTATTCCGCCGACATCTTATTCAGAAAATAACCTTCATATTAAATTATCTGGCACATTTTAACGCAATAACAAGTATACTTCAACATACCTATATATATTATATAGATTTCAACCAAAGTTCTCAGAAGCTTCAACTAAACCTTACCTACCTTGGTGTCTTATTTTTACACTACTTATGTGGCATTATGTGGCAAACAAGCATACCGTCCACCTGATGTTAAGCAGTTACCGTAGCCTGTGGACGCTTGCAATAACAGAGGTATCACTTGCGTGTTGCGACTTATACACCATTTTTTACACTAGGGTTTTAAGATGAAGTATCCCTAGGATAGGAAAACGTCTCTTTCAAAACGCATCCCTAAATAACTACTTTTTTTTCTTTATTATACTACTTGGTTGGCAAACAAGCATACGGTACGCCTGATGTTAAGCAGTTACCGTAGTCTATGGACGCTTGCAATATGTGTGTTGGCAACACGCAAGTGATACCCATTTTTATTACACCAGGGCTTTAAGATGGGGTATCCCTGGGATAGGAATACATTTCAAAATGACATTCATAACACATTTCAAAATGAGCCCTGGAGACCTGTAAACAAAAAAAGAAAATCGGATTAAAAGCAGAGGAGGAAAAGGTACTGAACTCCTTTGCTTTTAACCAAGGATACGTCATTATTTTTTACATGACAAAAAGGTACATGACACTAATTCCAATGCTCACATTTGCTTCGTATCATATGTCATTAGTAGTACATTTTCCTGTGTCTCCTAATCGCCTTTCAGAAGTACCCTTGACATATATCCTGTTGATTGGAAGTAGTAGATACTTACGCTTCACAAGTAGCTTTTGAAAAATCATAAATGAAATGTCCCACATTTATTTGTACTATCTGGTGCCTTCCTAGAATTAGTTTTTATATAATCACACGCTGTTAAATCAAAGATGTTATACAATAGACGGTGCCTCACGTGACAGCTTTTAATACGAATATTGTTTGGAAATAATAATATTAATCATTATTTGGTAGGACAGGGTTCCTACTCCCTACAATCCTACTAATATTATAAACGCAAAAGTTTGTAATTATGGATGTATGTATGGATGTTTGTTACTCTTTCACGTAAATACTACTAAACGTATCTGGATTAAATTTGGTACGGAGATAGATAATGGTCTGGAATAACACATACGCTACTTTTTACAGCGATAACCGTCATCCTCGCGGGCGGAGCCGTGGACAACAGCTAGTAATACATAATACATCTTATTGTTATAGGAGTCAAAGACAGTTCTCTCTGAAGGAAGAAGAAACGTTGGGCCACATGCTACTATACTGCCCTGAGGTCAACACATACAGGCGCTCGTAGCTAGGTGCACTCGCTGTTCGGTAAACGATCAGCGGGTTAAGCTACCAACGGCGCGGTAACCCTATAGATGGGTGACCGCATAGTGGTATTTCATCTGAGCGTCTCCGTGCTTCGGAGGGCACGTTAAAAGTCGGTCCCGACTGTTAACAGTCGTTAGATCACGACAGAGGCCTAAATATCAATCAATCAATCAGCCTATCGCAGTCCACTGCGGGACATAGGCCTCTCCTAACACGCGCCACAGCACACGGTCCTCCGCCTTCCGCATCCAGTCCGTCCCAGCGACCTTTTTTAGGTCGTCGGTCCACCTAGCTGGGTGCCGCCCTACCTTACGCTTACCGAGTCGCGGTCTCCACTCTAGGACACGTCTGCTCCATCGGCCGTCGTTCCTAAATATAGGCGATCTAAATAACTCTGTCACCAGGTTGGCCACTAACCAAACGATAAGAAGAAGAACACATACAGGGCTACGTACCTTGATAACTCAGGTATTCTACACAAAATCATCGGCAACACGATAAGTGCCTGCTGGTCTACTTTATAATTTCATTTGTTTTTACTTTTCAACATCAGTTTGCGTGTATTTTGTTGATGAATAAAGAAATAATGCATTTGTCGGCCAATGCATGTTCGGCAGGGGTATTCCGTAAGAGCAAAAACCGAGCCACAGCAAAAACCGAGCAAAATCTAAATCGGTATTCCGTAAGAGCAAGAACCGAGCCTTTTTGACGTTTAGTCAATAGATTGTGCCGTCACCGAGCAATCGCAACTGTCTGTTTGCGATCACAATTGTCAGATTGCCATAGCTGTTTCTTAGAGAATCAGCCGGCCGGCTTTATTAAATAAGTACCTACTAAGAAGTGACAGAGACCAATTTTCCTGCATCATTACTTATTTGCGGGCATAATAAGGATAGTCGTAGAATATTGTGGGCTTGTAATGAATTATTGTGGGGCTGCTATCTGACATTATTGTTTTCCGAAAATAGAGTAATATTTACTGAAATGGTTCATAGATGAGTAAAAGGATCTTTTGAGTATAGCTTTTATAGAGGCATCGCACTATCAATGAAAGAAAACATAAAATGATAATAAATAGTCAAAAAAACTTATTTATAGACAAGATTTTTAAAAAAGAGTTCTACTACTAAGCAAATTAAAGTGATAATTTAATTTATTAAAAAAACCCTGACCAGCAAGGTGCGGGTTTTTTTCATACTAAGTACCAAGAAGATAGCACAAGCATACGGCCCGCCTGATGATAAGTAAGGTTGGATGAGTAACATATTATTTGTAGTTAATATTCTTATGTCAGCCATGTTTCTTTTTCGACGCTATTTATTAATGTTTATAGGCGCCAGAAAAGTTCTCAGTACCTATCTACGCAAACGTACTTAAAAGGCTGACACTAAATAAAGACTTTTATTTTCTCACACCAGCCGACATCTCATTCAGAAAATAACCTTCATATTAAATTATCTGGCACATTTTAACGCAATAACAAGTATACTTCAACATACCTATATATATAGATTCCAACCCAAGTTCTCAGAAGCTTCAAGTAAACCTTACCTACAGAATGTAATTAATTAAATTCACACGGAGATAGGAAACAAGGGATAACAACAGTTTTCGTTTAAACCTTTTGCATTACACATTACAGTTCGGTTAATGATTATCCTCCTTTAAAAAGCCTTCTCTTATCGTACAGCCGTCAATTTCTCCCGGACCCCCCATTAGTCGGAGATCGTTAACCCTATGGTACAGTCCGGATCAGTTATTATTTTCAATTACTTCGGCAATTCTGGGCCGAGGCAACTACTGCCGTTCTGTTTTATTTTCAATGAGCTGGGAACTAAGGAGGCTGGATACGTTACAGTAAATTTTATTGATTAAAATTAATATTATTAATAATAAAATATTTTAAACTTTCTCAATTTGTAAACATATTATTACTTAGTATAGGTAATAGACAGCGTGCTTTATTCAAGTACCTAATAATATTTCAATGGGTTTCATTCCTTTTGTTGCCTGACGCACGTTTCGGTTAAACGAAGCCTGTGTGTGACACTCGCACGCACAAGTGACCACAGTCGATGTAATTCAACCGAAACTTCGAACAACAAAAGACGTATGCAAACATTCAAAATATTTTAAGGTTTTGACCCGTTGACTATAGCAATCAAATTAATCCTACGAATATTATAAACGTGAAAGTTTGTAAGAATGGGTGGATGGATGGATGTTTGTTACTCTTTCACGTAAAAACTACTGAACGGATCTAGATGAAATTTGGCACAGAGATACATTATGGTCTGGAATAACACATAGGGTACATTTTACAGCGATAACCGACATCACCGCGTGCGGAGCCGCGGGCAACAGCTAGTATTTTATATAACAGCTATCATGCGACAACTCACTTACAACCATGTAATCCCAAAATACACACCTTACGTAACTTCAGTGAAATCCTACCAACTTAGTTTAAAGAACTACATCTCTTTGTACACATGGCTAGTGGCTTTGTTCTGTTTTAAAAAATAATGATGAGAACAAGAGACTACGCGTTATTCAGTCTCGACGCGGAGACGCGCCGTTTGTTCAGAGACTTCAGAGTCAAGCGCAGACGACGAAGAGTACGAAACGAAACTACTTAACTTCATTTACGTGTAAGTACCTATGTAGTTATTCGTAGCTGCGGCGTCTTTTTATACATCTGTTCATAGTTTGCAGTGTACTACCACTAATACTATGGTAGTACATTTAATACAAAGTATGGTACACACGGCATCGGGGTTAGCTGTACAGGGCCGCTGTATGAAGATTAGTTTTTTAATAAAACCATAGTGTATATTTCTGTGGAATTTCGTAACAGTGTACAATTAACCTTTTTTTTTTTTTTTTTTTTTTTTATATTACTTAGGTGGCAAACAAGCATACGGCCCGCCTGATGTTAAGCAGTATCCGTAGCCTATAGACGCTTGCATTACCAGAGGTATCACTTGCGTGTTGCCAACCCATTTTTTTACACCAGGGCTTTAAGATGGAAGTAACCCTGGGATAGGAATACGTTTGTTTCAAAACGCATTCCTAAATGAGCGCTGGAGACCTGTACTCACACACAGGAACACAACTACACCGCTGTGTGTAGTCATTAGGCTGTGGTCTTCTGTAAGGTGGAGGTCCTTCCCCAGTCGGGCTTGCTCGCCAGTATGGTGCCCTACCTCTCTAATAACCTAAATCTATAGATAAAAATTAACTTTACATAAATTCATACATTTTCTTCCTAAACATCTAATCTACATATAGCGGCCCTGCCCCACTAGACAAGTGGCATAAACAGTAGTCGAATCGAAAAGTCAAAAAATGAAATGTATGTGATTTGACATAAGTTTACGGCATTATATCGTAAATTAACGTCAAATCTCATACATTTGCTTTGACTTTTCGATTTTACTACCGTTTATTTATGCCACTTGACTTGGCTAAACAGCCAACTCTTTTCAGTCACACCATTTTTTTATTGTTCTTCTGTTCTGTTTATTTTTCTTTTGTTTTTATTCTTAATATGGAATTTATAATTTTGTTTCTTTTTTTATTTCTTTTGAATTATTCTTTGATTAAGTTTGTACGGAGTTTTGATTTCGTCACGTTTTGCGTGATCACAAATTGTATCTCTTCTGCGATTAAAATGCGGCCTACGATTCTTACCGATTCTATACTTAGGCTCTACCCTAGCTGTTTGTTCAGTCAGAGAATCCGGCAGTACCTACTTAGGCAAATTAGCTGACGTAACATTTAGCATTTTTTATTAACATATATTTTTATACATAAGTGTCACAGTGTGACCTTACTTATGATTTTTATTTTGTAATCAAAACGAAGTTACCTTGGATCGTTCCCGAGATGGCTGCGCTTCAAACTGGCTAAATCATTTTACTCTTAAACTAAATTACAGTGAGTCTATCTAAATATCTCACAGAATAATACCTAGGTATCTTAGAAATAGAATGGCGTTGCCTTTACTCGTCTCTGCTCTATATATTTACCCCTACATATAATAGTTGAACCTCAAACAATGTAACCTTAGTGTAATAATAGATATTATATTGTCTAGATTGAGCATTGCGAGCAAAATTTGTAAATCGTATACATTTATTATGTTATTATTTATTGAGTAAAAGGTATGCTTATTGCAATTCAGTTTAAAAAGACAACTCCCGCCGGCTGATTCTCTTAGAAACAGCGATGGCGAACTGACAGTTGTGATTGCTCGGTGACGGCACAATCTATTGACTAAACGTCAAAAAGGGCTCTTACGGAATACCGATTTTCAATCTGACAGCCAGATTTTGCGCGGTTTTTGCGGTGGCTCGGTTTTTGCTCTTACGGAATACCCCTGCCGTACTAGGTAACAAACCCTGTGTCGCGGAGTACTTTACAAACATATAATTAACGGACACAAAGTACACCCAGGTGCGGGATAACCATTTATGGGTCACACAAATATTTGTTCCGTGTGGGGATCGAACCCACAACACGCCGTAAATGGCGATGTAACCACCGTATAGTCAAGAATAAAAAATAAGTATCATTTTTATTGATAAAATAATTTGTAATTTCGACTCTGCCTAATAAATGATTGGTCGAGTGTACTTGTGGCTTGTGTAGGTCGAGTGGTTGAATCCTTAATTTCCTGACAAACCGATGAAGTGAGTATAGAAGGTATTGTATTCCCACATAATGGTGCTAAACCGGCGATTGTAAGTTCGTTTTTTCAGTAATCACTATAATGCATAAAAGAGGTGTGAGTTCGATCCCGGGTGGCAGTATCAATTCAATTAGTGTAATACTTTTTTTTTTTTTTTTAAGACAACTCCCGCACTAGAGAACAAGCATTGTGTCGCGGTGGACTTTACAAACATACAATTAACGGAAACAAATTACACCCAGACCCAGAACAACTCTTTGTGGGTCACACAAAGTTTTGTCCCTGTGTGGGCATCGAACCCACAACCTCGTGCACAGCAGGCGCATACTGCGGCCACTGAACCACCAAGGCAGTCCACGATACTAATCAAATGATTCCCCATCTGCTAACGGTGAAGGAAAACATCGTGAGGAAACCTTCGTGTCTAGAAGAAATTCTAAAGACATGTCTGATTAACCAACCCGAATTATGCCAGCGGGCCTAAACCCTGTCTCTCTTGATACTGGAGTCGAGACCCGTGCCCAGTAGTGGGACATATATGAGTTGCTATTATTACTACACATTTATTACATTTCGTAATTGAATATTTTTGGTCCCAGTGCAGTATGATGCACGAGGTTGTAGGATCAATTCCCACACAGGACAAAACTTTGTGTGACCCACAAAGAGTTGTTCTGATTCTGGGTGCAATTTGTGTTTTCAAAGTCTCCCGCGATACACACACACATCCTCTAGTGCGGGAGTTGTCTTTAAAAAAAGAAAAAGAAAAGAAATGACGTTTAGAATTTCTATTTTTTGTATATTACTCTTACTCCTCACTACACACTACGTTTGCTTACGTTACATTAAATCTCTGATAATCCTTTCTGTATAGTCCATTTTTATGTCCATCACCCATCATGAACTCATGAGATAGGAATAATTTTCTTTCAAAACGCAACCCTAAATAAGCGCTAAAACATGTATACCTAATTATCTAATTGTTACGCAACATACACACATAGAACTGTATACACCAGTAAAAATAGTGGATAAAACAAAAAAGTTACGGTGAACTGCAGCATGTGAACGTGGGATTAATCTACGCTTTGTGTGTCGTTCAAATTGTGACTTCAGTCTGTGTTTGTTATGTCAAAGTATCAGTGTCACAATACGAGACAGCCTTATCCGCCGCTCCAGCTAGGCGGCTATACGGCTCCCCGGTCAGACGATACCGAAATAAAACTAGAAAGTAAAAATCAAATATATTAGTAATGATATAAAAACCTGATATTTAAATATTGATGTACAATAATTATATAATGACGCATCTCTATTATACTAAGCCTTCAATAAAAAGAGAAAACACGTTAACGGCCAGATTTAAAACTCCAAAATTAAATACAATGAAAAATAAACCTTAAACTGAACTAAACACAGTAGAAATTTCTTTAAACGATATAATGTGTGTACATCTTTGTATAACTAAGTATACAAAACACATCATCACCTGTCAATATAATTAAAAAGACAGCATTTCACGGACGATGCCAGATGAAAGAGCTTGTTAACCCGCCGGCGAGGGCTCATTATAACGATATTTTGTTGTAACGAGACTGGGATGTAAAGACCGACTAAATATAAGGCAGTATACGTAACTTGGATTGTGTTGCAAAGGTTAATATTATGACACGAATGTAAATATACGTTGGGTAGGAAGAAAATTGTTTCGAATTTCGAATAATCACTTTAATGAGGATTGTTGGAAGGTGTTATTTTAGAGCACGCGAGAAGGTTCTAGACTTTTCTTACTATTTTTATATTGGTTTTGATCGATGTTGTTGGCGTCAGGTGTTCTTAGCACGTAGAGTGGAAGGATAACTTTCACGATTATTATGCGTAATATTTTGAAGGATTTCATACCTTTTGTTAGCTGACGTTTCAACGGTCGAATTCGCTAACGCTTTTGAAAATTGGAACTGGTGATTGTGCTAGGTTTTTATCTTTTGGGGAAATTCATGTTTTTATTTACGTATACTTCCTTTCTGACTAAGCTGACATCGTATGCGTAAGTCAGTTGTGTATATATGTATTTTCCACTGCTGGACATGAATAATAGGCGCAGGGTTTACGTGCTTTTCGAGGCACAAGGAGTCTTGCTGTGTTTTTAGAAAAATGTGGTGAAGGTTGAGCAAGCTTGCTTAAACTTGCAGATCTGTCGGTTCCCACCGCTAAAAGTGAGCTACTAGCCCTCCTATATACCATACCTATATATTAAATGGATAATAAATATTATGAAAGGTTAGCATTTTGCATAATGTCTACATTCAAGTCCGGAATTAACATTAAAGTGATTACAGTGACAAAAAGCAGAATAAAGTCGTTTTAAACAGCCGGAGGGCCAGGTGTGCAATAAAATTGTATAATACTTGGTATAATCACCATCGCTATTATGTGGACCATAAACGTACGTGTGTTTGTTTGTGTCTGATTTTTTTCTATACAACTTGTATTTTTTTATATATATTATGATGAGAAAAGACTTTTTGAAATTAGTTTATACTAGCTGGCCCGGCATTTTTCTTTTAATTTTCTTCTTGTTCTGACAATAACAAACACAAAAAAGCTTCAATGCTTAGCACGAGGTGGGTCGGCTGCACATGTATCAAACCCTAGCACAATCACCATACTAGCCAGCATGCCCAACTGGGGAAGGACATCTACCTTACAGAAGACCACTACCAAATAACTACACACAGCAGTGTGTGAGTACAGATCTCCATCGGTCATTCAGAGATGCGTTTTGAAAGAAACTTTTCCTATTCCAGGGAGACTCCATCTTAAAGCTCTGGTTTAACAAATGGGTCGGCAACATGCAAGTGATACCTTTTGGAATTGCAAGCGTCCATAAGCTACGGTAACTGCTTAACATCAGGCAGGCTATATGCTTGTTTGCCACCAAAGTAATTTAAAAAAAACCATGTACGACCGCCTTACGCAACCGAGTCTTACGTCAGAAACGGAGTTTACGTAAATAAAAACATGAATTTCCCCGAAAGAGAAATACGGCATCATTGTAATATTTGTTTACTCCTTTATGATTTATTATCGTGGGCCACCCATGTCAGTTTGTGAGCATTCATCTTAATTCCAACACACTCGTACCTACGTATAATGATTATGTTTATATTAACATTAAAATATAGCTGCTGTTCCAACTATGAAGACATTACTATTAATGTAAACTAACGGAATACGTAGGTATAGTAGAAAAGTTATTCTGTTTTCAAAGGTAATAATTATTTTTCCATTTAACTTTTTGCAACCCATATATGTCATACTGCTGGGTATGGGTCTCCGGTCCAAGTCAAGAGAGAGAGGGTTTAGGCCTTAATTCACACACGCAGGCCTAATGCGGGTTGGTGAATCAGACATGTCATTTTAGAATTTCTTCTAAGGCATGTGGGTTTCCTCACGATGTTTCCTTCACCGTTAGCAGATGGTAAAACATTTGATTATGAATATAAAGTCCATAAAGTGAAATTTATATTGGTACTGGAACCCGGGGTCGAACTCGCACCTAATGCGTGCGAGTCGATTGCTTTCCCACTCAGCCACCACCGTTCCATTGATGACAATAAATTAACAATAATGTAATTTTTAGCAGTGAATAAAAAGCTAAATATAAACATTGATCACGTTTACTTCATGTCAACGTAACTCGCAGACAAACCGTAGAAACAAGTCAATAGAACACCATAAGTCACTAATGTGATGTGGGATGTTAAACTTTCTCTCTGACCTACTGAATACACCTAGATAAGATTTTATTTGTGCGTACTTAATGCAACTCTTTATTATGTTTAACATTACTACAATACTGAGCTCATGATTGTTTAATTGTAGAGTACGTAACTTGGTTAATACAATGCAGAGATCTTCACAGAGTTCTTCAGTTCATATGTTTAATATAACTATGTATACTTCTATGTATAATTCTAATATTTGACTGCCTCGGTGGTCCAGTGGCCGCAGTATGCGCCTGCTGTGCACGAGGTTGTGGGTTCGATTCCCATACAGGGCAAATCTTTGTGTAACCCACAAAGAGTTGTTCTGAGTCTGGGTGTAATTTGTGTCCGTTAATTGTATGTTTGTAAAGTCCCCCGCGACACAAGTTGTTCTCTAGTGCGGGAGTTGTCTTTTAAAAAGAAAAAGAAAGAAAGAATAATAACTGCGACCTGAATCAGATATTTTATTCATAGGTGAATGCCTTTACTTTAATTTTAATAACTTATTAGTCGTGTAAATATCTTATGAAATAAATGTTCAATTTCTTTACTAATATTAATAACATTTGTATTTTTGTTTGTAATGAATAAACTCAAAAACTTCTGTACAGATTTTAAAATATCCTTTTACTCAAAGAATGCTATATTATACATAACTCAGTAACAAGCAATTTTTTTTAAACACATATTTCTAAGTGACAAATACACCTAAATTAATATCCACTAGTAGTGTGAGAGTTGCTTTAAAAAAATGCCTAAAATATCTACCGTTCTAGGTGGATATTATGGCCACCAGATAACATAGCTCCTGCTCTATCAAGTTTGGGATCAGATAGCCATGTGTGAGTTGTCCCAATATATTATTATTACTTTGCTCGAATCGAATAACCTCACGATACGCAAACATAAAAGCAAACTTTTGCCGCAACTCAAATATTATTATTACATTACTATCTGCCACAAAATCCCATATTTTGGGAAAACCGAGTAATTTAATAAGCGGAAAATTTAGAGGTCGAAATGATTTAGGAAGAAGTTTTCTAAGGCGGATTTTTGGGGTATTTCCACGGTGTTGGTCAAGGCTAGTACGTGATAAACGATTTTCTTACACTCGTAGCTTCCCATTGAACCCTCATGTGTCTTCACTGATTTTGTTTAGTTAGAACTAACTAGTTGACTTCTTACCAACTACTAAACCTTAGTTTGGTTATTTCACTTGAATGTTCAGTTCATGTTGGATGGACTTTAGTAAGAAAAACGCAAGAAAATCTAAGTTATATTTAAGTAGTTTTCAGAGAGGTATGGCACCATACTAGCGAGCAAGCCAGTCTGAGGAAAGACCTCCACCTTACAGAAGACCACAGCCAAATAACTACACATAACGGTGTAGTTGTATTCCTGTGTGTGAGTACAGGTCTCCAGCGCTCATTTACGAATGCGTTTCGAAAGAAACGTATTCCTATCCCAGGGCTACTCCATCTTAAAGCCCTGGTTTAAAAAAAAACGAGTCGGCAACACGCAAGTGATACCTCTAGTATTTTAAGCGTCCATAGGCTACGGTAACTGCTTAACATCAGGCGGACCGTATGCTTGTTTGCCACCCGCGTAGTATAAAAAAAAAGTATAGGGTATAAAGTTATTTGTATCCGTGTATTAGGTTGGTATTTAAGTATACATTCGCTTTTAGAAATCATTTATCGATACAAGCTTTCTTGTAGTGCATAAGAAACTAGATATACACAAGGTGTGTTACTTTGTCCTCGTACCCTTGATCTTCAAACAGTTGAATTATATATTTTTCTAGAAGACAAATTTCTTGGCTATACCAATCACTTGCATCTCTAAAAAGAGGGAATTTGGTCCGTAGCTCCTCCAATAGGAAAGTAGGCTATAGTTTAAAAAATATCTATTTGAATTTTGATATTTAGGTATAAGATATGATTGGCAAAGAAACACAACATACTTTGTACATATTATCCTTACTAATATTATAAATGTGAAAGTTTGTGAGAATGGATGGATGGATGGATAGATGGATGGATGTTTGTTACTCTTTCACGTAAAAACTTCTGAACGGATCTGGATGAAATTTGGCACAGAGATAGATTATGGTCTGGAATAACACATTGCTACTTTTTGCAGCGATAACCGACATCCACGCGGTCGATGCCGCGGGCAACCACTAGTATTTATATATATTTGTTTTCTATCTTACTGTTTACAATAAAGAATTTAAGAATTAACAACATAACATAATCTTCTTCAACCGAATTATCTTATTTCTACCCAAAACATTAAGACCAAACTTACGTCGCACCAGCTGCCCGTCACTTCCACCACACCATCTGTCCACCTCAAATATGAACAAACTGAATTAACAATTAACATTCTTCATCTAAATCCATTAATTATATAAACGACTCAGATATTTTCCAACGCTCACAGATAGATAGCTGTCGAGTACAGATCGTCTGATAAAAGATTTGTAATTTATACGGTACATTACACTTAGGTGCTTTACACACAGAGATGGTGACTGACGCTGGTGTGACGCGACCGTACCGCCACCCCAGTTCCTTTTTTTTAACACCCGCAATAGGGAACAAGCTCTGTGTCGCTTGGGAAATATTGAATTGGGGGTTTATTGTACACATCAAAATAACATTAAAATTTTAACGAAATTCATTTACAAAGGCGAGCTTAACTCAATATTGAGTTCTCTTACAGCAAACCAACAGCGTTAGAGGAAATATACATATAAGAGTATGAGAGCATTATGAAGTGTGCTATTAGAAGGGGAGAAAAATAAAGCGAAGAGTTAACACAGTAACTAAAATAATTTATTCTCATTTCATACAAAAGGCTGACAGTGCAACTGTTGGAAACGCAGCGCAAAGTCAATTTAAAGGCATTTGTGGTGCAAGTATCTATGCGTTACCTACTCGTCGCCTTAGAAGAGAACTTTTGGCCGCACGGTGATCCGTCGGCATTTGAAACAGAGTCTTAACTGCCGGCGGTTAGGAGTCCAGATACAAGAACCTCCTCAAAATATGTGCCATGTCGAGGAGCAGTTAAACAAGCTTACTGTCCGCCTGATTGTAAGCGTACTCTATGGCTGCTTGTTGCCAACCGATTATTGTATGAAAGGTTTCATTAAAAACGCATACTAAAATTATAACTCAGTGATTTAATACATATATTCAAAAATCGCCGTATCGCGGCAGCCACCTGGCGTGGCAGTTCGGTGCTCGTTCTTCCGTCAGTTGGCATCGGTGTCGTAAAAAAGACTGATCAAAACTTGCGTTATAGACCGCAAGCATCGCGCTGATGATACTTCTGGACCTCTGGTGGTGCACACGTCAATTGGCACCAGTAACTGCTCAATATTAGGCGGCCTGTATGCTCATTTGCCACCTTAAAAAACCTCTGTAGCCACGCCATGTCTGCGCCACGCATACGCCACGCGCGTTCCTACGCATCTCTGTGTGTCTTACCCCTTACGCTTTTAGAAAACTTTCGTCCGGAGACCGGGAGAGTAATATCCTAATATCTCTCCTTAATATTGTCTTAAGCCTTTTGTTTGTTGGTTTTAGTAGTCGCTTTGGTAACTTATCTTTGATCTTATAAATAAGCGGACTAGGACTTATTGTTGTAATGTTTATACTACCTACTTTGAATACTTATCGAGGTTTTTCAGAAGCTATAAAAACAGAATATATACTTTAGTATATTATTTTAAAAGAAAGAGAATATTTATATTACACATAGTCTTTAAGTAAAGTTAAAGGAGAATTTAGAAAAGCAAAATCGTAAGTAAAATTGTTAATTGATCGAGAAGATTTTAAAGCTTGCGTATCGAGACATTGCTGACCCAAAATGTCGACGTGACTCTATATACCAATGCCATTTAATTAGCATTGGTGTTTAGTCAAACATTCCAGCAATAGAGCATTTTTTAAAGAGAGATACGGCACCATATTAGCAAGCCCGACTGGGGAAAGACCTCCGACCTTACTGAAGACCACACAGCGGTACAGTTCACACAGAGTTCCTTATGTGAGTGCAGGTCTCCAACACTCATTTAGGGATGCGTTTTGAAAGAAAAGTTTCCCTATTCCAGGGATATTCCATCTTAAAGCCCTGGTGTGAAAAAAGGAGTGATATATCTGGTATTGTAACCGTCCATAGGCTACAGTAACTGCCTAACATCAGGTGGACCGTATGCTTGTTTGTCGATCAAGTAGTAAAAAAAAAATGTTAACGAATAATTTTTATACCTACATAATATAAAGAGAAATAAACAAAGTTCACCGCAGCACTTTTGACGTAGATGTAAGTAGTACACTTGGCTTTATCACTTCAGGGAATTTGGCTCCATCTTTGCTTGTAAATAATATTATATCTATCATATTTTATAGTTTGTTTTCCTAGACTACTGCAGCCTACTATTATATAGCCTACTATACTGCTAACATCTTAATCACCGTTTTGATCTGGTTGATAGGTAGGTAGATTAAAAGACTGACTTGCTGGTGTAGTAGCTCGTTAGCCTCGGTTAGGTTAGGTAGGTAGGTTTGTAGGGAACCGAGTCCCGCCTGCCACCACTGCGACTGCGACGACGACTCGGCGCAGCATACGCTCGAGTCGTGTCCAGCTTGGGCGGGGCAGCGCCGGGACCTCGTCGCAGCCATTGGAGTAAACCTGTCGCTGCCGGCCGCGGCGCGGTCCATGGTCACCAGCAACAGGGAGTGGACGACGGTCCCATCCTTCTGCGAGGACGTCATATACATTATATCCCTCTAAATTGAAGGAACGCCCGGCATAGAATTTGGTAGGGTTCATTTAGTTATGTCTTGTCTTTTTTTGTTCTTGGTCTTCACCAAATCTAGGGCAGTCGCCTTACCGAGCTCCTCTCACCCCCCTCCCCCTAAAGACAGCACTACTCCAAATATAAATTTTCGGCCAAAAATCACTAGACCGACGAAACAGCCAAACAAACCCAAACCCCAAACATATTCCATCCATCCATCAGCCTATCGCAGTCTACTGCTGGACATAGGCCTCTCCCAAAACGGTCCTCTCTCCACGTCATAGCACACGGTCCTCCGCCTTCCGCAAACATATTAAAAAAGATAAATAACACATCAACAACAAATAACGCATATTAAAATGGCTATCCTTCAAAAAGAATAATCCCTTCAGTGATGTCATATTAATATATCCTTATGTGGCTTATACAGACATTTTCTTTCATCCCCTTTTCTTTCACCAAAACGTAGTACCCCGTCGATCGTGTGACAGTAATTTATGACGTAATAAGGGTAGCAACGTGGCGACACGTTCCCGGAATGTATTCGTTCCATACCATGACGTCATGTCGTCACGCCACACGCGAAACCATTCTTTGTCATTGTTTCTACTTATATTTCATCGTAACAGTTCAATTCTCTCTCTCTTTCTTCAAATATTGATTGTCTGTCAAGCCCTTATCAAAATAGTATTCGTTACAAATGTTATTTCCATTTATTGCTATTGTTATCGTTCTGTTATCATTTTATTGTAATTTGCGTTGAAAATAACTCGATCCTACTTGTAAAAAAGAGCCGGTAAGCTTTTTTGATTATTAATAATAGTAATAATCGTCCAGAGCGATTTCGGTCACGGCAGCCAATCTCAGCGGAGATTAGCCAACTGCGCAGGACATATTTAAAGTGCACAAGCGTCTGTGCAAACACAGGTGCACTCACTAATCTAATAACTTTACTCTTATAATCCGATGAGACAGTAATCCGACACGACTGGAGAGAGGTCAGGCGCAGGACCAACGGATTTACGTGCTTTCCGAGGCATGGAGGGATCTTGCTGTGTTTTTGAAAATGGTCACCCATCAACAGACCGACCGCGGCAAGCTTGCTTAACCTGGCAGATCTATTGATCCGCGCCGCTAACACTTAGCTATGAGCACCTCGTGATGATTATAATAATAATAATAATAATTCTTAATTTCTAGACACATAGATCCATGTTTACACAATGAAATTAAAAATAATAATGATTAAATCCAATCATGATCCATATCCAATCATAATGATTAAATCTAATCAATAAATAAACAATACAGAAAACACAAATAAAATTTTAAAAAAATACATTTCATGCAGCTATTTATTTCCATCCACATTATACATTTGGGTGGTATGCAAACGGTCTGCAAGTTCTTTCACTATTTTATTTCTACACATTATGTATCTAATCAAGGCATACTCGTATTTCAGGCACGGCTACTGTATCTTTTATTTCTTTCTTTCTTTCTTTAAAAATACAACTCACGCAATAAAGAACAAGTCCTGAGTCGCGGGGGACTTAAATTCACGGACATAAATTACATCCAGACTTGGCACAAACATTAATGAATGCCACAAAGTTTTGTCCCGTTAAGGAATTGATCCCATAAGCTCCAGCTAAGCAGTTAGAAGAAGAAAGATAAGCTACCTTCATACTCAGCGGCGGTCAATTTTTTTACCATGTTCTTGTGCTTGAATATTTCAAGTATGAATGCGATAGATAATACTGGAATTGTTCTTCGTTTGGCCAACTAAGATTTGTCCTACATAAAAAAATCCTGACTCATCCCTAACAATATGCTTATTTCGTTCTAGAATATAATTTTAATTACTTTATCTGAACGTAATGATACAGACAGAGATAGTGATAGATGAAATTAAGCTACTTAGCTACTGTTTACGGCAACAGTTTCCGCGCAATAGTCCGTTAGTGCGATATCTAAGTCTTTCTCACTATAAGGGTCGTTTCACATCTGACGGAAAATGCGTCGAGCGTATCATCGATCGCGTCTATTCCTATGCTCGATGCACTAACGCATCGTCGGTTAAGTGTGAAAGGTTGAATGTTTCATTATAATATATTTGTCTGTTTTGGCGTTACGCGACGCATTTTCCGTCAGATATGAACCGACCCTAATGCTATAATCTGATGTAAACCGGTAAGCACATAAGTAGGTACCTACTAGTTAACATCGATACAATTTGCATTTGCTTACAGCAAACTTGTAACAGGATATTTTTAGAACCCATCTAGGTTATAAAGGGTATGCAGGTTTTATCTGTTTACCTTCAATGTTGTTTACAAAACTTTTATTTGTAAACAGTGCTATAGAAATAGTAATAAATGACGGAGTTTTTAACAAACATAAAAAATATACACATGAATTGATGATAACCTGCTCGTTTTTGATGTCGGTTAATAAAGGGGGTTATGGGGCTTGTAGTTAAGGAGGTAATTGGGCATTATACAAGCGAGCAAGCCCGACTGGGCAAGGACCTTTTTAAGATACAATTCAATATTCAAGATACTAACAATAATTTATAACAACCTATAATAATAATCGCAGAGCAGCTTGTGGCGGGCTGAATGTGAGTGGCGACACTGCGATCTTAAATGCCCCAGAGAGTCGGTCAGGGCCTCGTCCGCAGTGGGCTGACAAGAGCGCCCGCAGGACTCTTGACTCTGGCTTGCCTTATTAAGCTGATCAGAGAGAGGTCGCCAGAGATACCATTCCACCCCCGAGCATATAGAAGTGTCATTTTCAAGGGCATAACTACGGGGAAACCCGCTCTCGGGTTTCCCCGTAGTTATGCCCTTGAAAATGACGTAGTTCTCCGTCTGAGACCTCCGATGGTAAAACCGACGCCGCACTGCTCGACACCCCTAGCCGCGCACTATTGTGTTGCCCCGTTACCTGTGGGCTGTTGCCCATGTCGGTTTTTTAAAGGGGTCCATCTAGTGTACGTATAGGCGAGTCACCGTCTGTCCACCGAACACCCAATTCCATTGCCCAAAATTATTTGATTTCACATCGATACCTCCCACGTAAGTTATTGTAACCCACAAAATTGTCATTTTGCTTTTTTTAGCTATATCGCCTTTTTATACCTATATCTACGAAGAGCTATTGCATCATGTCATGTTGCAATAGCTCTTCATTTGCTACAGGCAGATCATGGCTGTACTGCAATAGTGCAGCTGTGCCATAACTATGGTTAGCGTCTCATCCCATTTTAAATTAAAATTCTCTAAGGGCCTCTGCGTGTTGGGTCTATGTCGCCGCGTAAGCCTTCCAAAGGCCTGGGTATTCTCCTTGAATGTTGGGATAATACCCGTGATAAAGAGACACATAATAATAATGTCATGACACCACATTTATCACGTCTTAGTCCAATCAGAGCCTGTAACTATGACAATTCGTAAACATCGTTACTAATATTATAAATGTGAAAGTTTGTGAGAATGGATGAATGGATGTTAGTTACTCTTTCACGTGAAAACTACTGAAGGGATCTGGATGAAATTTGGCACAGAGATAGATTATGGTCTGGAATAACACATAGGCTACTTTTTGCAGCGATAACCGACATCCACGCGGGCGGAGCCGCGGGAAACAGCTAGTACTTATATATTTAGCTTGGAACCAGAAACAGCAAAAATAATCGTGTAAATCTCATAATGATTTTGACTGCTTTGGTGGTTCAGTGGTCGCAGTATGCGCCTGCTTTGCACAAAGTTGTGGGTTCGATTCTCACACAAGACAAAAAACTTTGTGTGACCCACAAAGAGTTGTTCTGCGTCTGGGTGTAATTTGTGTCCGTTCTTTGTATGTTTGTAAAGTCACCGACGACGGCGAAACAGAGCTTGTTTTCTAGTGCGGGAGAAATCCTATAAATGAAAAAAAAACGGATTTGTCCTGGTTTAGAATAGAACCCACGACCTCCTGCTCCGGCTAGGCAATCAGAGTCACTAATCACTACAAAACAGGCCAGTAAACCAACATTCTTCCGACTACCTCATAAATTCTTTAAACAGCTTATCAAATTAAAATTCAACAGAGCTATATAACAACAAGGTCGGAGATAGACGAAATTGGGTAATAAAACAGTAATTATATCCAAATGAGCGTAACTAATGCTGACACTTGGATGCAGTCAGGTAAAATATTACCTTCAGGGTGGACGCAGTGACTGGCCGGCTGATTCTCTAAGCAACAGCGTTCGCAAATTGACAGTTGTAATTGCTCGGGGACGGCACACGATTGCTAAACGTCAAAAAGGCTCGGTTTTCGCTCTTACGGAATACCGATTTTCAATCTGACAGCCAGATTTGGCTCCATTTTCGCGGTCGCACGGTTTTCACTCTTACGGAATACCCCTGCCGGTGATAAAGAACAAGGTAGTCGCAGGTGAAGATTCAGCATTTTTTTTTATACTACTAAGGTGGCAAACGAGCATAAGCCCGCCTGGTGTTAAGCAATCACCGTAAACTATGGACGCTTGCAATACTAGAGGTATCACTTGCGTGTCGCGAAGCCATTTTTTTACACCAGGGCTTTAAAATGGAAGTATCCCAGGAATAATAATAATAATGTTTATTTATTTCTCCTCACAAAAAAAATTGATAACAAACAATTTAAATTAAAAGCAACATTACAATGAAATATAACTACGTTATAAATATGTTTTGTGAAGAGCTGGTGTCTGATGTAGGTAGCACCTGTATTACAGATCACCAGGTCCCCATTTTTCCATAGTAAACAATTTTTAGTTTTATTTCAATATTTTGGAAAACAAAAGGAGCAATCAACTAAGTATGTGAAGAAACAAATTAAATGATTGTAAATAGAAGGTACTACTTGTATAAATTAAATTCAGGGAGATTTGTTGTGTAAATAAAGTGTATGTGTATGTGAGTGTAATGTGAGTTTGATGTGTGTGTGTGTGTGTGTGTGTGAGTTTGGTGTGTGTGTGTGTGTGTATGTAGTAGTAGAACTAGCATCAACACATTTTATTTAAGTAAATTTTCCGTATTAATATAGTCAAATTTTTGCAACCAATTTCTAGTCATTGTCTTACATTTTGCTTTGGGGATTGAATAAATGGATAATATTTTATTAATTTTGTTATATAAATTACAACTCTGGTAACTAAAGAAACGCTGGGAGAAACTAGTATTTACAGTGGGTTTGGTGCAAACTATGTGTTTTCTGCGTTTATTGTTATTTTTGTCGGGATCGTATGGCAAGAGTGAATGTTGTTTGATGACAGTATGAAAGATAAAAAGTTGGCGAACAGTTAAAACATCCCACTGTTGATACAAATCTGTAGTAGGGTGGAAAAACGGAAGAAACAAACTAACTTTAAGTAGGGCTCGTTAAGCTCTTTCAAGTTTCAAAAAGTACGTTTTTGAAGAGCCACCCCAAGATGTAATACAGTACGACAGTTGTGACTGGCAAAGAGCAAAATAAACCGTTCTGATCAACTTTTTGTCCGCAACTTGGCGCAGGCTTTTAAACACTGCAATAAGTTTGCGAGTTCTTGCGGCGAGCATATCAATGTGAGAATGAAAATTTAATCTATTGTCAATCACAACGCCGAGATACTTTATAGAGACCGTGCTTTGCAGTCTTGGACATGAACAATTTGAGTTGATAAAGTTAGAACAAGAGTGTGAAATTATGTTGAGTGCTGGATTGACTGAGTCTCTTAAAGTAAAGGCAATGTATTTGGTCTTTTCAACATTTATGGTCAAAGAGTTTCTACTTAACCATTGGGTCACAATATTGAAGCCAGTCTGAGCCCTCGAGAATACTTCCTCCCAGGTATCACCACAAAAGAGCAAGGCAGTGTCATCAGCGAAAGTAACGATTTTGCCCTGGGGAAGTTCAAGATTACATAAGTCGTTAATATACACTAGGAACAAGGAGGGGCCCAAAATACTACCTTGGGGCACTCCGTATTGTATATTAACCTCGTCGCTAATCCACTCATCAATTTTCACAGATTGTACTCTATTTTTCAAATAATCTTCGAAGATTTTCAACTGGCTGCCCCTGCCAACTGCCAACATTTTCAAGCTTATTCAACAAGGTTGGGACAGAGACTGTGTCAAATGCTTTGGCCAAGTCTAAAAATATTGCCAAGGTTTTCTTTTTTTTATCCATATTTAACACAACAAAGTCAGTTAACACATGAACAGCATCCGCGGTTGACTTGTTTGATCTAAAGCCGTACTGAGTCTGTGCCAATAACAGTTTACCTTCCAAATATTTTGTTAATCTTTTATTTATTAATCTCTCCAATATTTTTGATACCGTGGAGAGAATTGATATAGGTCTATAATTATTGACACAGTCTCTGTCGCCACCCTTATGAACCGGATGAATTCTGGCTTTCTTAAGAGAATCAGGGAAAACTCCAGTCGAAAGAGATAAATTACATAAATAGGTTATTAGTGGAGATAGAATATCCTTATTTATTTTTAAGACGTCTGCTGATATCATGTCCAATCCCACAGCACAATCACTTTTCAAATTCATTATTATTGTTCTGACTTCACTAAGATCTGTAGGTAGTAACACAAAAGAATGTAAGCAAGGTGTTATAGCACAAGTTGAATCATTAGATATATAAGTAATTTTTTCAGCTAGGGTTCTCCCAATGTTAGCAAAAAATAAATTAACGTTATTTATAGATTGCAAAGGATTTTTTGAGCAGATTAGTTCAGAAGGCGTCTGTTTAGATTTTACAGTATAAGATATCTCTTTGACTGCCTTCCAAAGTCTTTTGTTATTATTCCTAGCGCTATTTAATTGATGTTTTTCGTGATCTCTTTTTAACTTTTTAATAATAGTTGAACAAAAATTTCTATATCGTTTATAAGTTAATTTGAGTATTTCATTTAGAGGTTCCCTTTTTAATTTTTTATACAGATTATCCCTATTTTTGATACATTTCAGAACACCTGGAGTTATCCAAGGCTTTAATATTCGCTTCCTTTTTGAAATCTTGACTATTTTAGTATTACTTATAATTACTGAACGAAGCGTACTCAAAAAGAAGTCAGTCGCTTGATTGGCATCATTAATTGAATATAAATGATTAAAATCCAATTGATTTAGTGCTTCAGTTAGTCTAGCATGATTTATTCGCCTTATCATTTTGTCAGGTTTAACTTTTTGCACTGTAGCTATATACAATGCAACACTAAAGTGATCTGTGAGTGTAGTTTGAAGGACCAGGCAACGTGCTGCTATCTTTGTCCTAAGTAATACATGATCTAGACATGTTTTACCGTGTGTTGGAAAGGAGTATGCGGGTAGAATACCATGATAAGCTAACATATCTAGATAATTGCATTGGTTTTTATCAATACTACTATCACAAATGTCGATGTTTATATCGCCCAGAACAACAATATTTTGTATGGAAGAGAATTTTAGTAATTGCTTGTTTAATGATTGAAAAAAATTATTTAAATTAGTAAATCCTGGAGGCCGATAAATTGCAAGTACTATTGTGTTGTTATTCGGTTTTAAAATTAAACAATTAGCATCCGCTATTTCCAATTCTTCAATCAAGATTACCAATTCCTCTCTAAAATAAGCAATAACTCCTTCATTTTGTGTAATATTTTTGGTGGTGGCAAAATGGTTATAGCCGTCTATTACAGGTATGATTTTAGTAGAAGGTAGCCAGCACTCAGTCAAAATTATACAGTCCCAATTAACACCTGTTCTAACTAGAAGGGGTAAAAGAGAGACTATGTTACATCTTACGCTTCTGATATTTTGTTGGAATATTTTCAGGCATTTTTCAGAGGGAGAATAGGCAAAGTTAGGGCAGTCTTCCGCATCACAAACCACACTCTCAGCTACATCAAGATTGTCTATATCATTTTGAATATCGTTGATGTCATTGAATTTTATTAATATTAAGGTTATAACCATGATATATTTGCACGATCACAACATAATAACTTTTATAAACCATTAGTGGAACTGTAACTAAGCTAGAATAGGAATTAATTTTACTGTATCTAAGTGGAGCTACAACTTTTTTATTATATATAGATGCCGAGGATATAGATATGATAGTGGTGTGTATGTATTGATTTATTGTGATAAGTAATATTGTAGTGTGAATGTGTAATTTGTGTGTAAGACTAATCATATAAACAACATAGAATTGGCCTTTTATGGCAAGATGGATTGATACTTTAAGAGAAACAATAGAAAGCCCAAGTGCCACGATTATAGCTATGCATGCAAATAGCCTATGAGATAACAGTAATGCATGAAACTTATCTAGTCAGATGCTTCTCTTTAGGTTTTCCAGATCTTCTTCACTATCAATACGCAAACGAGGGTCTTTGGGTGAACGTCTCATGAATACCACCCCGTAGGATGTCCAGCAGCTCTCAAATTTGTTGTTTTTTGCAAACATCCTCGCCAGATAGTGTAATCTTCTCGTTTTGGCAGTTAAAGATTCGTCTATGTATATAGGCTTAGTTGGCCCCACCATATTCACAGACGCGGTATTTAATCGTTGCTCAAGACTTTTCCCTTTATTAAAAGCCCTGCAAGATTTTATGAGGTTTTCCTTTTTCATAGTTGAGTTGAATTCTACTACTATTGGTCCGCTCAAATTGTTTTTAGATTTAATCCTGTATATGTTTCGGATGTCAGAATCTTGAATAGATACGTTGGTTACTGAACCCACCTATTTCGTAAAATCAATTAGACATTCCTTCGTTTCTGGTTTTATCTCCGGTATGTTTCTAATCTCAATTGTAGTCGATCGAGAATTCCTTTCGAGTTGTTCTATTTTGGCCTCTAACGTCTTTATGTGGTTTTTGTAACAGTTGTTTTCCTGCTGCAGAGTGAAAATATTACTGAGAATGTCATCATATTTATCGGAAAGCATATTCATTGAGTTTTTAATTTCATCGTTTTGAACTACAATAGCATCCATGGCTGACTTTAGGCAGTCAAACTTCGAATCTTGTTGCGTTTTTAGCTCACCAAACATGTTCCTCAGTTCTTGGATCGTGATATTTTCAGTATCATCTGGTTGATTCTCGAGTCTGCGTTTCGATCTTTTAGTGATGTTCAGTTCTTGATCTGCAGGTGGGTATAGCGTTGGGTCCGACACATGGTGTGAAGGAGTAGAATTTCTACTGCAGCCTTTGGTTGGAGAACGGCATGTTGACATATTGAGAAGAATGTTCGGATAACGTGATTATATGTTTATAATATTAATTCTAAATTAAAGTACTTGTACCGTAAAAACGCTACCGCTCTTGAATTGAGTCAAGCGTGGAGGTGCGATGACGTAGTTTCGATGTGACGTAGCGCAGTGACAGTAGGCGGCCGCAGGTGTGCGAAGCTTGGCGATGTAGTCCCGTCTCGGTTGTTGCCGTCCTCTTCTTCGTGACACCACACACTGATATGCGCGCGCTTGCGTAGATGTTATGCGCGCCTAGTACTTTTGCAAAATTTATGAACTTTATTTATTGAAGAATATAAATAATTTATGATAATTTGAAAAAATAAACGAGCGCGTCGACACGTCCGATCGCTTCCGCGGTCCAGGGGGGAGGATACGTTTCTTTCAAAACGCATCCTTAAATGAGGCTCGATACCTGTACTCACTGAATTCGGTTTCCACTGAGAACAAAATGTTGTGTCCATCGATTGCACGATTGTAACTGTATCACTAAAGTCCCTCACAACACAGGGCTTGATAGCTAGTAGGTAAGTTTTAAAAAACAAATAAAAATATATATATTTTGTAATACCTCCACGACTGCCCACCCTACAAACGATTATTACAAAGTAATGTGACAGCGGAAATAATAAAACTTAGTAGATATGCATCTGGTCAAGTTAAAAAGTAATAAACATGCCCAACAGGTAATTAGGACGCGTCTACAGATGCATCGTTTCGTTGGTACTTGGTACTTAATTGAATTACTTGTACATTGATAATAACGTGGGTAAGCCCGTTTAACAAGAGTTCTAATCTTTATCATGAGCGAACATGATACTTACTAATATTATAAATGTGAAAGTTTCCATCCATACATGCATATGTATGGATGGATGATTGGATGGATGGATGTTTGTTACTCTTTCACGTAAAAACTACTGAACGGAAGATGAAATTTGAATTTGAAATGCACAGAGATAGATTATAGTCTGGAATAACATATAGGCTATTTTTTACAGCGCTAACCGATATCCACGCGGGTTGAGCCGCGGGCAACAGCTAGTACTTATATATTTTTTGGTGGCAAACAAGCAAGCCCCCGTAATTGTAAGCAGTTGGCATAGTATGTAAATAAATCAAATTGTTTTTTTCGATCTCGATCGTTGAAAAAGTTGGATGCTTGTAGTATCTAATAAATATATAAAAATATTTACCCTTTTTTTATACTACTTGGGTGCAGACAAGATTACGGCCTGATGTTAAGCAGTTACCGTAGCCTATGGACACTTTCAAAACTCAGGAGCATTACTCGCATGTTGTCGGCCTTAAAAAAAAAAATTAATTAACGCAGCGTTTTGTAACGAGATATCCCTGGGATAGGAAAACGTTTCATTCGAAACTTATCCCTAAATAAGCACAGAAGACCCTGAAGACCCTATTCATACACAACTACACCATCTGACTGCGGTTATCTGTAAGGCGGAGGTTTTCCCAGTCGCGATTGTTCGCTTTAATACAATAACCATAGCTTATCAACACATTAGTTATGATCAAATTAAATTACAACATAACATCAATCATTTATCTGTGGACTATATATACGCTGATTGATTGATTGAATCATTTATCAATCAGTGAAAGCAAATAGCTACAATATTACGTCCCGTGTCACCAGGTTACAGTTAGCCAAGTTGTACGTGACATTAAGGAAAAGATTAGAAGGCTCCGAATATCGATGTTCTGCGTCATATGACATTAGATATATTTAGCTTTATCTCCCATCGAAAATCCAGAGGCAGACCCAAGAGAACTTGAAAAGATGCACTGCTAAAGGACATAAGGAAATGTAATGGTTCCGAAGACATTGTTGAGGACACAGCAAAGTGAAAAATAGAGAGACAATGCTGACTCGTCACCGATTGAGATATCATACGCAGTGTTGTTCAGCATTTCGTATGATAGAAAGAGAGAGAGAGAGTTTCGAGTACCTATACTACATTATAAAGTAGTAAAGTTTGTAAGAATAGATGTAAAGGAACATATTTGTAACAACAAATTAATTCATTTCATAAGATGTGTGACATGAATAGTTATTAAAATTAAAGTAACCAAACCTACTTACAAACAATCAGATATTGTAATTGAAGGTATTAATTAAACTATAAATAAAATATCTTATTGAGGTCGCAGTTCTGAGGAAAGGTGCCCAAAAGACTATCCACATTTCCACGCTGGATTGTAAGGCGATGTAGAGGATAATCTCTAAAACTACTAAAAAAATATTTCACTGAAACAAGCTACATTACATTATTCTGTGCTGTAAC
The DNA here is from genome assembly GCA_947095525.1 of Trisateles emortualis. Taxonomy (NCBI): domain Eukaryota; kingdom Metazoa; phylum Arthropoda; class Insecta; order Lepidoptera; family Erebidae; genus Trisateles; species Trisateles emortualis. The sequence goes on along the minus strand of OX352748.1, from coordinate 6,478,990 downwards.
CTACTATTTATCAAGATATCTCTCGAGCAAAGCCGCGAGCGAAAACAATAATACAATTTTATTAATAGTACGATTACATTCACCCGTTTACGGGCATTTCCCATATTTTAAGTCGTGTGGTTGTAAAATTAATACGAACAAATTGATCATTGGTCAGGCGCCCGGATGTCGGACGTCTATTTAACATGCTGGAAATAATCCTGTCTAGACTGGTCAGTAAAGTATAAATACTAGACAGGGCGTAAATATCCACACGAGTTAGTTACTTGACAGAATATGTATGGGCTTGTAAATAAAGTAAGTAGCTACTGTGTCGATGCCTTAGATGAGGGATACCCAAACTATTTTGGGCGAGAGACTCCTTTTGAACTGAAACCACAGTCCACAGCCAAGTTACTTAAAAAATGTTATTTTTCGATTTTTTTTTATTCATATAGAATACTTATTTACCAAATTAATAGGGGTCGATTTTTAGACCTCATCAGTCGATGAGGAAAATGATATTGGGAGTCCCTAAAATCAGTTTTCGTTTATGTCGAAACACTGGGAAACCGATTTTGACCCCAAGGGGTCGCTATAGACCGTTTTGGGAATCACTGCCTTAGATAAATATCACGATTGAAGGATCTGCATAATCTGCAACTACTTAAGTCAATTATATTATATATAGCAAGAAAGACGTTGATATAGCACTAGCGGAAACTGTTACCGTCGTCGAGTCGCCTAAGTAGCTTCATTTCATCTATCACTATCTCTTTCTGATTCATTACTTTCCGTATTTTCCATCGTGTTTATCCTTGAAATCTGTAAGCACGTTCCCTTGCGTGTTACCAATGTCCAATAAGTTTGGGTTTATTTTGGAGTTTCCCTGGAATAACAAACGTTTCGTTAAAAACGCTTCCTTGAATGATCTCTCGAAACCTGTACTTACACACAGGAACACAACTTCACCGCAGTGTGTAGTTATATTTGCCTGTGGTCTTCTGAAAAGTAAAAGTCTTTCTCCAGTCGGGCTTGCTCACTAGTATGGAGCCCTACCTCTCTAAGGAGCATTTAGATCGCCGATAATTGAGACCTATTTTTACCATGTCCTCCGAAGCACGGCGAAATTATTGTGCATAAATGTATGTCCAAACACAGATGCTGTATATTCCCTCTATATTCCTTTATTCTTATAGTCTGATAGAGATGTAATCTTACACAATCGGGTAGGTAACAGGTACAGGATCGACGGCTTAGCATGCTCTAAGTGGTACGAGTAACAAAGCTTAACCGCTGCGGTAGTAGAGAGCGGTGAGAAAAATCAATCATTAAAATAAATATCCATTTGAAATCAGCGCTGCAGCATAAGTATGCCGCAGCACAAAGCTGAGATACCTATTCTGACATCGCACGGGATCAATTTTGCGTTCTATGTTGGTATATTTAGTGCCTACATTATTTACTGCCTAGTGTGTACGTTCGAATAAACTTGTTTGTTTCTTTCTTTTTACTTAATACGGAAGTCGGGACCTTTATAAACAAAAAGAAAAAAAAACCTACTGACAGTAGCCCGTTAAATGAAGTAACGACTCAGCTAAATTCTTCTCGTGGAAACCGGTAAGTAATAAATATCTTTACGTTCCGACGTTACAATTTATTGAACACATTTACGTTTCTAAACGAATTTTCTCCATTGCCTCAAGGGAGTGACAATGTGCTGGCCTATAGCATTACTAGCCTTGTAATATGGTGATTTTATGTTGAGGGAATGAGCTATAATGGTTTTAATGTGCATTGATATTAAGTAGTTTGATCAGTAAATTATAAATTTATTTATAACAGGAAGTCATAATTAAAAAGGCAGGATACTTTATAGGTAAGCAAACCTGACTGGGGGAGGACCGCCACTTTACATAAGACCACAGCCAATTAATCTGTGTGTGAGTAAGTATACTTAGTTAAAGACCTAAACTCACTCTCACACAGGTTGTTGGGCTAATAACATCATTGATGTAAAAAGGTTTTACTTATATCTAATCATCATTGGTCTCTGGAATTAATTTAAAGCAAGCTTTTTTAAATAAACATTTTCATATGTCAGCTTTTTTTGTTTTTTTTCATAATACCAAGAAGGCAAACAAGCATACGGCCCGCCTGATGGTAAGTAGCGTATGGACGCTTGCAACACCAGGGGAATTTATCGAGCGTTACCGACCCTTTAAAAACCTTATAACTCCTTTCTTAAAGAACCCCATGCTATAGTCTTTCGGGAAAACCTCAGCAGGTTTCAAATTTTGTACTTTTAGTGCAATAAGCAATATAATATTATGCTTGCTTGTCACCTTATTTATATATTTATAAAATCTGTTTTTGAATATGCCGATCGCACATCCGCGGACTTACTTTTGGATCCGCAGGGCTACTACTAATACATTACTGACATCAACTTTCTGGCTTTATATCTACTACCTTCATGTGTAAATTAATTTTATGTTTAAACATAATATTGCAATCCTATGAATTTAAATTTTATTTTAATATTAAAATTTACCTTCAAATAGATAAAAACACCAGATTTTTTCCAATCCTCGACAGACAGCCCCTCCAAATATCATAATGAATGACGTTCATTAAACCCTGCTCGTTTCTAGCACCAATGCAATTAACTCGTGATTTATCTATTTCAATGGAACAATAATTTGTTAGTTAAAAGTTATTAATGGACTGCAAAGAGTTTATATAATTGGAGGTGTCTAAGCGTAATTAGTACCTATCTATTATTAAATTACGGCAAAAGATTAAGTATAATATTAGGTAAGTATATGTCCTAAAACATCTTTCTCGAAATGAGGTACGCGTACCACATAGGTAAGGTACTTAGGTAGGTAAAAAAAAGAATGGCTAGAGTAAAATATTTGACATTTGTTTTTTTACGACGTTCTATCGACGATCATGCATTTGATCTAAATTAATAAACGTTAATAACCGTTTTTAACGTTGACTGGGTTACCTAAGTTATAATTTTGTTACGTACCGTACAAAATCTGCGTAGGTAGTACTAGTACCTACACATAATGGCGGCAGCAAAATACCTACCCCTGACTCTTCGCTCCTAGGACTAGCAGAGGCAGCTAGCCTCTGAGAAACATCCTTACAGTGACTAGGATCTTCATAGAATCCTCTGCCACATAAGGCTTGCTCACTGATAGAGCTTGCCTAGTAGGTTTCTTTATTCTGTGTCAAGTGTGGGACATTAAGTAATCTGAGCTATTTAGTTCCACGTTGTGGTAACTATATAAACACAAACAGCGCCATCTAGTATCAAGCATGTTATTAAATGATTGGTACAAAATGGCGCTGTTTGAATTAATTTCAAATAACAAGTTCTAGCAGCTTTATGTAGTGTCAAACTGTGAAGTAATAAATAGTAAATACATATTATCAAATAGGATGTTGATCTGATCCTACTTGATAAAGATAGCACTCTATATCCGATGGTGATCAAATTTATCATCGTTACCTATCAAGCGACGTTATCTAATGTCAAATACTTGTCATTATCAAGCAGCGCCATCTATTGTTAAGTACCTAATAAATTTACTGCAACTGCACTTGCAATTTTTTTTCTGAAACATTCAGATATAAGCACTGCAGCACTCTGAATTTATTGTGCTTCTTGTTTTATTGAAAATGGAATTTTATTTACTTAGGTAAATAAAATTCCATTTTCAATTATATTAACTATCTTAAATAATATTATGTTAATCGCTTTAATCTAAACAAAATCCATAGGTATCTACTAATATAATATCTATTAATGCGAGAGTAACAATCTATGTCTCATCATCTCAACTATTCTCAACCCATAACCGTCTCATTGCTGAGCACGGGTCTCCTCCATACACTTGGATGTCTATAAGTAACAAATCGATTGTGATGAAATTGGGTACCTATACCTACGGAGTAAAGTCGACCCCAAGAAAGGACATAGGCTATTTTTTATCGACATACCATGCAAGCGAAGCCGCAGGCGGCAGCTAGTAATTTATAACAATAATGCAAGGAACAAAGACCGCGGGGTGCTTGAATTGACAAATGCATCTTGAGATTTGTATCTTAAGATCTATCAATCACGATAGCTACGTTACTTACGTGCATTGCTGACATTGCTGTCAGATTATCCATAGTATATTTTTAAACTGTCTGCATTCGATAAAAATAATACCATATTGGTTGGTCTTGTGAATGGTATGTTATCTAATCCAGGGTCACAGGATGTACAAATCCTTATAAAGTTAGCAGATCTAGGCTTAAGTTAGTTTTAAGTTTTTTTTTTGTATTGTTTTTATTAAATTGTTGTCCACATAGGACGATGTAATCGCTCAGCGACAAAGTCCATATAATAAATTAAAAAAAAAAAAAAAAAAACTGTCTGCATAGGTTATTGTTATTACAAGAATTAAAATACTGATCCCCAAGTAGGCAGAGCCTGTACTATAACAACCAGAAACTAAACGTAATGACTTTGGTATATCTGTATATTTTTGAAATTGGTGTCTTCGTAAAAAATCATGACATGTTCCCTAAAGTTAGTGAAGACAGTAAGTTTATACACAGGGATCCAACTAAGCTTAAAGTAATAAATTGTCAAAGTACTTTTAGAGCTAAAAATTGTGCAGTTATGGCAATAAAAGTATATAATACAATTCCTCAAATGATTCGGGAATTACCCTATCGACAATTCAGAAACAAATTAAAGAAATGGTTGATAGAAAAGTGTTTCTATACAATAAATTTTCTGAACCATTAAGATTAGAAAGATTTTATGGACCATAAAGTTTCTGAAAAAAATATTTTGTAAGTAGATAATAAAACTTTTAATTTAATTTGTAATTGTATTTTTATTTAATTTCATTTGTAATTTAATTTAATATGTAATTTAATTTCATTAATAATTTAATTAGTACTTAATTTAATTTATTTAATTTGAGCTTTTTTTATACCTAACTCACTTGTAATAATTGCCTAGTACAAATTGTAATTATTTATTAAAAATAATATTATGCAATGTTAAAAACACCAAATGTACAATTAATGTACTTATTTAAATAATATTTGCATGCCTTTAAAAAAGGCGGAACATTCTTTGTACAAACTATTTTATTATTAAGAACTTTATAACACATGTTCCTGCGAATAAATGTCTATTTCTATTTCAGACAACTGGTAATCAAAACATAGATATTATACCAACATAATATTATAAATCGTCAATCGACGGATTAAGTATAAAAATGTCATCACCCAGTTTCATCCCGAGGGTGCCGTAAGAGTCAATTAAGGGAGTAAGTTAGGCAGACAATATCCACTACAAGAAAGGGGAAACCTCGAACAAAACCCCATACCTAACCATCTGGCCAGCGTAGTATCACAGGCTTCATTATAGGCTTGTCAAATTATATGGACCTTTTAAACTACCTACTTCATAATACGTCTAGGCGGAGATGGATTAAAAATCAACGGCACCTCATCAGACTCAGACTGTATAACTATGCCATCTATTACAATACACACGTACTACGAAAACATTAAAGAGATTTCATAACTGTATAACAGATGACACTAGTATCAATAAAACCAGTAAATGTATAGTGCCTTAAAATCAATTGAATTTATTTTTTTATACTTATTAATGTCAACCAATCAGTTATTAATATGTAATAAAATGAATATTGTTGTATTGCCTTTAGTATGCCATCTGTAAGAAATCTAAATATTAAATTAAAGCGCAATCGACGCCATCTATGCAGTAAACAAAACTTAACAGAATTTCTGACACGTACATTTGTTTGCCTGTCAGCATAGACAAAATATGATTGGTGTTTTTATATTACGGTCTTATTTCAACCAATAACACAGCCCGGTTAATTGCTTTGTCCACAATACCAATTGAAATAGAGAACTAACCTATGTAACTTCGTTCGTTTTTGATCTCGTGTTTCTACTGTGCAAGTTCACGATAACAAAGTGCATTTTCATGTGTAAATGTGTAGTGCATTATAAAATGACCTAAATTGTGTTTAGTGAAACTTATTTGTGGTGTATGTATAAACAAAACAGAAATAATATCGTGGAAAGCGATGTGATACTCTCCTTGGCAGTGTTCTAAGATTGTGTTCATATCGCGAAGTTTCATAATAGTGTCTAAATGATAAAAAGCGAAATGTCTACAAAACCAGCAGGGCAGAAAAAGAGGTAAGTGTTTGTAATTATTTACAAGTGTAGCTTGACCTAACCTATAATTTGATATTGAATTTATAACATAAAACTGATGTATAGTGTGTGTTTCGAATTATCCTGCTAGCTGCGTTGCCAAGTGTCATCGAGTACTAAACTTTCTCTTTAATATTCACTATTTGGCTATTAATTATTCATACGCGTTATTTGTCGGCCTTGCAGATTTAATTTATTGATTCCTGATACATATACGCTTAATAAAAATATGCCAGGAAAAATATTATGAGTAACTTTAATCTCCAGATTCTTTATTATCTTTGTTTGTGACTAAATTGTTCCGTCTATTTGAAGGTTGGTGATAAAAATATGTTTACTGTAAACAGTATGTTCTTCAGTTACCTACTTACCATAACTGTACTAAGTACTTCCAGTCAAGGCTTCCTCAATGTTCAAGTTCATAGATTAGGTTGAAATCTTATTTTTAATTAGACCTTTTATTTATGGTCATTAACGAGTGGACTGGCTGCTGGTATTGTTAACTATTAGGCTATAGTCAAAGTAAAACTCATTTGTTTATTAGGATGTTGGTTATCAATATAAAAAGTAGGTATCTTATGGCCCTACCTAGGATATTATTTACCACCTTGCCAATTTTCATTAACTTATTTGACTTACATTAAGATGTGTTTAGCCATTTAATCATCAAAAGGTAAAACAGACAAAGTTACTTTCACATTTCTAATATTAACTGGAATGATATAACATTTTTACTTAACTTAGGGATTTTCAAGAAAGAAGTTATACTCGGGTGTTGCAAGTGTCTATAGGTTACGGAAATGGCTTACATAACATTTGCTTGCCTTCATAGTATAAAAAAAAAACAATAAAATCTATGGGACAAGTCATTTATTAATAAGTAAAAAACTTGAAAGACATTTAAATATATTAATGTGTGAGCTCAAAGTCCAACTCTACAACTTTTTATTTAAAAGAGACAACCCATTGATCCCAATTATCACTCATTTATGCTCGCTCCGCCCATGAGCACGTTATTGCGATAAAAAGTGCAATTCCAGACTATAATCTATCTCTGTGGCAAATTTCATCCAGATACGTTCAGTAGTTTTTGCGTGAAAAATTAACAAACATAGTTTGTCACTCTTTCACGCAAAAGTTGCAAACTTTTCATAGAGTGAAAGAGTAACTTTCTCGTTTATAATATTAGTAGGATTTTAGTATTAATCCACACATTATCCTTATGCAGGTTGGTGAATCAGAAATTTATTCACTGATAATGACAGAAAACTTGATGAGGAAGCCCAAAATATATCACATATAAATGCTAGCATTATAGCTTTTATAGTTCCTATTTATGTTAAGATTAGATAAGATAGTATAAGATAAAACAATATAAGATAAGTTATAATGTAATCATTACATAACTATTACAAAGTAAGTCCAAAAGATCAGTATTTGGATACTAAACATATGGTTTGTAGAAAGGCAAAGTTACTTAAGCGCCAAAATTGTACTTTTGAGAAATAAGACTTAAGTTCATTGTCTTAAAGCTCATTTTCCAATAGAACCATTTTGGTCATTTCCACTGACGAATATTATTTATTTAAAACTTCACATACAAAATGTACATAGGCGGACACTACCAGTAAACCTTTAAGGGTAATGCAGAAAAGTCAAAATAAAACCTAAAGTTAACAAAAATATATAATCATACTTATATTCTTTCACTCTCATAGTCCGATGGAATGGCAATCCGACACGACTGGAGAGAGATCAGGTGTAGGACCAACGGCTTTACGTGCTTACCAAGGCATGGGGGTGTAAACACACACAATTTCCAAACTCCGGGCATCTATTGTAAATTTCTTGATCAACATCAGTGTATGGCCCGACCCAGAAATCAAACCCGGGATCTCTTGACCAGCAGTGACACACATCAATCACTAAGCCACTGCAAAAGTAAGGCAGTTTAACTTATATATACAATAAATATTGTATTAATCATTATATACTATATTACATAATATATAATTATACTTAATTATTGAGTTGATTCTGCCAATTTACTTAAAAAAGAATATGGTCTGTTGGTAAACAGTTAGTATAGCAACTGTTTACCAACAGACCATATTACTGCTTGCTTACTGCTTATTATCACAGCACCAGCACTAATGTTTATTGACCCTATTAGATTTGACAAATAATAATAGCTCTTATGACTCTAGTGGTCTTAAATGTTACAATTCCCTGTATCCACCTCCACTTGCCTGCTCGCTACATGTAGGAGGGAAATTAATAATAATATAATAATAATATTTTCAGGACAACTCACATATGGCTATCTGATCCCAAACTAGGCAGAGCCTGTACTATGGTAACCAGACAACTGATAAACATACTTATTAAATATATTTCTAAATCATCATCATCTCAGCCTGATAATGTCCACTGCTGAACACATACACATTATATACAAATTACACCCAGACACAGAACAAACATTCGTGCTCATCACACAAAGATTTGTCCTGGGTGGGAATTGAATCCACGGCCTCCAGCATTGCAGTCAGAGTCACTAACCACTAGACCAACAGGCCAGTAAGGAAAGAAGGCATTGTATGTTAATTTGTTAAGTTCCTCATGACACACAGCTTTTTACAAACTTAGTGTGGGAGAATCATAGTTAATAATTAACATACTTATACTAAACAGTACCTACCGTCAGTTTTGTTATATCAACTACTGTAACCTTATAAGATGTGGTCATTGACCTTATTGTAATATTAAGTGAGCCTATTTGAAAAATATATAAATACTAGGCCCTTCCCGACTTTGCCCGGGCTAAACTATTTTCAGCGCAACTTTCTTACGTAAGAACCTTCTCCTGATAATAACTAACACAAGAAAAAGAATTAGCGAAATCGGTTCAGCTGTTTTCAAGATTTGCGCTAAGCAACACATTCAGTGATTAATTTTTATATTATCGATGTTTTGATCTACTAAAGCAACTGCCATTTTATCTATTTACCAATTCAGCTGAAAGACATCTACTGCTGGAACTAGAACTCCCTCAAAGTTTTCATATCAACCTAGTTGGAACCCAGTTCTTTGTGGTAAATTCGTATTGTCATATACTGATGCAATTTCATTTGTACTCTTACTCTTATAAAAAATAATATATGAGAGTGCGAGGCCAGTGTTTGCACCACACTGAAGGATCATATCTCCCATGCCTAGTCTGCTGCTGTAACCAAAATTAGTCAGCATCGCACCTATGTACATTTAGTACTTATGTGAAGAAACAACGCGTTGTACCCCTTTTTAAACACATAGCGCTTACATGGAGTGTAAGATTTGGGACAGTCAAGTCCGTGTGGTGTCCTCCGAAGCACGGCGACGCTCGGATGAAATAGCTAATCGTCGGAACCGAATTTTTACATGCCCTCCGAAGTATGGCAACACTCTATACAATCAATAAAAAAAATTAACTGCCTTGGTGGTCCAGTGGCCGCAGTATGCGACTGCTGTGCACGAGGTTGTGGGTTCGATTCGCACACAGGACAAAACTTTGTGTGACCCACAAAGAATTGTTCTGAGTCTGGGTGTAGTGTGTCCGTTAATTGTATGTTTGTAAAGTCACAGTGACACAGAGCTTGTTCTCTAGTGCGGGAGTTGTCTTTAAAAAAAAACACACTATGTGTTCCTCTATCCATAGAGTAACCGCATCCTCAGTAATTTAATCCCCTGATCGGTATTAGTCAATTCCGTTATTTTTTTTATAAAAGACAAAGATGCATTTAAAATATTGCATAATCATTATGTTTTTTGTGTATAATATAGATAACAGTGTTTTGTACTTAACTTGAGTCCAAAGTCAATACCTTATAATCTGATTAATCCAGTGAAATGTAGCGTTCTGATAGTGTTTTGAGTATTGATGACATTTTGAGGAGATTTATCAATGAAATCATTTATAACTTGCGACGTAGAAAAAGGAGGGTGTGAGTTTGGCGTCTACGGTTTTCGTGGCTAAACGAGTAGACTGATATTTTCTTGAAAGCTTATCCAATCTGAATAGTTAGTAGCTGTTACATAAACACGTGTTTACCCGTTTTAGTGTTATATGGTAAACACACAAAATGTAAATGTATAGGAATTCGGATAATATACGTCCAACTGTCAATACGTCTACTTGTCATTATGTCCAAACTTTAGTGACAAATTGACAAAGACACAAAATGTTCAAATGTGATGGTATAATATATAGGTAAATGTATTCCTCCTTGAAAAGTAAATAAATTAATATAAGGAACTATGTAAAAAAGGAAATAAGGATAATGTATGTTTGTACAAAATTCTACTGAAGGTCCTAAGTACAATTATTTCCTAGTAAACCAGTTTGTTCATTATGTTACTGTTAAAAATCGATCTACGCTAAATCTTAAGACCGACCTGTAAAAGTAGGAACTACAATACATTCAACATCATAGCAACGCATAAACGTCTCACTGCTCGGCGCGGGTCTTTTCCATGCACGGAACGAGGGATTTAAGCCCACGCTGGCCAAACGGATTGGTATAGGGTTATGTTTCGAGTTCTGGGACCACTGACCACTTACGTCATATCAGGTGCCGGTGGTCCACCCGTAAAGGAGTATGTAAATACACAGGGGGGTTTTTAAGTCGGTATGCCGGCCGCCTACAACCTTTAGGCCAGAGAGTCCGACATATCCGCTTGGCTTCCCCGGGTGGGGCGTAATTCGTAAAGCATTTCCCCTATACAAAGAGAAGGGGTTATTTTTCGAGGTAGTTAATATTTAAAAAATCTCAAAATGTTTTAAAATGACACGATTCGAAGTTTACCGTATTCTTAGCACACAATGTTGCAATGTTGCCAGTTTCCTAGGTAGGTGTGTTTACTTGAATAATAAAGGACATTTACCTTCCGAATACCATTTAATAGGTACCTATTAATGTTTTGAAATTGAAACTGGTTTTAAAAACGTGTTAAATTAAGGTAGGTACTGCGTTTATGGCAATGACGCAGTGGTAGTGTGTAAGTGTGCTATGCAAAAGTTCCTGGTTCAATCCTCTATGGCTATGCCATGACATCCTTATAGCGACTCATTTTCGATTTTAATTGTACATGACAATAGATGTGCCCCCTTCTTATTAGCGTGTCGATGGCAATCTAAATTGTGTCAGCCCAGAACCTAGCTACGAGTTTTGCATTTTCAGTAGCGTCCATAAGCTTCTCTAAGGTGCAGGTATCAGGGGACGCGGGACATGAAATCAAGTGCCCCATGGTTAGGTATTGCTCAGCACCACATTTACACTCTAGGTTGGAATCGTCTATAAATCCCCACCTGAGCAGGTTTTCTTTGCTTCGACCAACCTGAGTCCGAAGACGGTTTAAAGACTTCCAGGTCAGCCAATTTGACGCGCCCCCTAGGATACCGTACAAGCGTGGAACCCTCCCCTGGGGAAAGACCTTCAACTGACAGAAGACCACAGCAGTACAGGCTTCCAGTGCGCATTTAGGGATTTTTATTAGCAGCCATTACTGTCCCACTGCAGGGAAAAGACCTTCCTTTTCATCAAGATCTCGACTGTCCAGTCAGCGCAGTAAGAGTCAAGCTCATTTCATTATCACGACGTCGAATATTCTTTGGAATCCATCTGGTTGTGGTTTCTGCCCACAGATTAATCAGACATGCGGCAGATATGTCCGACCCAGTTCCATTTCATGCTGGCGACCTTTTGTCCAACATGATTTGGTTTTTGTAAAGTAGTTCAGAGTTTCATACTCGATCCATAAATCGGACTCCCAAAATACTGCGCTCCATTTAGGGGTACCTACGTTTTTAAAGAAAAGTTTTACTATTCCAGAGATACCCCATCATGAAACCCTGATGTAGTAAGTTTTTGGGTTGGTAACACGCTAGTAAGGCCTTAGGTAGGTATAGCGTCCATAGGCTAGTTAGTGCCTATAAAAAAATCTTGTTCAAAAATTGCAGACTTAGGTCACTCAGCGACCAAGCTAAAATAGAACTGGCGGGTCACGTCGTATGCCGGCGGAGCTGTGGGTAAAAGTGGGTCCCAAACACCAGACAGCGGCCACGTGGTAGACTTAAAATGAGATGGCGAGATGAGCTTGACGCCTATAAAAGGGATTGGCTTCAATTGGCAAAAGAGAACTATCATGGAAAAAGGAAGGGAACGTCATTGCAATGACGTTCCCTTCCTTACTTCCTTGGACAGATTTATAAGTAAGCAATAATAAAAAAAAAAAAAAAAAAAAAAAAAAAAAAAAAAAAAAAAAAAAAAAAATAAGCTAATAATAATAATAGTCTTTTTATTACTATACCAAGGATATGTGCCTGTTTATTTACGATTTTAGATTAGTTATTCAATTGAATCATGTCTATAGATAATAAATTTACTGCCTGTGTATTGCTAATATAATATCCTACCTATTAATAATACAAAAGGGCATCGTTAACCAGACAACTGGTATAGATAATAAGAAATATTTAAAGGACCCGGTTAAAGTAAAGGGTTATGTTTGTTACCAAACAAAGCTGTATAGATAAAAGTACATATTATTATATATATATCATTGTGAACAAACACATTTTCATATCCTTTGTTCATATTCAATTTTAAGAGCCGCCACAAACTATTTTCATATTCTCAATCTGAATGGTACGAATGTATGGAAAGAAACACATTCGTCGTATGCAATTATGTATTTCAATTCGTATTTTTTCATACGGTATCATTCGTTCGTATGTGTAGGTAAATATGGGACATTATATTTACGTGTACAAAATAGAAACCAAATATGAAAGGACTTTATTTGCGCATACTGTAATAGATTTATTGTATCTTTACCACACCACGTATAGGTTGATCAAAGATTTCGATCGGCACCTTCTGGTCGAAAATGAAAAAAATCACTGGTAGCCGAGTGGGAAAGAAAGAGTATTTTTTACATGGTCGGCAACGAGTATTATCTGTGGTGCTATAAACGTCCATAGGCTACGGACGGGCGGGCATACAGGCCGCCGTATGCTTGTATGCCTTTTCCATCATATCAGCCGAAAGACTTCCACTGTTGGACAAGAATTACCACAACTCTCAGTCCTGTCCTGATCTTGTCCATCGGTTTCCCGCAACCTTTACTGGGGTCGTCCATACACCTTATAGGAAGCTATCCCTTATTGAATTGTTAGTGTAGATACTTACTATACTTTTTCAGTGAATAATTATGGTACACAATTATGTTTGAAGAATAAAAAAGCTAATATAAATTTATATTTGCAATAGTGTCTAATAGATCAGTTAAACTAACATTTGATAAGACAAGTTTCTAAAATGTAAGCAGTTTGAATTGTACTATAAAAACTATTTTATTTTTTTAATTATTGTATTTATGATTAATGTATTTTTTATTTATGTTTCTTACCAGTTTTACACACTCACTGTAAATCATTGTGATAAGTAAAGATTATATGACTAGCCTTGTTTTCCTATTTTGATGTGATTCATTGTTCTGGTGGTTGTCTTAGAAAACATTCATGAATGTAGTTTTTTTATATTAGGTACTTGTTAGTTTTCTAGACGAGTTGGGATAGATCAAGAACTCCTTTTTACTTCAACCGCTTTAGCCGCACGCAAAATACGCGTCTTGACGCCGACGGCAACGTGGTGTTGCAGAAGATGGCCCGCTCGCTATATAATAGCAATATAATACTATTCTTGAAAATTGAGTGAAATGAGAATTCGAACATAGAATCGAGTGAAATGAGAATTAGAACATAGAATCGAGTGAAATGAGAATTCGAACATAGAATCGAGTGAAATGAGATTTGGATCTTATACCGTTTAATGTCCTGAATGCGTAATAATGTGCGAAGGTGTGAAACTAGTTTCGTAGAACCATTAATGGTTTTCGCGTCATTGTTTGCAATCAAAGGTAAATCCCGAACGTTTGGTCTTCACAAAGCAATAATTAATCACTTAGTTTGCCAGTTTTTAGTTGTTTAATTTGATGGATTTTAGGAAATACATTTTCTCATAAAAACATACTTGCAAAGTTCACTTAAAACAAGATACTTTCGAAGTACTTAAAATGGCCCCAAAACGTTGTTTCGACAAACGTTTCAGAAATCTTAAAATTTGCCTAAATAATATTTTGCCTCTCTATTATAAGACAGATGCAGTTAACTCAGTAAATCCGAGTTTGAATTTTAATCGCTATTAATAATAACTTAATCCTTGATAGAATAAATGCGCTTGTATATCCTTTAAGTAGTATTTTGTTATTCAAAGCCATCTTAGGCATCTAATACGCAATAGTTGATGTCGGTCAACATTAACCAGAATAAGCATTATGCACGTTGCTAACAAAGGCTCGATCAGAAAATCAGCGCGGCAGTATAAAATGCCGCAGCACAGAGCTGAGATTAGGACTCTTTCTGATATCACACAGGATATTTTTTTGTGTTGTTATTATGTGTCTATCTTTTGTCTACCATCTGTTATCCTGTGTATTTTCTAATAAATGTTTTCTCTTTCTTTCTTTCTTATTCTTAACGGCAGGTAATTTCCTAAGAAATATATTGAAGAATTAAACCGCCAGATAAGTGGTCAAGTAAATATACGGTCCGCTTGATGATAAGCAATAAGTCTTATCATTGTCATCATCTCAGCCAAGGGCGTCTACTGCTGGACATAGGCTTTTCCCAAATTTTTCAGATTTCCACAGCTTTTTGTTCCGCTTAACTCATCCATTGTCAGTCTATAATATACTGCTATAATATAATATTATTATCTCTTGTTTGTGATCACTGGCCATACCAGCAAAAGGCGTGCAGCAACAAGTAGTTTTGGTGACCATCCTTACCCGTAAAAACAAAATTCTACACCACAGAGACTACTGCACTGAGAAGTATTTCAGTTAGCAGATCATTAACTCTAGGTGTGTATTTACACTACCTATTATAACACAGAGCTTGAGAGTGTTCGGCTTCTGTTTACACCTATATAGCTTCATACTAAACTAGTTTCTGAATGTGGACAGCGGCACTAAAGCTACGACAGACTTCTTTAGTGCTCCAATCCACTTCAATGTACTGATCGCTCAGTAGTGTGCGTGTTGATTCTGAAGTAACATTGTCCAATGAAGAACAAGCATACGGCCCGCATGATGATAAGCATTAACTGTAGCCCATGGACGCTTGTAATACTATCTATCACACGTTGCCAAACCTACATCTTGTAACACCAGTGGTATTTTTGGGCGCCAAACCATTATTTAAACCCAATTTAGCAGTTTTATTTTTACAATAACTATATTAAGTATATGAGTATTATGATCTGTTCTCGCAGCGGAAAGACAGAAGTCTCCCTACAATCCCGTACAACGCTTCCCTAAGGAGTTTAGAGGATTCGTAAATTTAAGTCCATTTATCATTTAGGTAGACTCGTTGGGAAGTTCCGATGCCACAGACATCAACAAACAAAAGCTTTACAAAATTCATTGTGACGTTGCGGTTTTAGAGACTGTAAAATTTTGCTATGAAAACCGAAAATATATAGGGTATATATATCTTCGGTTTTCATAGCAATTTTTTTTTTAGTTATGCTAGATTTTAAAAACTGGATGTACATTGTACATTTGTATTAAAATCTATCTGTCTAATAACTTCAAACAATACATTTTTGTACCTATAGGTATGAGTATATTCGTATATCGTGTGTTTCGAAAACGGCTCTAATGATTTGGATTATTCTTTTTATTATGGATTTGCCTAGATATTTTTCCTAATAGAAAAAGACGCGATCGCATTTTCAGACATTCTGTGTTCATCAAAATAAATAAGATTATATCTTTCCCTATATTTGAACAGTTTTACGACATTTTCTTACGTAATTGGCTCTTTCCATCCAGTTAAACGGGTCAATATGCAGAAATAGTTTTGTTGTGCATTTTTATGATGACGCAGCCTCATTTTCTCGTCATGCTATTTTAAGGCTACAAATGGGCCAGTCGTGACAGCCACTTTTTTATACATTCTGATTGCTTATGCATGCTATGCAACTGGCACTAAAAGACACTTTTTAACGTGTTGATGGCAATCGAAATTGTATCAGACCAGAACTATAAGTAGCATCTATAAGCTACTTTATACAAGGTGTCTCAAAAGAAAGTTCACATTTAAATCTTTTTTTAAAAGAAAAGTCTTAGCTTTATTGAAAAAATGTTTATTTTATATTGAAGTACACTGTTTGGGAATTTATTTTTTAAAAATAACATCGTCCAAATGTAAACCGTTGCGCTCTCGGCATTCATTTAGTCGGGCACTAAAATTGCCTATGACAGATTAATTTGTTCGGAAAAATTTCTCGAACTCGAGGCAGAGATCTGTAGGACGTGTGTGAAGTTGCTCCATCCTGCTGGAACCATGTTCTTTGGTTGTAACCAGGAAAGTTTTGCAGTTGGGGTACGAAAAACTCGTCTAACATCTCCACATAACGCTCTGAATGAAATGGCAGCCATCACGGAGACTACCTGCCGAGCTGTCATAGGCAATTTTAGTGCCCGACTAAATGAATGCCGAGAGCGCAACGGTTTACATTTGGACGATGTTATTATTAAAAAATAAATTCCCAAACAGTGTACTTCAATATAAAATAAACATTTTTTCAATAAAGCTAAGACTTTTCTTTTAAAAAAAGATTTAAATGTGAACCTTATTTTGAGATACCTTGTAGTTCAGATATTATGGCACGCAGGAAATGACAGTATGTGTTCCATCGTTTGTGTAACAATACTACATGTTCACTACTACTTTATAAGAGATACTTTTTAAGGCACAATACTAGCGAGCAAGCCAGACTGGGGAAGAACCTCCACCTTACATACATCGGTGTAGTTGTGTTCTAGTGTGTAAGTACAGGTCTCAAGCGCCCTTATAGTGATGCGTTTCGAAAGAAACGTTTTCCTATCCCAGGTATATATTCCATCTTAAAGCCCTGGTGTAAAAAAATGGGTCTTCAACACGCAAGTAATAGCTACTCCGAGTCTAATAAATGAAAAAATAAACTGAAAACATGCTGCATCTTGTGAACAGAATTTTTAAAAAAAGTTGTTCAATTTCTCAAGAATTGCAGCGATGAACATTTAACAGCAAATCTTCTATAAAAACGTTTCTTTTATTCTGACAATTCACTAACCAATTAGAGTTTATAAGAGTCTATTTTAATCGCAAAGTGGAAAATTATCCAACTAACGTACGTATCTACTGAAGCACAAATTTTCTGTAATTTAATGTATGGTTGCACGCGAACATAATTGTGGTTGGAATGAATGTTATGCGTTGTCTTTCATCTGTATTATATGTAGTATTTTTATAGTTGTTACCTTATTATACCTATAATCTAGTTCTCTAGTTATCTAGTCTATGTCCTGTCCTGTCCTGTGTCTATGTAGGCAATAGACCTCCTTCAAGGATTTCCACAGCATTTGGTCCTGAAATAACTTTGTCCATTCTATAACATCGGCTGCCATGATGATAATGATGAATCTGGCAGTATACATAATTATTTTTAGCAAATTTGTATAGTACCTTTAGTTATATTTAAATATTTAAAGCAATGTGGAAAAAGTCGAGCCCGAAGCAAGATTCGAACTCCTACTCGAGATCCTATTCCAGAGTTCGAATTTGTCCACCGCTTTTTTATGTCTTTGAGAGACGTCGCCCGAAAGGCGCAGGTTCGAATCCTGCTCCGGACTCGACTTTTTCAAATCTATACTAATATTATAAAGCTGAAGAGTTTGTTTGGTTGAACGCGCTAATCTCAGAAAGTACTGGTTCGATTAGAAAAATCTTTTTTTGTTGAATAGTGCATTTATTCAGGAAGGCTATATAACATCACGCTATGATCAATAGGAGCGGAGCAGTAGTGCGATATGTTGCAAAATCGGGGAAAATCGTGACGAAGTCGCGGGCCATAAAATATTAAAAATAAGTACCTGCAGATTCGTTGGCTAAACAAACAGATCTAGAACCGTAAGTGCAAGTCTGGCAAGAAATACAGGTCACTGCTTTTAATCGCCGGATAGTTACAATTTGTGGTACTTAGCACAGAATGTGACGCAAGGGCATCTAAAAGTTATTTTTGTACACTACAAGATCATATTTGTTCTTACACATTTAGAATAACTGCTTAGTTGGTCAATTGGTGGTTCTAGTTAAGCTTAAGATTATGTTGTGGTTAATCGTGAGGTCCTGGGTTCCATTACCGGCTAGTTACGTGAAATATGGCAATAGACCTGCCCCCTGCCGACCTAACATAGCTATCGAGACGAGGGGTCATTAGGTAGGTAATAACCTACCCTTGTGAGTTGATCAAGTTGGAAAAACCCTGTTTTAATTGACTAAGCTCAACATCAACTTAATTTACTGCTCTCTATATGATAAGCCATTCTTTTTGTTTGCTACCACAAAAGACAATCCTTAAAAACCCTAGTTATAATTCTAAAATAAAAAAACGAAGGTTCTTTTATCCTAAGCTTAGATAAAATCTTTATTTGTCCGTACCTTATCTGAGTTGTTGACGTCAATGATAATGTCAGCCAGATAAGGGCATCGGTACAGGCGAAATTTGCGCTGAAAAATAAAGAAATATTGTATTACGAAAATGTTGGATTGTAGTTTATCTATGCAGAGCAACCTGCCTTCACAAAGCTTATATCTGCCTTTTATTTGAATAAACTTTTAGGCCGAAACTACACTGCCATGACGCTCTAGGTTGTAATGCATAAGTAGGATATCAAAAACATACATTTAGTTAGTTGTGCATTTTGTATCGCTGTATGTTGTGATGACTTATGTCGAATGAATGAGGTCGATAGCATCCTACAGGCGTCATAGCAGTGTAGTTGCGGATTGTTTTAAGCGTACCGATAGAAATCGAAATTTTATCGGTCCAGAAATTTGCTACTAATTTTGCATTTCCAGCAACGTTTAGGTATTAGGGTACACATGACATGGTTAAGTGTTCTTTGGTTTGCGGCACAGCACCACATTTGCACTCGTAGGAATCGTCTATGAATAGTTATTTCCTTCCTCGAATATAACAAAGACTGTTGTAAAAGGCAATCAGAAACTGAAAATATATTGTGTGTTGATAACATCAAAAGATTAAATTTAAAAATATCCGTGATAATAGGTACATTATTTTGGGCATATAACGATTTTATTAAAAGATAGTTTGATATTAGTAAAAGCATTAGCAGCTTACACACTTTCATCTAAGCCAAAAGGCCAAGAAGCGAAGAATGCATTGGGCTGAATACTTCTTTTCGGAGTCTTTCGAAATAGTCGATCATGACTGGTACCTTTAGTACGAGTTTGTCATTCCAAGAAACGTTTACGGTTTCATCGTCGATTACTATCTTCTTCTTATCGTAAAATTCTCGCCTATCTGGTGACAGAGTCAGAGAGAGGCTTTTGTTGTGACTGTTGAAAGTCGGGACCGACTTTTAACATCCCCTTCGAAGCACGGAGACGCTTAGATGAAATACCACTATGCGGTCACTCATCTACAGTTACCGCGCTTTTGGTAGCTTAACCCGGTGACCGTTTACCGAACAGCGAGTGCACCTGGCTATGAGGGCCTTATACTCTTCGATTGCTATGATTATCTTGTGAAGTCTTCTCATAGTTTAAGTTGTCACTTGTACTTTCAAACCGTCAGAATGATTCGAAATATCGGAATAGAAAATTATGTGATCCAATAACTTTTACTACGAAGTTCAGATCGTCTTACTTTCCGCTTCAGACGCGTAGTGAGTATCAAGAATCCAAACGTTATTTTGTATCTTAAAAAAACTATCAAAACTAGTAGGTACGAGGGGTACCTTTAGTACCTTCCTACATAGGAACTAGTACGAAGGGTACCTCGTAAGAGTTCCTCTTGGAAACAGTCGTGATTCTATCTACTTAAGTATGTTATCGCTCGATGCCTGTGTACAGGCAGGTAATTTCAATTTAAATCGATTATTTTCCGTTTATAAAGAATCGGTAATTTTATCGTTGATGTACTAAAATGGCGCGTTTTAATAGTGCTAATAGACGCAGCATATGTGTAGGTAAATCAGATTATTTATAAAAGGTGATGTAAGGCTTTTATGACGTGGTAGGGCTCCGTACAAGCAGTCCAACTGAGGAAGGACCTCCATCTAACAGGTGACTACAGCAAAATAACTTCAGTGCTTATTTAGGAGCAACGTCATTTAAAACAACAGTTTGTTATCTATTTATCTATAACAAAATCCCGGTTTACAGTGAAAAAATATTTTAAGGTTGGTAAATAGAAAAGAAAGAAAAGTAATTTATATTATGTTAACACACAATTGATTGATTGGTACAACAATACAGGTTGAAGAAAAAAGAACGTCGAACGAAGAGCAAATAATACAAAATTTGTGTACGCGACTCGCATGTTAAAAACGGCTCAGCTTTTGCTATTATGCTGCAACCAACAAGGGTTGCAACTCAACAGCACTGCAAGCGTCCATAGGCTACAGTAACAGACTGCTTAGCATCAGGTGAACCATATGCTTGTTTGTCACCGTATAAGTATTAAAAAGGCTGGTGTGTAAATTTTCATGTACAAGTTTCATGTTTTCCTTATACAAAAAATTATCTTTTAACTCTTCGCAGTTTGATAATGTTAACACATCAGATATAAGTTGAGTCGTAAACAGTAATTGCTCCAGTAGTCAACATGCTATATCTTTACCATGCATGTTAAATAAGCTACTATTAATCTTGGTTTACGTATACATTTTATGTGTATGTAAGTATATAAGTTTGTCTACAAACTAATTCTGTTCCAAATACTGTCCAAAACTAACGCAACTGAGTAACAGAAGATTAAGGAAAAGGTGCCGAATGTTCTATAGAATAAAAGCGTTTTTTCTGCAGCAAATGCTACGTTATTCCTCATTAGCAAGGCAGAATAGGGCTGACCGCTATCTTTAATATATTAAATAAATATAATAAATGTAAGTACACATAGATAAGCGTGTTTAAATTAAACCTTTGTTTCGAATGGGCGCCCGTTCGGCCCACAAACGCGTTGTGTGGAATATCTATGAGTAGTGAGTACAATCCGTGACACAATAATGAATAAACCACAATACATATTTATGTACCCTTTAGTGAACTTTCGAGAAAGTTATAAATTTAAAAACGATTGATTTATATCAAGGTTAAAGTAAAAACTTTTCCGCAGTAATCTCATTTCATCACTGTACTGTATAATGTCGTTAGACAAAACACCTAAAATAAAATGCTAGTCTATTTTTAACCTTATCCTAATAAGCACAAGATAAAAATAGTCGATGAGACGTACCTATTACATCTAATAACGGTGCAATATGTGATTTTTGAAAGCAAATAAAGCACTAAGTAAACACTTTCACCGTATCTTCACAGTAAGGCAGAATATTATATCGTACCAAAACATTTTCATGTTAAGTAACGCTAGGACGAGTAAATATTGCTTGCACTGTTAAAAAGTTATCAGATCTCAAAGAGAGCGAAGCTCTAACTCAGAAACGCTAGGTTTGAATCTCACACTTTGAATTATCAAATTTTTTTGAACGCAGATTTAAGCGTATATCTCGCTTTATTTTCTCGCTCTATATCTTTCTTTTCTTTCTCTTCTTAAACTGAAAAGTGTATTATATTATGGTTTTCATTCGTTTATCTTATTATTACATAATATTTGATTGTTAATATCCACTTCACAGACGAACTATATGTTTAATTAGAGCTCGAAACTTATAATATTGTTGAATATTTATATATTCTTATTAAAATGTCATCGCATCTGTTACAACAACTGTGCTGCAACATGCACCAATTAGGCCAATTTCGGTCGACTCCAGTGCCCGACACGTTTATGCGATTGCATTCACCAATCGGGTAGCACATAATTTACCATTAATATATTCGACTGATTGTGTATTCTACTTGCATGGCCTTTGGCAGTAAAAGTTTTACGTAATTACACATTTGTTTGTTCAAATTTGCTAATTGATGGAATATAAAGGCAGCTTCTGAAAGAAGTAATCATAAAAGATCATTGTGAATAAAAGATTTCTGATGAGTTATTGGTATCGCTATAATCTAAAAATAAGCTAACGGTTGCTGGAGCAGTTGACAACTTTATCAATTCAGTACTTCTAGATCTATACAATATAATTGTGAAACTGGAATTACGTTCGTGGTCAGCCTGTGACCGTACTCTGCACTGCAACCTGATAGAAACAACAAGCAATCTAAGGTAAATGCAAATATCATTCCGGAACGCTAAACATGAAGAAAAACTAAATTCAATTCAAAATATTATTGGCGTTTCTATTCTGAAGTATTGGTCGATTCCTTTTATCTCAACAAACCTGAAACGCAAGTGCGGTCTCATGTTGAATGAATTTAGATCAATCTATTTAAATTCGAAACCTTTGAATTAAGGCATTGATCGTGCTAAGCATTACTCACCTAGCATCTTACCGAAATGACACAATCGAAAATATAATATTATGACACGAATGCTTAAAACACGTTTTTTATTGAAGGGAATCCAGTGTCTCGCTTCATTATAGCGAAAGACGACCGCATCCTACTGGTGTCGAGTTAACAGACCTGTTTCTGGCATTCGTCAGCATATGCCATCAAAACTTACTAATTACGCTTCTTTAAAATTAATATGTATATTCGGGTAATATATTCGCAGCATGGTGCCTATGGTCAGAGATTTGGTGGCCAGGATACAGATATAACATACGTATTATTTTATTAGATAATATTACTAACCTTTTGCTCGGTGCGTAAAGAAGTGGTTACAAAATCTAAATTAAAAAAGGGAAAAATGGATTTTTTGCTTTACGACTGATATAAATGGCATTTGGTTTGGTATGAGTAAGACAGATGGCGCTAGCTGTCAACCAAATCTTGTATGTCAAATTTAAACTTGGATAGTTGGATAAAAAAAAACTGTCTTTCTAGGTAAGCCAAATAATTATCTTGAATTACGTATTATATCACATCATCTAAACACAGCTAGGTTTAAGTTGCAAGCCAATATAATCGATCAGTGGCAAATGCACTTATTTTTTACACCTTTCGAAGAGTCTCTGCCTAGCATACATCCAGCGTGTGCCTTTAGCTTGTAGCTGGTTGTAGCATAGACAGTATATCATCTAATATTTAGAGCCACCAGTGACCGCCGAAAGTTAAAGAAGGACTACCTCCAAGATAGGACTCCAAATAATTCTCTTTGAATATGATCAGAGATAGGAGAGTAAGTGGTAGCCGAATCTAAACTAACATTATAAAGCTTTATTTAAATCGAACGATTTAACACAAAAACTACTTGACCTTTTCAAAAAATCTTTCACCATTAGAAAGCTACATTATCAGCGAGGCTATATTTTCATTTAAAACAATTAAGGGACTTCTACGAAAACTAAATAAATTCCACCCGTGCGAAGCCAGGACTTGCCGCTAGTCTTAAATATAATTATTTTAAATACATTTGTGGTTACAATGTCTATATTTAATGACGATTAGATAGAAGAATTGAGAACAAGAGTCCTATTTGGTGACTATTAATATGTACTTATATGACGTCGATTAAATTATGATCATTACAAGCATCATAATCAACACGAGTATAAAGTAAGTATATTTAAGTATATACTTATATATTATTATACCTATCATATTAATGATTACAGTTATTTCTACACGTCTGACCTCGTCAACTTAAGTATCAGTAGTGATAACCTATGCTATAAGCCTGAATTCTTAAAAGAAGAAGCTTTATATAGGGATTTAGCTGTGTTTATTTTTTACATTTGGACATATTCTGCCTTGAGAAATATATTTAACTAGGATTCTTATGTTGTTATATGATATTTCATAAAAAAGAAAGCTTATGTTATTTATCTTTAGGCAAGAATATTGTCTATGGCAATTTTTCATTGTGCCTGAATGCAATGCAGAGTATGGTAAACATAGAAGTTTAAAAGTCTGCGCATGCGTACCTACTTGTGTTTTTACCCGCAACCGCGCGCGGATCCGGGAAGAATATTCATTTCTATTATGGTGGATATATGCCCTCTATTGACAAAAAACTGAAATCTACGATAAAAAAATCGATAATAAAGAAATAAAGATATCAGCCAGTGGCACTGTCGAATAAGTCAATGATATCTATTAATTTTGTTATTATCAAGTTTTTGCTACCATGCCTTTTATCCGAGTACAGATAAGAGCATCTTTGCTGCTATCAGTAGCTCGCTGTTTTTCTACCTCGATGGACTGTTTTGCTGCTCGCTCTGTAGCGAATGAAAGCCTCCGGTGAAAATGTTGGTCAACGGTCTCGGAGAGCAGTATAACCAGGGGTGCCCCGTCGTGGGCCGCTTCGAGGAAACAGGATGGAATATGAAGTGTCCGATGTACGATCAATGGTCAAAGCAACCTGTTACGGATCAGTGCAGTTATAGTTATTTCAATTCAAATTTTGTGAGTCCATCAGTGCAGTGCTATAGAAATGTGCCTCCTATGCGTTATCTTCACCATTCGCAACAATATTACCCCGTTCCAGTTCAAGAAATATACCCGTGTCCAGTGAATTATGTCCCGCCTGCCCCTTTGTTACCGAATCTGCCATGTCGCCAGCAAGAGTCGTGGGATTACGACAGCATGTGCTTCAATGTGGATGGGCAGCCATGTCAGTATACAGCTGTTATGGATTTGGAAGATATGATGTGAGTTATCTAATACAAAAAATTAATTGCGTTTTTAATTGAAAATAGGTACTGTTTATAAATAATGTTATTATCTCTGACGCCAGGATTAAGCATCCTTGATCAATCGTATGATATATGTAATGACTATAATATCACAAAGAAATCCAACAGATAATAATTCTGGAGCATGATTCTAAAGCTAATTTGTTCGTTGAACTTGTTTATTGTTCTTAACATACCTGCTGCTACTAATGTTGTTACGATCAGATGATCTTGCCGTTGATTTATAGTCACGGAAATTACCAGCCATTATAAACCCACTAGCAGTTTAAACTTCTAAGAAACGCAATCGCCGATGACTGCTTACTTAAGTTGTTATTCCATTTTTTCTTTGGCCATTTATTTCCTAATAAAGATTTACAAACTTTGCTTAGTTTGCTAATTTTTATTTAGTATATCTCTTATTTTGTTGTGCTTTATGGCATAGGCCTCCTTCAACTGTCTCTATTGAACTGTGTCCTCTGCTACTCCGGTCCAATATGGCCCCAATTTCTTTAATTAGAGCCATTATTATCTGTAGTAACTTAAATAGAATATACTTTACCATTTTAATTCTATGGCACACTTGTAATGTTTTGAATTTAATCTAATCGTAGACTATTATATTTAGTCTTAAGATATAGGCAGTAAGGTTAAAAATATCTGGAAAAACTTGAAATGTATCGATAAATTAAAGAACATAATGGTTTACACCACGTGGCTTACAAAGGTTACATTTTAAATATTTAAGGAATCCATGGAAGTACGCCAAATATTTGTATCAGCTGAACTAACCGCGTGATCCGTTACAACACTACTTTCTCGGTATGACTCGAGAAAGAGGTGTATACTCGTGATACGTACTAAAAATATTTAAAATCACAAGCACATGACAGTTAATTTTTTTTAACACATTATGCGTCCTGCGGTCCAATCAAAGCGAAAGCAGACATCATGTGGACGCAAAACGCATTAACCAATCAACAAATACCGAACAATGATAATGCAATATGAATAAATAATAGACCACTATTCCTGCCCGCATATTAGTGACATCGAGGTGGTTAAAATCCATTAAATACATAAACATATATCATAGCTTAAATAACTTGCAGTTACGAAATAAATATTTTAAATGGGGACGTAGCTTGTTGTCCGATACTTTCGTGATAACCAAGTGACCTGTCCAGTGTACATCAAGGTATCAAGTCCATACGATAACTCAGTAACAGATAAACTTTATAAACTTAATTCTCTTGCCAATATAACGGATCTTGAATACCAACAAACAAATATAATTAGGATTATGTGGTCACATGACTTGAACGTACAAATTTAACTCGGCGGTCACTGCTCTATACGCATGCGTCACGAAAGACACGTATATAAAATTCATTGGAATATAGGCCATTGAAAGCGATTAAAAGGAAATTAAACCAAGATTGGACTGACCAAAATCCCATAGTCCTAAGCTTGAATTTTAAAACAAGGAAAGCTTAAACTAAAATAAATAAACACTGACCTAACGTTTCTACTGAATAATAAGTTGATGTAAGCTTATCTAGTAGTTATCATATCTATATTTTTAATTCTGGATTATCTTCTCTTTTTAAACCAGCCCCTAAAAGCGAATTTGTCATAATACATCTTATCCATTGATGATTGTGATGTCAATTTAGCTGATTTGGTTGTCAAAGCGGATGGACCTTAACCCAAGATCATCTGAACGCTGAAGATAGATACTGGATTGACATCATAAACTAAAGGCGAACGGTGACATTTTCCAACCAATTAAAAAATCCTGATGTTACACATTTTGGGTTAAATAACCATAGCCTATGGACATACGCTACAGTAACTGGTAACCATTAGGAAAACAAGCATACGGCATGCTTGTTTGCCAACCAGTATTAGTTTAAAAACCGCATATTTCACAAACAGTCAAACAAAAATAAATGATTTATTTTCTATCGACACAAAATTTTCATCTTAACAATATCTATAAAAATAATTCCCGGAAGACTTGATAAGATAGTTAATAATGGAGTGTGATAAAGTAAATATGACCTATAATCTGGCGTCTCATATATTATAATCTGTCAGTCAGGTTAGTGGCATTACTAAACAACATGGCGCCCAACACCTTGCAATGACGCGTTTTCCAATGAGATTAATCACTATTTAATTGCATTATAATAGTTTAGTAATTATAATAGTTTTCTAACAGAATTGATTGAGGAAAAGTCTTGAATATGTATTTTTCGTTGTTAACTGATTTATATTATTTTAAGTACATGGTAGTGGGCGAGATAAATATCTTGATACGAATCAGGCTCGCAGATAAAAATTGCATGTTTGCTTTTCTTTAGCTGTGTAATGGTTCCGGATTATAAGTGTTTTGTCTGATGCATTTTATTTATAAACCAGACAAGGTGTGGTACCACTCTTACGTCTGAAGTAATCTCCAAAGGTATCTCTATGCAAATTGTTATCAAAATGCTGCTTTGATAGGATCATGTAGGACTGACAAATTTCTACCGAACGAACGAATATATATGGAACAGAAATCACCCCTGAATTTTGAAATGGTAATATGTTTTTTTGTTTGACGGTGAAAGAACAAAGTTTACGTAAAATAGAGCATTTTCAATAATATCCTGGCTGGTATGTAAAACCTGGCAACCTGCAATTGATCAGTGTGGTGGTGTTCTAATATATGACCTCTCTCACTCTGTAGCCACGGCCTACAGTTTGTAAACAAAGCTGAACCTCATTATTTATACGCTTCAATACAGTAATTATATTTTAAGAAATTCATCTCTTCAATTTCCTACAAAGGAAGCATGAATTATTTAGTATTGACAAATTGATATCCTCATTTGTACGTACTTGAACTGTACAAACATTATTGATATCCAAATGTGTCTAATTGTAAGATATTCTCTTGTGTGAGTACAGGTCTCCAGCGCTCATTTAGGAATGCGTTTTGAAACAAACGTATTCCTATCCCAGGGTTACTTCCATCTTAAAGCCCTGGTGTAAAAAAATAGGTTGGCAACACGCAAGTGATACCTCTGGTAATGCAAGCGTCTATAGGCTACGGATACTGCTTAACATCAGGCGGACCGTATGCTTGTTTGCCACCCAAGTAGTATAAAAAAAAAAAAAATCTCAGATAATTAGGTTTGAATTTATTTACTTTGGTTTCTACTGACAGAAAATTTACATAATAAATAGTGTTTTAAATACTTGTTTTGTCGCGTATCAGAGTTAAAAAATGTTTTTGTGTAGGTAAATGTTTTGTCAATGGAAATACATGGTTATTAAACAAGATCAATTATTACGTTGTTTGGAGTTAGGCATTCGCCTATTCGAAAAACGATTACACTTGTTATCGGTTTCATAAACTTGTCAAATACATTTTGGATGTGATAAAGTGAACGAATGTAGATAATATACATATGTCTAATGACAACTATTATTTTTTATTATACAATATTAACTATTTTGGTACAATTACAGAATTCATTTTTACAAAATCTTGATAAAAATTGATAAAATTAAAACTCAAACTAGTTAAATTCATTTAAAGTTTTATATATTTTAAAACAACACCTCTACTCCTGCAGTAGTATTAGGGAATAGGGAACAAAAACTTAACTAGAGTACCTTAACAAACACGGAATTATTGTCCACAACACTTGGCTTGCTGATAGCAGGCGTAACCACTTTGCTTCGCTGATTTGATTGTTATTCAAAGTCATTCATATCCTCAGTATTAAAGTCGTATGACGAATAAGTACATAACAACACATAATCTGAAGGTGTGGACAATGCGTGCGCCACGACGGATTTATTACATTGTAATAAGATAACCTTAAATAATATCAATCGATTGTTTCTATACAAGATAGATAGTCTATCATACAATCTCAGTAGTGTATATGTTGAGTGAGGGATCTAGATTCCATCAGGCGAGAGGTAGGGTCTGTTAAATTACTACATCCTAGATTAATCGATTTGCATGGGAGTTGTTTATGATGAGAAACTAGATGAATCAATTGCCTGCAAATAGTTGATGGAGTCTACAAAGCAACCGTGTGTCGGCAAATATCTTTAGTTAAACTTTATCAACCGTTGCTTAAGACTACATCCTTGCACAGAATTATTTACAAGTTCACCTGCATCGAATCAATTTTGTAGATTATGACTCTGACACTGCATGTCTGCATCTGATTTCAGATAAGCTTTCGATATCATGGATTATGATAAGCTATTTTAATATGCATTATTTGGCTGTTAACTAAAAATTATCATAAATCCAGCTTAGTTTTTGAAGTTATAATTACTGAATTGATTACTTAGTACATTTATTTGCACACAAAATAATTTTGTTATACTCGTTAGGGGTACTTCAAGGTAACACTTTAGGACCAATTTAATTTCAGTCGTTCCATCTAGTATCCATGTGGTAATTTAAAGAAGACGCTATTTAAAGTACATGTATTACAGCTGCAAACAAACGAATCTATATAACTATGGAGCTTAGATATTGAATTAATTCAAACGTCATTCGTCTAGGGTCATATCGTTCCCCGTAGCCATGAGTGTTTATTACTACTCACGTCACCGACCCTCAATTGGTCGACGGGAACGCGATTATTTTTGCAATCAGCGCCAATTGTCTGCCTCTTACGTATCTGCACTTCGTCTCATTGATAAAGGTCAGTTCCCAATAAACAAATTGTACGTGGCAAATTTATTAGACATAGCCTTCATTAAACGTTCTTACAGACCATTACAATAAGAAACTAGGTTACTTTATTATTTTTAAGTTGTTGTTAACATTATCTATTCGATGAAATACAAGGTAAAATAAGATAACTTCGGTAAAATTTTAAAATGGTTTATAGTAAACTATTTGGAACTTGGTCTAGTTGTATTGTAGGGTCTAATTTTCGAATGTTTAAATAATGTTAAATTTAAGTGTATTTCATTATGTTAGTGTAAAAAAAATATAGTCGATTATATAATAATAATAATAATTTCATACAATGTGTTAGTAGACTTATCACTATGTAAGTATACAATGAACATAAATACACAACAAAAGCAACACCACACAAAGAAAAAAGATTATAGATATATGCATTGAGTTTCAATATCTAATTTATACGTTTTTATTTTAAATACATTCAGGGTTAACCTTAAAATGTTTGCTTGCCTAGTGAAACCGAACCCTAAACCTGAGAGCTCGCTCGAGAAACGACAATGGCCTAAATACTCCCAACAGTTTATTATCACGTGTTGTTTTTGAACTAACAGCGACCACCAGACTAACAATTCCAGTTAAAATCGTTATATTTCAAAGTAATTTCAACATCTTTAAACATCTGATCTGCATTAATTTAAATGCAACAATTTATAATGATAATAAGTAAAGCTTTCTTGCTATCTTATCTACTCATTTGTAAAGATTGGTCAGCCAAAACATTGAAGTATAAATGCATTGAACTCTTGCATTTATCAGTTTGTATGTGTAGGTATAGATACAAATTACTAAAAGCATGCCAAGTTGCCAACATATAGCCGAATCTACAAATTTTATTTGTTACAATATACTGTAACAATTCGGTGATTTAAATTAACTGTTTTGGTGTTTCTAATCTTTCTATAGCAGACAGGGTCTCCGTTCTCAGATTCTCTCAGCGACGAACAAATAAGTTCTGTAAAATAGGGCGCTTCTAAATTGGTTTTTTTTTTTTTTTTTTTTTTTTTTTTTTTTTTATTCTACTTGAGTGGCAAACAAGCATACGGCCCGCCTGATGTTAAGCAGTATCCGTAGCCTATAGACGCTTGCATTACCAGAGGTATCACTTGCGTGTTGCCAACCCTTTTTTTTACACCAGGGCTTTAAGATGGAAGTAAACCTGGGATAGGAATACGTTTCTTTCAAAACGCATTCCTAAATGAGCGCTGGAGACCTGTACTCACACACAGGAACACAACTACACCGCTGTGTGTAGTCATTTGGCTGTGGTCTTCTGTAAGGTGGAGGTCCTTCCCCAGTCGGGCTTGCTCGCTAGTATGGTGCCCTACCTCTCTTGATGCTTATCGATGGCGTTCACCGTTGCAACATAAATATAGGTTGCATACAAAGTTTATTACATACCACTGCCGTCCACTAACTAAAAGGCCGTTAAGCCACAGTTAGCCGTTTTTCACTTTTTAATGTAGTCTTATACAACTTTCGATGCTCTATCTTTTGGTCTAAGATTCATTTTGCTAGCTAGCTTAGTTTTAGAGATACAAAACATTGCTGAGCAGTTAAACCACATAAATTTCGTTACTTCCTTAATTAAAAAGCGGCTAAGCCACAATACTTCTCTAGAAAGACGTTAACATACTTCAACGGCAAACTGATGTATCATTTTTCTAATTTTACTTAACTAAAAGTACGTTATTTAGTCATGCTTGACTAAAAAACAGTTAAGCGTCTTTAACTACCTTCATGTATTGTGTCATATAAGTAACCACCTGAACATCGTACCTTAACTATAAAGCAGTTATAAAGAAAAACTACACTAGAAAGCAGTTATACGCCAATAGCGGATTTTATGTATTGAAATTAGTATTAGCTAAATATCAATCTCTAGAGAGCAGTCAAACGACAATACTAGACTAAAAAGCAGTTAAACGGTTGTGATTTTTATTTGCGTTTGACGAGCTCAGGATATATTCCGGAAGAAAAGGATCCAAAGGATCCAAACTATGATGAATAGTGTGTTGGTGGACCAGGAATTTCTAACTGCACAACGCCTTGAAACTAAAAGTATGCCATCTACACGCAATTCCACTTGCTCTAATATTAGCCAAGAATCAAAGTACGCCCACATGAACAGTAACGATTTAGTTAATCTTCTTAACCAAGAACCTTACTCGATGACATCACAAGAGTTTCAAAAATTTAATGAAACACAAATAACATATAAAAACGGCCAACCAGAAGAAACTCTGAAGCTTACAATAGAAACATTAACTCAGCAACAGCTTGAAACACATTCTTTATACTGCCACGAATCGATACCCCCTCCTTCTCCGATCCCATCTTCTTCTCACTGCATTATACCAGAAATATAAGATTATGATAGTGATGACTCCGTTAAGGATAAAGACTAAGGCCAGCCATGTGACAAAGTTTTAAGTGATAATACTGAATATGGTTATGACATGCAAAGGCAAAATACAGTTTTAAACCCTAAAAGTAACCCAATATTGAAAAGGAGAACATCAATAAATAAATCGTTTCCCGAAATATTAATAACGCGACGACATACTCAAGAATTTACAAGAACAGAAGAGATTATTGGACATCGGTTACCTAAGAAAAGACTAGCATCTTTATCTTTTATTGATTGCTCTATTTCTATGAATTTAGTAAATTTAGCACCACCATCATCCACAAAGAGAAAGAAATATGATACCAGCTTGAAAGATAGATTAGTTGAGAAGGAAAAGGAATGCACATACAATTAACGGACACAAATTACAACCAGACTCAGAACAACTCTTTGTGGGTCATACAAAGTTTTGCCCTGTGTGGGAATCGAACCCACAACCTCGTGCACAGCAGGCGCATACTGCAGCCACTGGACCACCAAGGCTTCACATACGCTGGCAGGATCGGATTCCCAGCACGAAAGTACTTCGTCGGACGGATATGGTGGGCATGGAGAGCCTCCTTATTAAAAGGCAGCTTCTCTGGTGTGAACATCTTGTACGCTTGGAGCCCTCAAGGTTGCCAAAAGCTGTCTTTTACTCTGAGATCAGCTCAGACAGTATCTTTGTACAAGGATGTTCTTAAGCGACACTTATCTGTAACCGGTGTGTCTCCAAACTCATGGGAGGAGCTTGCTTCCCACAGGTTAGGCTGGCATAAGGCTGTTCACAGAGGTATAGAAGAGTTTGAAAACTGTCGTCTTAAAGACCTTGACGCCAAACGCCAGCACCGTAAAACTCAACTCAGGCCCTCTTATGAGTATACCTAAAGCGCAAGGAGGGCTTCACTGGGCTTTGTGTGACCGTCTTTTTAAGACGTAATTCGGCTTCCGCCCCGTCCGAGCACATGAGCGGAGACGTATAGCCGTGAGTTAGTAGGGGTCGCCGTCGACGGATACGTCTAGGAGGACATCATCATCATTAATTTTATAAATATTAAATATTGGATGCTCGTTATTACCCAACTAGCAAAATTTAGTCTTACATGTATCCTAAGACCACCTTTTCTTTACTCTTATAGTATACTTACAAACGTTTGTAAGTGTGGAATTGGGCGCACTTTATAAGATAATTTGTTCTTATAGTTGTTGTAATATGGTCTTGTTAAGTCACTTTTTACTCTTACAATCATCTTCCTAATGCCGTCCTAAGCGTGATTCTTCTTGTATTCCTCTCTGGGATCTCATGGTATGTGTATTATTTCAAAAGGAAAAAAAAAATGTGCAGGTGGATGAAAAATAAAAAAAATGAAAGTCTAATTTATGTGTTTTTACTACTAATTTTATCTTCAATGCTTGATTTATTTCTTGACAGCCTATCTTGATATTATACTGATGAACAACCTGGCAAAGTAGATTTACTGGCTGGTTTTATAAATAAATAAGAATATATTCACGGGCCATTTCCGAAATGTGTGTAGAATATTATAAATATACTTAAATATTTGTGAAATTTAAATGTGAATCAAATGAACTTTGTGTGAATAATTATAAGAGCAATTGCCCACTTCCAAAGATTATTGTAAGGCTGATTTATCTTATTGAACACTTGTTTAGTCAATAACAAGTCTTTTGCTCTTCTTAAACACTTACCTGAGACAATCTTTCTGTCGACATGTTGTAATAATTTATAGGGTTCCTTATAAAGGAGTGTCTTATGACTCTTATAAGATAACTTGATCTTATATAAGTCTTCAAATGTGCTTCTGCTCTTTAGAATGACTTAGACAAAACAAATTATACTTAAAGACGTTTGGTTTTACAGCAGTTATATACAAGGTTTTAGTAAGAGTAAAAGTCTAATGACACACTTACTCCAGATATCACTAAGAACGAATAGACTTGTAAGATGCTTTACTAAGTGTAAATAATGTAAAGACTAATTAGTCTTATAAAATGCACTTGTAAAACCATCATTCTGACAAATGTTTTATAAAGATTTCTTAGAAACGTCTACAAAAGTACTTACTAAGTATGAATGTTCTTTTAGCACAAAATGTCTTCTAACATGCCTTTATAAGATAAGCCTTCTTAGTCAGGATGGATATAAATCTTTTATAATGTCTTAATTCTTATAAAGGAGTCTTTATAAAGCAATTTTGCTAGTTGGGTAATTCTTATACTAATGTCTGAAATTTCGCACACACCTACGAGTAGCTTACGGTTCGAGTTGTAATATTTGGTTAAGTTTTTTTCGCATTAGTCGATGCGGTATCGGCGCGGGTAGCGTATGCTCGCAATGCGCAATACCGAAAGCTTGCCGAACGCTTATATTTCAACGTGCGCTTTCAGAATCGCATGGTTTGTGCGGACGTGGGGCGTTTCTGTAAACTGCGTCTCAAAGTTTTGAGAACATAAGGGTTACTTCACTCATAAGCGGCCCGGCATAATCTGTGCGGCAACAAAGCCAACTCAAAGCTTATACTTTTTCCTCGAACATCATCTACATATATAAATTCGATTTTACTGCCCGACTGTGCCGATTAATGCCGGCCCGCTTATGTGTATAGCTACTCTTAGAAGCTTTGCTCGATTTGTTTACCAACGGGTACAAAAATCAAGACAATATAACATCTTTATGCTTTTCGTTATAAATATCCCGCATTGATAACGCACCTACAAAAGTAAGAAGGACCTAGCTAGCTACTTTGTCTTCCCGTTACAATTTGTTAACATTTTTAACGCAAGTCTTTATGTATGTATGTATGTTTTTACTTAAATCCATTATATATATATATGGTAGTTTAATCGCCAAGTTTGCTCGACTCACGCAATCACGAATTTTGTATTGAAAATTTTCGTTTTTGTCTGGAATTTTAAAAGGAGGCATGTTTAATTGTGTTTTAATTTTTTTTATTAAACTTTGATTTCATACTTTAAAAATTTATTATTTCTCACATAATCCTGTCAAATACTTAGCAATAAGGAAGTTAAACTCAAGCGAAGTAAGTATTGCCGCCTTTTAGTTAAGTATTATTAGAATAATCTTGTATTCAGTTTCATATTCTATAAACGCTACTTAGCTTAAAAGAGTCTAAGCCGCTTATTAGAAAATATATTAAGTTTCAGATTAATGAAAAGTTTCGACAATAAAGCCGTTAGACGACTTAGCGACTTTCTAGTTAAGGATTGCATAATAAATTTAACTAAGATTTAGAATCCTATAAATTTATTAAAATTACTTCACTAAAAAGCCGTTACGGTAACGTTAGCGACCTTTTAGTACAGGATTTAGAGCCAAAAGTTATCTAAAATGCTTAGCTAAATCGAAAAAGAACGTTTTTTTTAACGAGGTGTAGTTTTTTTTAATAACTAAAACCTTAAAATGATCCACGGAAATAATATTCAATAATCTGCCTAACACCCGTCAAGCTAAGTATTGTACTTTTGAAGAAATAACGGTTTCCGCCTTTTTTGCTGTTTTCTCCAAAACTACTTTTTGGGCTTAACGGCTTTCTAGTTATAGGACGGCAGACCAGGTAACGCTATCTTACTATATGGAAGATAGTAATATACTTTCGGCTGTGATGTGATGATGCTATTCTAGACACCTCAATTAATGACTGCATCCCTAAATATTCAAAGTCAAAGTCAAACTCATTTATTCATTTAGATCAAATACATGATACTTATGAACGTCATAAAAACAAATGCCAGCGTACTTTTTTTCCTACGGCCAATTCGCTGACTAGGGTTGGGCTTCGAGAAGAATTGGCAAGAAACTCGGGCTACTCTTTTTAATTACCAGAGTATATAACATTTACAATTTGGTATGAGTTACAATATTAGTGTTAACAAAAAGGGACGGAACCCAATATTCCATACAAAATTAAATTGAAGTTAAAAAAAATTTATAAGGAAACAATGAAGGGAAAAAAAAATCTCCAACTACTTGCAACCTGTGTTACAAAATTTGTAGGAAATACAAAACGTATTAACTATTTATCTATCTATTTAGCAATGTCAGCAAGGATCATTTTCTTTATTGAAAATGTATCCGCGGATGTGTCCGAAATTTGATGTATTTGACATTGTAGAATTTTACTTTATGAAGGTACATACTGAATCTGGTGAACTAATTATTCTTTCATTATCATCATCTTAGCCAAAAGACAATTCTTTAGATGTATATATATATATATATATATATATATATTAATTACATACATAGGTATGTACCAACACTTGACATGGAACATTGCGATTTCCTGCTTTAAAACCGGTCGCGGAAGAAATTTTCATTAATTTATTCAAGGTTAGCTTTCTCTTTGTACAATGTTTGATATACGATCGATTTTATAATGGAAAATACTGATTACATTTACTCATCTTTCTAATTATGTTCCAAATTTATTGGATTTGAAACAAAGTTTTCTGCATTGCATCTTTTTTTTAAATTTATCCATGGCCTCGATTGATATTACAGGGATTTATCCAGGGATTTTTCCATGTCATCGCTTATTCATATATTTTGCCGTGTCATGCACTTAGCAGTGACTATAATTATCTACCTTAGCAACAGATTGAAGTA
Source organism: Trisateles emortualis (assembly GCA_947095525.1). Lineage (NCBI taxonomy): Eukaryota > Metazoa > Arthropoda > Insecta > Lepidoptera > Erebidae > Trisateles > Trisateles emortualis. The sequence goes on along the minus strand of OX352748.1, from coordinate 6,442,072 downwards.
AGAACGCTTATATTTATCACACACTTCTACCTTTTTGAACAGACATTCTTTTAACAACTCTAACATTCTCAATCAATCATGTAACTCAAGCGTGTCAAACTTGCTTTTTCTAAGCCTTTATTGCTGTTCTAGATTCAACGTTTACCGAGAACTATGTTTATTAATACGTTCTTCATCGGCAGTTTACGCGCAGTTAAACCTAAATTTAAATTTTTCTAATCTTTTTCCTCAATGCATTGCACTCTAATATGTGTTCATCGTTATCGGTCATAACACCAAACTACTTTGATATTTCTCGTGCATTATAATTACTGTTTAATATTGATGCAGTTTGAGTACAGCCTTTTGCAATTTAAACAAAACTTCTAGATACTTTTTGTGCTTATGCCTCTATAAGTTTCTCCAATTGATCGACTTATAACTCAAAACTTTTCATTAAAAAATTAGGCCTCAGTTTTTCATCTAAAATTTCACATTTATGATAAGTTTTTAATGGTTAAAAATCTTTCTAGCTTACGTTTATCTTTCTCATCAAGTATTATAATTCCTTATTTAGTCTGACAGCCTATAAGTTCAGTCGATACCGTTGGTCTATGTAACACTACGCCTTGCGATTTCATGTAATTTACAAGTTTACGACAATACCTTAGTTTACGATTTAAAAAACGACACACCTCCAAATATAACGGAGGTGTGTCATTCTTTAATTTTAAATGACCTTGACGTTGTTCATATGAATTTACTGAAATTTTCTAAAAGCTTTAGTAAGATAACAATCAATCAGTTAGTCTGTTAGCTGTCTGACTGCTGTCTGTAATGTCAGGATTTGACAGCTTGCTTGTCTTACTGAAATATTATCCATATTACCCTGTCAGCTATACTCTTTTCTAATATCTAATTTTGTCTTAATATCTAATACTAGCGACCCGCTTCGCTTCGGGTTTTTTGTTTTGTGTATATATAATTTGCATGTAGGTAAGTATTATACAAATTTTCCTCTTGAATCACTCTTTCTATTGCCGATAACTGCATTAAATTCCGTTAGTAGTTTAAAAGATCTAAGTGTATAGACAGCGGGAGCGCCTATGTTTTCTACTATGTAACGATTATGTTGTACTCGTAAACTTTACACAGCAAGTGAAGCATAATTTACTACAGTAGCAGTCATTCCTATTAGATTGTTAGATATGGCACTTTTATACATTTTGTCATGGTTATCGGCCGTAGGATGTTTTTTACTGACACAGCAAATTGTAGGAATAGATTATATACTAGCGGTACTAAATTAAACTAAGTATCTATAATACGCGTGCGGTTGTTTTTTTCTAACGTCATGCAACAATGCTGTAGTCCTGAGGGTTCCCCAATTATTTCCACAACATTTGGTCCTGAACTGACCTTATCAATCGACTGACCGCAAATTTTACCAGGTCCACCTTGCTGGAGGCCTGTCATATAATATACCTCATGTAAATTTTCTGATATCCGCTTTATTTAAGTACCTACCTACATGATCCATACTTATAATAAGGATAATATAAGCTTAAATTAATTGATTTAGGCAGGTACAAAAAGGAAAATATATATTATAATATCTATTGCATTCCACAATTTGCAATATTATATGACCAAATACTAAGAATTGCGTTTGTATTCGTATTGCTAGGGGAAGATGAGTCAGCAATAATTATAAAGCTATTCGCATTGTTTGTTAATTAAGGTCTCATTAGCAATTTATACGACATAATATAATGTAATACCAAATTGTTTAACAATCAGTAAGTAATATTGTTCAATCTTCGACAAAAAAATTGGAATGATTATTGTGCTTTTTGAGGCCAAGAACATGTAAAATATTTTTGTAATAACTTCTTAATTTTCAATTCTTTACTGAACACACAAATAAACATTACAATATATATACCTACTTAAAAATAAATATCATGTACAAAAGCGAGCTTAACTCATAATGAGTTTTCTACCAGCAAACCTTAGAGTGGTAGAGGAAAAGATAAGGCGAGAGAGAAAATAAAGTGTACATCGAACTAAGAAATAAAAACAAAGGAGATAAAGAAGAGAGAGAGAGAGAGCAAGTTATTACTTATAACTATGAAGTATCCACAATGTATACTCTCATGAATGAAATATAATTCTTAGAAGATCAGTTGATTGAAATTGCTTGAACCGTCAAGCTATGTAATAACGTACATTATCTTGTGTAGTTTAGGCTATTTGTTATCAGTCATTCAGCTGATCAGCCAATCACGGAACTGCATGTTTATTATATAATATTGTTGTGTAAATAATCGAGTAAATTCACACGCATTCATTTGGTAACTAAATTGTATCCAGGACCTGTGTCGAACATTTCGTGCTTCATCTCATCAATTCTACTCACGTATTGAAACTTTACTTACGTCAATGGTGTAGCTAATTCAATATTAAAACACTAGGGTTGCCATTCGCCACTAAATCGTCACTTCGTTCACATCGTTTTTTGAAGTCGTGTGTGTCTGTTTACCTGGGACAAACATTACAGTTCAGTACTTCAATTTCTTCTGGTTGAATCCGATTTAGGTAGACAACGTTTGCCACATACTGGTCACAATTTCAGATTCTATGGTGCTTCTGAGAATTTTCTAACAGAATATCCCAATGACACTATCCCACCTGGTAATCAAACCCAGGATCTCACGTTTGGCTGCTAACATAAACGCTAGATGTGACGCGGTACTAACGGATCAGAACATTTCCGTAGAATTATAAACTAGTATTAAAACTGAAGAGGTTTTGTTTGTTTGAACGCGCTAATCTCTGGAACTATTACCTATATCTTTTTTTCTATTATAGAGGAATGTTATGGGTATCAAATATTACGCTACGACGTAGTGGAGCATCGCAGTGACAATAGTATATGGGTTCCAGCGCTCATATAGGAATGCGTTTTTTAGTAAAGGTTTTCTTAGCCCAGGAATACTACATCTTAAAACCCTGGTGTAAAATAATGGGTCGCCAACACGCAAGTGATACCCCTGGTATTGCAAGCGTCCATAGGCTGCGGTAACTGCTTACCATCAGGCGGGCTGTATTCTTGCTTACCACCTTAGTAGAATAATTATAATAAAAACATTTTGCACAGGATGAAACATCATATTTGAAATACCTGTGATAGCACTTAGAGAATCATACGATGTTATTTACCTACATTCGATTGAAATTGCGTGTTTTAAGCATAATCGTCGAAATTTTTCACTTTAACTGGTGTTGACATGTCAATGACTAATCTACGCATGACAAACGTGCCTCTTACTCTTATCAGAAAGTCAACACACAGCCCAAATACTAAGCCTAGAAAGCTAAAACTTCGAACTAACTAGTAGGTTTTTCTCATAAATCGAACATTCGTTAAGATCGAAGTCTGCTCGGGCACCTAGTACCTATGTATACAAAAACGAAATAGGTACCATTCACTGATTGATTACTATTAAGTCTCGTAAATTATAAATGCCACAAAACTTGAAATTTGACTGGTAAAATCCTCATAGAGATAGCTAAAAAGCATATATTTGATTAAAGTTTTTTGAAAGTTCATCTCTAAAAAGGAAGACAAAGAGCTCTAAAAAGGTTAGCAATACCTACTATAAAAAGTTTTACGCGGGTGAAAATTACTAGGTAAAAAAGTAATTTCATAAATTTATCATTAAAGTACACTGTATTATTTCACTTTATGATTGTCGTTGGTACTGTTAATTAATTAGCATAGTCAATTTTGATAGATATCTACTTCTTAGAATTCATTACAAAGCCATGTGCCAACCCTAATATGGTACAATTATTTCCTCCGTGACCTTATAATGTTGCAGCGTTAATGTAGCGATCGCACTTTGTCTTTGCTTATACTTAGTACTATAAGAAGCACGATAGATAGATATATTATTATAAGAAGGTACCTACTGGCAACTTTAAATCCAGGCAAAAGTATTTTTGTGTTTGTCCTCCTTGGATAAACGTCATCATCATCATCAGCCTATCCCAGTGGACATAGGCCTACGCAAGAGCATGCTACCTACCACAGTCCTCGCCCTTTCGCATCCAGCTACTCCCTACCACCTTGCGAAGAACGTCGGTCGCTCTACCTAGCTTGATGGCATCCTACATTATGTTTTCCGAGTAGCGATGTCCACTTAAGAACACATCTTCTTCAACGCATATCAGTTCTGCGGCATATATGGCCCACCCACTTCCATTTCAAACAGCTTATTCGTTGAGCTATGTCGATAACTTTCGTTCTCTGCCGGATTACCTCGTTCAGGATTTCATCTTTCTTCTAAGGTTAAACGTAGAATAAATTAATATTCTTTTACCATCTATAGGGGCCGCTGCTGTGTATCTATGTAAGAACCAGAAACTTCCTAAGAGATCGTATAAACTGACATAATCAGACAACCAGCAAACAAATTTGACGATTATTGTGTGTTTGTCAATATTAGATACAAAGGTACTAATAGTAATTAATTATCATTGGTAGTTGCAGTCGTCTCTTTCACGCTAACTCGGAGCGATATAACGGAGCGTGACAGCAATAAAACTGAGATCTTGTGTGCTTCATATTTTCGCTCAAGTTTGTCGTTTTAGATCTTTCCATACTGCACTACTATCTTTCCTTACTTGGTAATGTTCTTAAACTTGACATGCGATACAATTTGAAGGTACTGCATATTATTAAACTGTGTAGGCGTCTGTTCTAAGTTATTACAATAAAACCTGCCCCTTACTAAATATCTTGTTGCTCGTTAAAGACTAAATAATAATAGTATAACTTGTTTAAAAATGCAGTTGTGACGCATTTCTTAAATACGCTATTTAGAACAAGCGATAAAAATGGTCGCCTACGGGGGCCTAATGACAAATTAATGGGACAAAGCATAAGTAATTATTTGACGTACCAGTTTATCGTTCGGCTTCTTCTGCAAACGTCTTATATTTCATTCTCTGTTATTTAAATAGACATTATTTTAAATTGGTGAAATTAATGCGACGCTCCGGTTGGAGGTTCCGAAATGTGTATACCGGGAATGCCAGATGTCATCGACGTCAGAGAAAAGCTATGTTCTATAAAGAAAAGGTATATATTAAAATTTTATATATTAGCAAAGAGAACTCTTGTATCTACTAGGTAACTCGCCCTGTGTCGAGTGGATTCATAAATTGAACTTCTACTATGTTAGCTATTGCGGATAGAGAGTGATGGGTGGAAAAATGACTCCTTAATCCAAACTTTTCCTTTTATAATAACTGAAAAAGAAAAGTATGCTTACTGTTATGTAGAAGCATTTTAACTGGCATAAGTAATTATAGTTACCTACAGCAACAAATCGTCGACATGGAAGTAATAAGTATTGATCGATCAATAGCTACTACTTCCATGGTCGTTGACACAACAGCGTGCAGTAGAACCAACTTAAATTATGTAAAGCTATAGGCAAGTGACAGATACAAACATGTTATATTATAAGGCATTCAGTTCCTTTATGTTTTCTAGCGACCTGCCATCGCTTCGCTTTGGATTATTTGAATTTCTCTATTATAATGTGAATGTATTCTACATATAAATCTTCCAGAAAAATGATCTAAATGACAGTGAAAGCCGCATCAAAAACCGTTGCGTAGTTTTGAAGATTTAAGCGTACAAAAGGACAGTCGGCGGGAAGTTACTTTATTTTGTACTATGAAAGAATGTTATAAGACTTCCAGGACTTTTGCCACACAACTTTTTAAATGGTTGTTGACGTGGGAAAATCGATCAAAGAAATGAGCTTTAGATAATGCCCATCACACATGCTAGGATACGATTTTTTCTCTATTTTATTCGTGTATTGGACCAGTAATCCCGAAAAATAATGTAAATTAAATGAATTTCCAATATTTACACAAAATATCTAAATTTTAGGTCTGTAACTGTTTCTTTCACGAGCTTGAGACCCATGATAGACTGACAGGAGATAGCTAGTAATATGGCTCCGTTTATTCCTTTGGTTACAAGTTTACAACACTTTAAAATCAACTAGCTAATTGCTGAACAATGAAGCCTATTATTGTTTTTGCCAAAAGAATCTTTATTATGCAAATAGATATGACTTCCACTTCGTTTTGTTACTTCGCTTGCGTGATCAATTTTGCCTTGATCGGAAACAATGGTTTTATAATATTGCTGTATAGGTTGATTGTAGTTGCTATGTGAACAAAGTAGTCTTGTAACTGTATATTTATTTTGCTACTCGTACAGCCACTACTCTGCTAGAGTAGAATTTAGATAGAATACCAAATAAATAAAACAAAAGCTTTGTTTCAATTTGAAACTTTAAAAAACTGTACAATGGGCGGCCTTATCGCTTCATGCGATCTCTTCCAGACAACCTTAGGATGGGTTTCGTTGCAGAAGAATTGGTAGCTCAATGTTAAATATCAATGTTAGATCTGAAAACATAATAAACATTATTCCTAAATGATGCACCATCAAGAGACTACAATCAAACCAAACTCCACGGAGTCAGACAAAAAGTCCATGATGTACTCTGTCTGAAAAATAACTGAAAGAAGAAATGCAGAGAATCAGATAGCAATGTCTGTATGGACGAAAAACTGATATTCACTTTAGTCAAATTAGAAGGTGACCTCTGTTAGTTATTTTTCGCGTCTATTTTGGTATTAGATAGATAGGTAGATAGATAGGTAGATAGAAAACCCTATACAGTGTACAACATACAACAATTACATTACTTTAACGATTACTGCAGTATCAAAATTATTCTGTCGATTGGTATTAGTCCGGTTTCAATGGTAATGTGGCTAGCCAAAGTATGTACCTGTGCTGTCTCGAGATATCCCAGGGTCTGTAACGCGAAAGTTATGGCATTGACACTATTTGGTATAAAAATAATATTGTTATGTGTTTATAAGGATTTTTTTTCTTTTGTCATCAGGAATAATGAGAAACGGAAGGAGAAATCGAGAGTGGCAGCAAGAACGAGACGGAACAAGGAGATGCACATCTTTGCAGAGCTCACAGCTGCCCTACCCGCCAGAAAAGAAGAAGTTGACCAGCTCGACAAGGCGTCTGTTATGCGGCTTGCTATCTCCTACCTACGAGTCAGAGACGTTATATCGTTACGTAAGTATCTTGAATTGATTTCTAACATAACTCGTGATATCCTAGATTATCTTTGATAACAAATATGGGTTTTTTGTAATAAGTATGAATACCTATGGACTTTAATTTGAATGTGTTAAATTATAATTTGATTCTTCTGAGAATCCTATGTCCAGAAGTGGACTGCGATAGCATGATGATGACGATGTTATGCTACCCTGACTAGACACAACCGCCATTACTATCGTGTCGTCCAAATTGGTCAGTATAATAGATTATATCAATAGTTTTAAACATTCCCTTTTAGGTCAGTACTGAAATTATGACGCAATTCTTGTCATATCAGTGGTCTAAAGTTGATAAATTGAATTCGTTATCTTTAGCAAAATATGGCCTCAGTTTTAATCTAGACACGCGGTAGTTATCGTAGACACAACGTGTTATTTCTCACTAGTTGTTTATCGTGACTTCATTCACTTTGAAACTATTACGCGAGAGCATTCTCTATTCGTTGGTAAAGATGCAGCAAATATAAGTATAAGTAGGAGAACTAAAGTGGCCGATTCATCTCTAAGGATTGCCTTAATTAAGTAGCAATGGACAGGGCACATCTCGTACAACTGATAGGCGCTGGATCAGCGTAGGCAGCCTTCCTATCTTATGCAAATCAAGAAGGGTATCCACCACTATGTTATCTCAAGCTATGTCTTATTCATGGTCTAGTCCCTACGGCTTGAAAGACAATTGGCCACATGTAATGTTACCCTTCCAAAAAGCCAAAAAACGCGATGTCTTTTACCAACCTGCAAAAAATAAAATGCAGAACTGATGTAAGACAATCTCACATGAAATTCCTTCAATCGCGGTCTCCTTTATTTGTCCATATCAAAATGTAATATAATAATGTTCCGATAATATAATATGATAAGTCCAATATAAGACTGTCTACTTGTTTATGATACAAATCATTTCTTCTTGTAAAACGTCAATATCAATCATTGCTGCAAGATTGAAGTGTTTTCTTAAACTGTTTTAAAATAGAATAAGAGTATCTAAGCGATACAGCTGCCGTTGCATGTCATCGTGTTTCGCCATTATTCCAAGGACAAAGGCTGATTTCATAAAGATATAACGTCAAAACACGTTGATAATCGATATCGATCTGTCAAATTATAGATATCAAATGTCGACTTATCTACGTAGTCTGTGAATTTCTCTAGATGCTGTTGCCGCGCAATGCACTAATTGGTAATGATAAAATTAGGCCCCTAATCGACCAAAACGAATTAATTTTGACGTTAATTCCCAAATATGTTGTCACATTCTATCTCTTTGCTTTCTGTGATAACCAACGTACGCCTGATGGTAAGCAGTTACTAGCGGTGAACTGTTCGAGCAATTCTACCACTGATATTAAATTTTCGTCATAATACATTTTAAATAGAATGCAAGAGCACATGCTGCATATAATTTACAACTTAGTAGAAAATTGCTCGAGCAACTAACCTTTAATAATAAACTTTTGGTACAGAACAAATAATTGGATGAAAATGTTTAATGTTTGCTACACTTAGTACTGTTGTTAGGCTATTTAAACGATACCTAACAGGAAAATTAATAAGGTAGCTTAAGGAAATTGAAATTCAGGACCTAAAATAAAATTATAAAGCAAAACTGTAGGAAACCAATATGCTTTCAGTATACAGCAATGTTTAGTTGATAAATTTTATTTAAATAAATTTTTATTTAAAGAGAGGTAGATCACCATACAAACAATCAAGTCTAAGGCGACTGAGATAGATCTTCCACCTTCAAAACACCACAGTCGTAACTAGTATTAACTACACATTGTGGCGTTGTTGTATTCTTTTGCGTTTTCTTTATAAGGAACGTTATGCTATTTTTTTGAAGTGCATATTTTTAGATGAGATAGTCTCTGGATTCGCGACACCGTTACGAGACGCAGCTTGACATATCCGAAAAATCTTTTTTCGACCGTCGCGTCATTTAAGCAAAGAAGCGATATATGTATGTACATATAGCAGACCGCGAATGCGTCTAGATAAATAAAAAAAAACATTTATTGCTATAATTTTTGACTGTCACTTTTTCCTATTTCAAGGGTACCCACGTCGTAGCTAACGGGCGAGTTTTAGCAGGGCTCTAGCCTCCACCACAATCTAGCCTCCACCACAAGTGAGCTAGCTTAGCGCTTCCTAAAACGGTGGTTTCAAGTTCTTTCCTTTCGTATTATTGTACACTTATCAATATAAGTAGAAACACAACAACGGCTTTTTCTACTCAATCAAAACAATTTGTTTTTGCAAGGATGAATCCTTAACCACGGTGACAGGATTCAAACAGTATAACCGCAAATTTCCAACTTATTTATAAGCCTAGCACGCGTAGATTGTCTATTCCATATGCCACGCGCTGTAAACCACAATGACGCCATGGTTCACCAAAACAGCAACTCACATCATTAATATTTATAATTCTATTGATATTCCACTAATAACATCCATATAAACAATATAATGATAATAAAATTAGCCGAAATAAAAGTCGTATCAGATAGATCTCAATTAATAAATGAGCACTGGAGACCTATACCTACTCACGAATAGAAACAGAACTGCGTTACTATGGGGAGTTATTTAGCTATGGTTCTCTGTAAAGTGGAGATCCAACCGCAGACGGGCTGCTCGCTTGTAGGGGTGTTCTACTTCATTTGTATTTTATACTTGGACTTTTAGCAACGGTTATCTTAAACAGGTCCTTAAGTTTCTAAATAAGGCAATAGTTTACGTATCCATTTATCTAATAATAATTAATCATTAAATTTTAGGTAATTATGATATCCGTGACGTTAGTGAATTTGGTTTTTTAAATATTTCATCAGTTTTAAATCTAAGGCGATTGGCACACCGCCCCTCACCACGCTGCGGTGCGTGGCAACAAAAAAAAAACGCGTGAATGCGTTTTCAGTGTACTGTACTACGCGTGTTTTTAATAAAAAGAGAGATACTTTCAAAGCAACGTAAGAACTCGTACTCCCGCGCTACGCTGCATGGTGCGTAGCAGTTTACCAATCGCCATAGATTGTTCACCGGCCGTTCTGAAATGACAATATTTTGATTGGCATGCATCCATAAACTGATTATAAATCTGCTCAAACTATCAGCCGATAGTAATTACCCCGCATACTTAGTCTCTTAAAGAGTTCCATATAGCAGGCACATTGCTAGTTTAGAAAAAACAAGCAATATGCCTGTATCAAAACCCTCTGAACTCTAACAAAGTCACATGTTTCTACTAAGAGTAGATTCACCCATTAGTGAAATGAGCACTGTTCAGTTCTTTATTTCAATCTTGGTTTATATTTACGTAGTTTCTAAAGAAATAAGAGTTATAAAAATGCCTTGTGTTTACACAGAAGCTATTTCTGAACGTTTTTATAGCATATGTCAGTCAAATTAAACATAGATCTAGTTTATTGTAATGCTTTGAAAGTTGCTCGTGATTTTTTAATACATCGTAAATAAATACATAAAGGTTTCTCACAATTTTGTCTTGGGACAACTTACGTATACTTGGCTATCTGACCCAATCTAGGCAGATTCTGTATTATGGCAACCAGACAGCTAGTAAATATATATATGTATATTATTTCCCTTGGTAACGCCATAATTTGAGAACGACTTTACCGATTTTATTTATCTTTTAAATGTTTTTTAATACTCTGTAGAAGATCTTGACGTTTAAAAAAAGAAAATTGAGCAGAAAACAGTTTGTTTTATCCGGACTTAGTCGTGGTGGGTCGCTAGTTATACCTATATAAATTACACTTGCACCACATAATACTTAATAGTACAGGTCGTGCACACAGAAAAATAATAAATAAAGATTTATCTTTAGTAATCAGGTTCTCTACATTAAACCAACAGTCCAATTAGCAAAGGAAAAACTAAATTTCCTCCATAAAATATTCACAGTACAATTTAATTGAAACTCACAACAATATAATATAACACGGCTTTAATTAAATTAAACTTAAGACTTAATTAACTAATTATAATGTATTTTGCACAACATTTAGCCTTAATTAACATTAATATGTAATATTAAACTTACACAAATAAGGTATATAATTTACGTGTGTAACCACAATGTATGTATAAATACCTAAAACAGTTTTCAACATTATAGCTTCTAAACTGATGAACTTATTTGAATAATAATAATAATTTAGGACAACTTACACACTATACACATATCTGTACAATGGCAATCTGTATCATGGCTAAATTACACCCAGACAGAACATAGAATCATACTGAACAGACAAAGATTTGTCCTGGGGGCTTCGTCGTTCGAGCGAGGAAGAGAAACGCAGTTATTTTTTTTTTTAAAAGGCAACTCCCGCACTAGAGAACAAGCTCTGTGTCGTGGGGGACTTTACAAACATACAATTAACGGACACAAATTACACCCAGACTCAGAACAACTCTTTATGGGTCACACAAAGTTTTGTCCTGTGTGGGAATCGAACCCTCAACCTCGTGCACAGCTGGCGCATACTGCGGCCACTGGACCACCAAGGCAGTCATTATAAAGCATGTATAGCTCCGGCCTTTTTTCTTTCACGAACGATTCACATCATAATACAAGGTTGAAATGTTATGGAGTTTTTTTGTTGCAAACAAGCACAATATCAGACTTGGCGTCTGGAATTGTGGGTGATAGGCTCTTACTCTATTACATGAGAATTAACAGAGTTGACGAAACATGGGCTTCATACACCTCTGCTGGGCTATGTTTTATTCTCCGGCCTAAAAAAGCGTGATGCTATATTATGTGCTAAATTAAGTTTCCTGCGAGAGGCAGTTGGCGGCACCAGGTGACTGCTAGCCTTCTTCGAGGAACTGGGGTTGATAGAATAGTCCGCTACCACCCACCCGCATGCAAAATTGACGTTGAATTGCGGAAAACAGCCTACCGTACCATATGTCTAAATTTAATTTAAAATTCCAGTTCCTCAAGTGAAGACAGAGCACCCCAAGATCCAGAACCCTGAAGGCATGGAGGAGGTGTCTACCGAGCTATCATACATGAAGGCTTTGGACGGCTTTGTGCTGGTACTGTCCCAACAAGGAGACATCGTGTATTGCAGTGAGAACATTGCTGATCACCTTGGAGTCTCACAGGTAAGATACATATGTATGTATTTTTAAAACCTTTTATTTAAATTTACATTTCTCTTATATGTATCGGTAAGTTATCGGCTTCAAAATTTACAAACCATTTTTCCATACCACTTGTTGGATTGAGCTGAAATGTGACATACTTTTTTTTATACTACCAAGGTGGCAAACAAGCATACGGCTGATGGTAAGCAGTTACCGTAGCCTATGGACGTTTGCAACACCAGGGGTGTCACTCACGCGTTGCCGACTCTTTAAAAACCTTATAACTCCTTTCTTAAAGAACCCCATGCTATAGTCTCTTGGGAAAACCTCGGCAGGGAGCTCATTTCACAACCTTATACTTATATAAGTCTGGACTTATCACCGGACCTATGGCTTCGGAGTGCACTGAAGCCATAGGTCCGGTAGATCAGTCTGATGGTGCACTCCGAAGCCATAGGAGCTCTGCAACGAAACAATATAGCTACGCCGTGTTTGGGCTCGTTAGATTTGTCTTAACGAGGACTACGAGTATATCCCTATGTATAAAAGTTTGTCCTTAAATCCACATGTTTTAGAAGAAATTTAAAAGGCATGTTTGATCCACCAACCAGCATTAGGCCAGCGTGTTTGAATTAAGGCCTCAACTATGACAGGCACATATTTGTATCGGATTTGTTTAATTATTAGGTAATTATAAGTGCATATGTCTGTAATATCTTGTGTATCATCATCGTTATCCTTTTTTAATTAATTACATTTTCCAAAATCAATTTAATCGACAGATACAATCAGATATGTGTTACAATTTGTACAAAAATTAACGCAACAAAAAAATCAGTACAAACGTACTTAATATTAATATAATCAATGAAAAATTGTTTTGATAGTTTATTTTCAATGCCCTGTTAACACCGGATAGCAATAATAAAGGATTTTAAAAAGTTCCTTGTGTTTTATGGAAAATCTTATATTTGTGTGCCCTCCATCATTTAAGGGTTTGAATGCCACGCGGGTCACCGGTGACTCGCACATAATAGATTTTCTGTTGTGTCTGTTCCCGTGGTGTTTAACGTAGAGTACTTATTTCTTTAATTTAGCATTTTTACATTTACCGTAAAATAAAAATTATTCCTGATAAAGATCTAAAAAAAAGTTAAAATGAAAAGTAATTCATTACGACCCCGATATCATAAGACTATGTAGTCTGTGGCAACATGTCTTTTTCCTCGTGGGGCTACTGTTTTTAGAAAAAAAAAATATGACGCAGAGGTGTATGACATATGATGCAGAGGTGTATGACAACCATGTTTCGCCTGCTATGTAAGGTACATTACCCTAATAGGGGCGGGATTATTGCCATATATCCGCGAATATTTAAAATGTTATAATTAGAACAAAAAAATAGAATAAACCTATATAACAAGAAAACAGAGATGCTTAAGGCCTTAATTCAAACATACTGTTAATAATATAATTAGAATAGCATTGAAATACATACTAGAACAATATTAATAGTACCTACAAACTTTCTGTTGTACAAAATCGTTTGCAAAAATAATAACTGTTCATATAAACATTTATTATTTTCGGAAACAAAGACGGTACACGCACAATTAAATTCAAATTTATATATTTCATATTATATATCTATGAAAGGAAAACCTCATAAGGAAATAGAATCATAAATTTTAACACCCCTAGTGTGGTAGCTAATACGTAGGTATCGTATCTTTTTCCTGACATTGGGACTTAAAAATATAGATAGGAATGAGGCGCAAAAATCGGGTCGATAAAGTGCATAATAATGGGTAATTCATAATTACAAACTATAGAGTCCATAATTTTAACAAAAAAAAACCGACTTCAGTACGGCAAGTTGTAAAATTTTCAGATATTTGTTTGTTACAATCGAAAAAAATCGTCTGAGCGTCGGGCTGAACACAGGTCAAGTAGGTATTAAAAGCAATATTTAATCTGTGCAATCCGCGCTCAATTCATTCACGTCATTATTTCTTATTAATAGTTGCTTAGCAACAATAACCGAAACTTATCTAATCGCCATCAGTAAAATACTTATTATTGAAAAGTTCAGATGGCCATCTGTGGTCTTCTTCATCAGTTTTACTTCACCAAATTACACTTTCTGAATGCAAATGATTGATTAGTTGTTAAAAATATTGAAATTGCTATATGTGTGCCTATAACTTTTTAGGAGTTCCCTCAATTCCTCATGGATCCCATCATCGGAACTTTCTTTTGATGATAATGGGACCAAACTGGAAGTATGTCCAGTCAGACAAAAAAAGAATTTTTCAAATCTGTCCATAAATGACGGAGTTATGCGGTAACAAACATTAAAAAAAACCTCTTTTTGAAGTCGGTTAAAAATAAAGCCGCCTTCAGAATTTTCATATACTTGACGATGATAGATAATGCTTAACCAACAGAAATTTTCTGATCTGTTCTCTTCCTAGCCAAAAGCTACGTCCATCCTTAATACATCTTCATAAGATGATGCTACAACAGAAATTTTCTGATCTGTTCTCTTCCTAGCCAAAAGCTACGTCCATCCTTAATACATCTTCATAAGATGATGCTACAACAGAAATTTTCTGATCTGTTCTTTTCCTAGCCAAAAGCTACGTCCATCCTTAATATATCTTCATAAGATGATGCTACAACAGAAATTTTCTGATCTATTCTCTTCCTAGCCAAAAGCTACGTCCATCCTTAATACATCTTCATAAGATGATGCTACAATAGAAATTTTCTGATCTATTCTCTTCCTAGCCAAAAGCTACGTCCATCCTTAATACATCTTCATAAGATGAAGCTACAATAGAAATTTTCTGATCTATTCTCTTCCTTGCATGCCTAAAATGTATGTACACACGTGTTTTACAAATAAACGTTTTGATTTGATTTGATTCCTAGCCAAAAGCTACGTCCATCCTTAATACATCTTCATAAGATGATGCTACAACAGAAATTTTCTGATCTATGTATTCTCTTCCTAGCCAAAAGCTACGTCCATCCTTAATACATCTTCATTAGTACTATTAATCTTACCCAGTGACGTATCAAACACCCATTAATTTCTAACAACAAATTCTGGATCAAAAGCCCTTTAACTTATCGCGATGGTTAAGATTTATGTTTAGGATTAAGCAAATGAACGAAGTTGGTCTGATTAGATTGAAACAGTACAAAGGCGAGGTAGGCGAAATGTTGGAAAGTCTAAAAGGTTTCTTAGTTGATTAAAATATCACGGCAAGGCATTCCTTTCCTTAGATGAATTAAATTTAAAGAAAAGCTTTTTTCTTAATGAGTCATTTAGAAGTATTGATTTGGAAACGCGTAACTTTTCGCCTGTTTGGAATCATTAAAATTTTTGTATATCTTTGTCGCAAAATCTTACTATCTAGCATTATTTGAGAGGTAGGGCAAAACCCCGACTGGGGTGGGCTGGGCATCGAAATCACAGAAGACCACAGTCATATATATGGCTGTGGTGGAGTAATTGTGGTCCTGTGCGTGAGTACAGATCTCAAGCTCATGGATGGATGCTTTTTTTTAAATGATAAGACCCATCCCAGGGTTACCCATAGCACAAAACCGAAAAAAAAATGTAGGCAAGGCTTTATTTTCCACCTGGATAGTACAAAAATAAACGTTCTGGATAGGAACACAGCTGTTTTTATTTCTTGATCGAAATTGTTGCTACACTTAAGCTTAGGTTACCTGTTCCATACCATTAATGTAAGGGTCAAACACGCACTTAATTTTAATTGTAGAAAGAAATTGCTTTTATACACAATTAGTTTCTGACCACGTCTACGTTGCGTGCGGGGAGGTTGAATAACCCAATAACACTTAGCCAAACCTAGACTTTACGATCTGCTTCATACATAGACTTAAACTACCAAACAAACCTGAGACCTACCGCATCAAATAAAGAAAGAAATTATAAGATTTTTAAAGGTTCGGCAACGCACGAATTATGCCCCATAGTAGCAAGCGTCCATTGGCTACGGTAACTGCTTTAAATCAGACAATCTACCTGATTTATTTGCCTTTTTAGTAGTATCTACTAATATTTTAAACGCGAAAGTTTGTAAGAATGTATGGACGTATGTTTGTTACGCACGCAAAAACTACTAAACGGATCTGTATAAAATTTGGCACAGAAAGTCTGGAATAGCACAAGCCTACTTTTTATCGCGATAACCGACAACCACGCGGGCGGAGTCGCTGGCAACAGCTATAAAAAAATCAAAACTTTATATTCAGTAGCATCTAAACAAATGTTTAAATCCAATGTCACGGTTCAAAACCACAGAAATAGATCGTTCAAAACACTGCAGTGTTACTGCTACTCACAAAACCGGTTTAGTTTAGTTAAACTACCTCTATTTGTCTGTGTCTAAGAAGCATTTTAATCCTTACGTCCGTACATTTATTTCCCATTCTTGCTAACACGCGTTGATATTTTTTTTATTGTTTTGATAGCGTGTCGGTATAAAATCTTGTTTTGATATTGCTTGTACCATTGTTTGTTGAGGGATTTTTGGGGATTAATAGTATTTTCTCGCTCACTCATACTGAAAGTTTTATAGGCGTAATGTTTGCTAGTCATATTAGTATGGATGGACACTTATTCGCAATATTTAAGCAAATTTATTATCGCAAGCAAAGTATTAAAGCTACTCGAAAAGCTCTGGCGTAGTCGAGCGTCTTGATTGGAATCGTAGCCATAGTGGAATAAGCTTTATAAAATGGAGAATCTATATCGGGTTCTTGTGGCGGTGCGTTTGAAAACTAAAGAATTGCTAGCTAATTTTATTGTTTATTTATTTATTGGATCTCAAACAAAAACAAGAAAAAATTACATTATTACAGCTCTGAACTTAAGTTTTTTGACTGTAGAGACCACATCGTCCATTGTTATGCTAATTATCATACAATTTTTTAAGAGAGAAGTTTCCAAACCGATGATGAGTCTGTTTAGCAAGTTTTCTATCCGTATATTTCCTATCTGATCAACTTTAATAATATTCTAGCGATTTTAGAAAATTGGAGAGGTAGGTAGCCTTTGTTTTTTTATCCCCTATGTCACCTATCAATTAACAAAGAACTTCATCTTATATCTATACATTAATAGTATGATAGTATGTGAAGCAAAAACTTTGTACCCCTTTTGAAGGACATTGCGCGCACGTAGGAGTGTGAGATTTGGCATAGTTAAAGTTCATACAGAGTAGGTGTGCAGAAAGCAATTACCTACGGTCAAATTGACTGGGCTGTTGGTCTAGTTGTTAGTGAGTCTGACTGCTACGCCGGAGGTAGTGGGTACCATTCCCATTGTGTGATGAGCATAAATGTTAGTTCTGTGTCTGGGTGGTTATTTATATCTATAATATGTTTGTATTTAGAAATATAAGTATTATAGATCAGAGATCTGATGGCGATGTGTGAGTTGTCCCAAAATATTATTATTATTAAATTTCAACCACCAGGCGACCGCTAGGCTCTAGTAAATATAATTTTAGTCCTTTGTATCCATTATTCCATACAACATTACAAAAGCATCAATGCATTCTTTTTCGTGACAAGATAACACGCGTTATTACAGAAGGCAAAAAAAATATTAACTTTACTGAATTAAAATCTTATCGTGACTTTTTCAAAAACATGCTATTAATTATAATTAGTTAATGGATTAATTATGTCTTGCATGCGATTAAAGTACATAATAATTTTACATATTAAACTGATAATGTGAAATACCTAAAGGAAATATATAAATGTAGGTACGTATAACGTATTATCGTTGTTATCTATAGTGATGCAATTGTCGACGATTCAACTATTTTAAATATACCTTATTGTGTAGGGAATAGAGGTGAGAATTATGTTTAGTTCGGTAGCACATGGTTTAACACGAGCGTTGGGTAGAGACTCGTCGGCGCAAGCACAATTAGGTCGATGGCTTGTCGTGCCATCAACATGGCGTTTGCGAATGGAAGATTTTGTATTTAAGGGCCTTGAGGCAGCTTGGCTTATATTTATGTATGGACATAAATTTTGTATTTTAAATGACACTATGCGGATACTTTTTAGAGAAGACGGACGCTATACAAGCTAGTAGACCCGAATGGGAAAAAACCATAGCCGTAACTGTACACTGGCAACCAGTAAACTTATATAATTCTAAATCATCAAAATCCGTTGCGTAGTTTAGGAAGAGTTAGCGGATAATCAGACAGACAGACGAAGAAAACGACTTTGTTTTATACTATACTAGCTGTTGTCCCGCGGCTCTGCTGGCGTGGATATCGGTTATCGCGATAAAAAGTAGTAGCCTATTGGATATTCCAGACTATAATCTATTTCTGAAAAAGCCTATACGATATTCCAGACTATCTAAAATTATATATAAAATTCTCGTGTCACAGTTTTCGTTGCCATACTCCTCCGAAACGGCTTGACCGATTTTGATGAAATTTTTTGTGCTTATCCGGTATCTATGAGAATCGGCCAACATCTATTTTTCATCCCCCTAAATGTTAGGGGTAGTCCACCCCTAAATTTTATTTTTTATTTTTTAGACAAAATTTTTAATTTCTATTTTTTTATGATACAACATACAAAAATACATACAACCCTTAATTTTCACCCCTCTACGATCAACCTCTATATTTTAGTAGCAAAACAACGTTTGCTGGGTCAGCTAGTAATCTATATATGCCAATTTCATCCAGATCCGTTCAGATTTTTTTACGTAAAAGAGTAACAAACATCTATACATACATCCATGCATCCTCACAAACTATCACATTTATAACTGAACTCCGTGATAATATTAGTAGGATGGTAAATATTTACTTTCGTAATATGTAGTAGTTAATAGTTTATTGCATACAAATACGCTTTGTCAATGACGTAAACAGGCGCCTAGTTTTGAATTTTGCAGTCATGCTCATTCGTAGAACTAAAACCACAGAGTTACAAGGAAATTTAGGTTTTAAACCTGGGTGAAATGTTCTAACAATACAAAAGTCGGTTTTTTGAACGAGTGACGCGAGCAGAGTTCTCCAAGTCTACTGGAACAGTGAAATTTAGTAGGCGAATTAATGACACAAAAAGTCTCTCGGTCGAAGGTAAGCCGCGAGTTCACAGTTCGAGACGCCATACTTGTTTTTAGGGCAAACAAGCTTATTAAGCGCCTACTGGTAAAACCTTACTGAATTGGAGAAACTTACCATTTATTGGCAAAGAGAATTCCACAGAGTCAATTTCATATTGCTACAATACGCGATGCCGCTGCCGCAGTATGCCGGCCGGCCGGCTTCATCAAACTGATACATCGCGTCTTAATACGGTTACCTTACCACTGAACTACCAGGGCCTTGTAGAAAAACTTTATAATATTATGATAATAATCATAGCAACCCATATCCCACAGGTCTCGTCTCCTCTACAAAAAGAGAGAGGGTTTAGGCCTTAATTCACACACGCTGGCCTCATGCGGGTTTGTGAATCAGTCATGTCTTTGGAATTTCTTTAAAAACATGCGGGTTTCTTCATAATGTTTTCCTTCACGTTTATAATAAGCGAATATAAATAATAATAAATTTATATAACCATGAAAAAATTGTTAAACAATATTTTACTCTTAGTACCTAACTAACCTAACTATTTACTTACGTCATTAAAAGATTGTAGTGCATAATTTTAAATTTGTATCATATGCGTTGATGAATCTTTCTGTTAGTCAGGACGAGTATACATACTCGTCGAATTTATAAACTCGTCCTGAGCGTATATAGATAATTAATAATTTTAACAAAAAAAAACTGACTTCAGTACGGCAAGTTGCAGAATTTCAAAAACCTTAAATACGGCTAGATTACATTGTTTAATTATGAAGTTCCGTTGCCTAGCTACCTTAGCAACCACAATGGAAACTTATTTAATCGCCATCCGTAAAATACTTATTATTGAGAAATTCAGGTAGCCATCTGTGGTCTTCCTCATCAGTTTTACTTCATCATATTATACTTTCTGAGTGCAAATGTTTGTGTTGTTAAAAATTTTGAAATTGGTATATAATAAAATAAATAAATAAAATAAAAATAAAAAGCCTTTTTATTTCTTGTTCCTTTACAATATTGTGTTGGTTAGTATAGTTTAATTCTTATCCTATTGTTAGTAGATACTTATGATTTATCTAATATCTTTATGCAAGAACCCCTGTGCGGGTAAAGGCCTCCTCCAAAGATATCCAAGTGGATCTGTCTTGTGCAGTGTGGATCCAGCGTGAGCCTGCTGTTTTCTTTATTTCGTCGTCCCAGCGTGTTATGGGTCTTCCTCTTCCTCTATTGCCAAGTGGACCTCCCCATTGCGTGGTTCTAACAGTCCATCTTTGGTCTGTAAGTCTCGCAATATGGCCAGCCCATTTCCACTTCTGTTTTTGGGCAAAACTCAGAGCATTTGTGGCTTTAGTTATGGCTCTAATTTTGGTGTGTCGAATTTTGTCTATTTTTTTAATGTTAAGCATACTGCGTTCCAAAGCTCGTTGGCAGGTATTTATTTTGTTTTTTATTTGTCTGGTGAATTTCCATGTTTGGCAACCGTATGTTAAGCATGGTAGTAGGCTAGAGTTCATGACCTTGGTTTTAATATTTATTGGCATGTTACTTTTAAATATTTCTTTTAGGCTCCAGTATTTGTTCCATGTCCGTTGTATCCTTCTTTCAATTTCTAGTTCGTTGCTTTTCCTCTCGAAACTAATTCTTTTGCCAAGGTAGACATAGTGGTTAGTGTAGTGTAGTGGCGCGCCATTTATTGTTATTGTTGTTTTCGAGACGTTTGTCATAGCCATAGTCTTTGCAATGTTCATTTCCAAGCCCACCTCAATGCTAGCCGAGTGGAGTGACTCTATCATTGGTATATGTGTGCCTATAATTTTTGAAAAGTTCCCTTAATTCCTCATGGATCCCATCATCAGAACTTTTTTTTGATAAAAATGGGACCAAACTGGAAGTAGGTATGTCCTCTCAGACAAAAAAAGAAATTTTTGAATCAGTCCATAAATGAGGGAGTTCTGCGGTAACAAACATTTAAAAAAAACACAGGAATTGATAACCTCCTCTTTTTGAAGTCGGTTAAAAAACAGCAATCTAAATCTTATTATTATTGATTTCAGATGGAGATAATGGGCCAGAGTGTATTCGAGTTCAGTCATCCTTGCGATCACGACGAGGTTCGCGAGATGTTGCGCACGAGTGGCAGCGGCCGTCGCGATCTATTGCTGCGTCTTAAATGTACACTTACCAGCAAGGGCAGGAATGTGCACCTTAAATCTGCTTCTTATAAGGTTAGATATTGTGTAGATTGTTATTTAGTAACATGATGAAGGAAAGGTACAGCACCATACTAGCGAGCAAGCCTGACTGGAGAAGGACCTCTGCTTTGCAGAAGACCACAGCTAAATAACTATACACAGCGGTGTAGCTATGTTCCTGTGTTTGAATCGTGAGTGAAGATGGACGAATTTATACACGCTATCTAGCTCCGTCCCTCTTTCTCGCTCGAACGACTCACTTTAGTATAGTAAAGTAAGCCCCCTAGTGTTAATTTCGGTTCGGCAACACGCAAGTCGGCCGAACAACACACAACAAAAACCACCTAGACCGAAATTTGGGTAGGAACACACTATAGACTAGATAGATATCTGTATTATAATTATGTCCTGCTAACCGATGCAGTCTTTATTCCCTCACTCTAGTCCGATGGGACGGCAATCCGACACGACCGGAGAGATATCAGGCGTGGGACCACGACCACCGAGCCGTGCTTTCCGAGGCACGAGGGTGTAAACACTGCCAATTTCCAATCTTATAAAAACCCAATATATTTTTTTGGGAATCGAACCCGGGACCTCATGATCAGCAGTCACACACTTCGACCACGGAGCCACCGAGGCAGTTACTTTTTTGTATTATACTGCCTATATACAAAGCAGTGGCGCGATAATTAAACATGATATTATAGATTTATTAACCTTGGACAATGAACTGTTTTCGTAATATTCAAATACGAAAATAAATAATGTTGTTTACGTATTATTTTAGTGTTTCTATTACTTCATAATTAGCTTTATGTTCTAGTCAATAACGTTGACATTTCAAAAACCATAACATATAGCCCGTCTGATGGTAAGTAGTTAACGTACTCTTTGGACGCTTGAAACACCAAGAGCAAGCTTAGTTCCTCCTTCTTTAAAAACCTAATGCTATCTTCGGAATTCTTTTACATAAAAGTAGTCGCCGCCGAGGCCGACCTAGTAAACGCTGGCGTGCGTGACGACCTGGATGTATATGAGAAGGATTGGTGGAATAAGGCAATGGACAGACGGGAATGGAAGTCAATGGGGGAGGCCTTTGTTCAGCAGTGGGACAATATAGGCTAGTAAAAAAAAAAAAGTAGCTCGCATCACCCTCCTCGTAAATCCAAACTCCAATAGTCCTTTAGTAAAAATATATTTTAATAAAGACGTTAACTTTGAATGTAGGTGGTAATCTCGGAAAATACTCATTCGATTTTAAACATTCCGTCACTATTATAAAGCTACATAATCTTTGAATGCTATTGGTTACTTTTTAATGGCATACCACACCGCGGGAAGAAGTTAGTGAGCAAGCCTGACTGGGGAAGAACCTCTTCCTTACAGAAGACTAAAGCAAAATAACTACACACAGCGTTGTAGTTGTGTCCCGTGTGTGAGTACAGGTCTCCAGCGCTCATTTAGGGATTCGTTTTGAAAGAAAAGTTTTCCTGTCCCAGTGACATCTTGAAGTCTTGGTGTGAAAAAAAACAGGTGATACCTCTCGTATTGCGTGCGTCCATAGGCTACGGTAACTGCTCAACATCAGGCAGACCGCATGCTTGATTGCCACCCAAGTAATATAAAAAATAAACTTGGTCTAGTGTTTTATATAGTTACTTCAATGGCAACGCGCGAGTGATACCTTTGGTGTTGCAAGTGTCCATAGGCTACGGTAACTGCTTAACATATGGCGGGTCGTATGC
Source organism: Trisateles emortualis (assembly GCA_947095525.1). Classification (NCBI taxonomy): domain Eukaryota; kingdom Metazoa; phylum Arthropoda; class Insecta; order Lepidoptera; family Erebidae; genus Trisateles; species Trisateles emortualis. Next base: position 6,418,639 of record OX352748.1, on the reverse strand, counting down.
TTGTTTGCCTCTTTAGAAGTATAAAAAAATATGGCGCTATCGTTTCTATTTAATAAATCAATCACAGACTAAAAAAATGTTATTGGTAATATTGCATAAGTTGTTTGTATTACACAGTTCTTTTATGATTAATGCTTTAGTATTTGCCTATTGCAGATTTTTGGTAAAGTGTAATCACGTACTCACTAGGTATCGAATGATTTTGTTTACTTCAATAGTTCTTAGAAATTAGTTGTAAACTAGGTGCAACGTATGAACTAATTCTTTACTAATATTTTTCTGTAATTATATTTATATAATATGCTTCTGAAGGTTTCTTAGTCTCATGCCTATGTGCTATTCCAGACTATAATCTATCTCCGTGCCAAATTTCATCCGTGATTCGTTGCGTTTATGCGTTTGCTCGAAGAATTGCCTCCATTAAGTGGCGATGGGCCGGGCACATAGCTCGCAGAACTGATGGCCGTTGGGGCAGAAAGGTTCTAGAGTGGCGACCACGAACTGGAAGACGAAGCGTGGGCAGGCCTCCAACAAGGTGGACCGACGACCTGGTTAAGGTTGCGGGCAACCGATGGACAAGGTCGGCTCAGGATCGAGAGTTGTGGAAAACCTTGGGGGAGGCCTATGTCCAGCAGTGGACGTCTTTTGGCTGAAATGATGATGATGATGATGATGATGCGTTTCATGCGTGAAAGAGTAACAAACATACATCCATACATTCTTACAAACTTTAGCGTCCAACAAATAAATCCTACTAATATTATTTATAATATTAGTAGGATTGTTCCTTTCGTGTAGCTTTTTTATTATCTCTGGCAATGCAAGCTTGTTGCTCACCCAATTTTATTTACACCAGAGTTTAAAGCTGGAGTATCTCTAGAATAGTAAACGTTTCTTTCAAAACGCAACCCTAAGTTACTACTGGAGACCTGTACACACACACAGGAACACGACAACACCAGTTATTTGGCCGTGGCCTCCTGTAAATTCCTACCCCAGTCAGGCTTGCTCGCTAATATGGTGCCCTACCTACCTCTCTTGAAATCATTAAGTAGTTATTGTAGAAGTTCTAATTACTTTGGTATCTATATCAAATGGATGTATCAGTTCCGAAATCTATACATATCTATCTGTCACGTAGTGGAGTTTTATGATATTCGGTTCGTGTAAACATATATTTTGAACTCAAATACGATAAAATCAACCAAATTTATATACCACAAGCGACTCGTCCCGGTTTCGCACGGGTGCACTTTCCAAATAAAATCCAGCCTATGTTACTTGCTAATAATGTAGCTTTTTAATGGTGAAATATTTTTGACTGCCCGGTGGTCCAGTGGCCGCAGTATGTGACTGCTGTGCACGAGGTTGTGGGTTCGATTCCCACACAGGACAAAACTTTGTATGACCCACGAAGAATTGTTCTGAGTCTGGGTGTAATTTGTGTCCGTTAATTTGTATGTTTGTAAAGTCCCCCGCGACACAGACCTTGTTCTCTAGTGCGGGGGAGTTGTCTTTTTTTTTTATATCTGTCTAGTTGCTTATTGTGCCGTCACAACTGTCAGTTTGCCATCTCTGTTTCTTAGAGAATCAACTGGCCAGTCGATTCCCGGGTTGATATAAAACTAAATATTATATTTTTCGGTTTAGAAATTAAAAATAGATACCTACACGTTTAGAAATTGTCGAAATGCACGTATTACAACAGTAATACGTGCATTTCGACAATTTCTGATCGGAGAGAGATCAGGCTTAGGACCAACAGGTCCTAAGCCTGATCTCTCTCCGATCGTGACGAAAAGCAAATTAAAAAGCCAATAAAAATATGTTTTCCAAACAATAATCTCCGTCAGTGGCCTTGATCATTGTATACTAATAGCTATTCTTAGCTGCAACGTTCTTATGTTTGTTTTTATGTACTGCCCCTGAATTTCTCCTCAATGCAAACAGAACTAATTTTTATGTATGTTGTTTTTTTGTACTACTTGAATGGCAAGCTAGCGTACGGCCCGCCTAATGTTAAGCAGTTACCGTAGCTTATGGACGCTTGCTATACTAGAGGTATCACTTGTGTGTTACCGACCCATTTTCTTACACCAGGGCTTTAAGATGGAGTATCACTGGAATAGGAAAACGTTTATTTTAAAACGCATCCTTAAATGAGCGCTGGAGAACTGCATTCACGCACAGAAACAAATTCACCGCTGTGTAGTTATTAGCTGTGGTCTCCTGTAAGGTTCTACTCCAGTCGGGCTTACTCGCTAGTATGGCACCTACCTATCTTAAATATATTTTCCAAATAAAAATCTTCGTCAGTGGCATTGATCATTGCGTTCTTAGCTGAAACGAATTTTTATTATGTTTGTTTTATTATGCCGCCATTGAAATTTTCCTCAGTGTCAAAATAACAAGCTGGACTAAATACGTTGTCTGTAAATTTTAGTTTTCTAATTGTTTATTTTGTTTTAAACGAAATAAGTATTTAAGGAAAATTGGAATTGGCAGTTTGTAGTTCTACTGCCTACCCTAAAATATAAAGGCGTGATATTTGTGAATATATGTATTTTGCTTCAGAGGGTCAAAAACTTACAAATTTGCCATATGATAATGAACATAATCTAAAATTGACGAGGTCCCAGAGTTCGATGCAGAAGTGTCGCCCTCTATTACATGGCCTTTAACACACCTGGCCAAACTTTCATGTGAAACATCTCTGCTTAACCCTTATTATAATTTTAGATCGCTCTATTATCTTTATAAAAATATTAGATACCAGTATGACACTATTTTTTTTTGTCTTTTACAGGTGATACACATCACAGGGCATATGCTGTTACCAACTGATGACAAGATGGAAGACAACAATAATGGAACTGATGATAAGAAACCTGATAGCGAAGACAAGAAGTCACTCAAATCTGGCACGCTTGTAGCAGTCGGCAGACCTATTCCACATCCTTCCAATATTGAGATACCACTCGACAGCAAAACCTTCTTATCCAAACACAGTTTGGATATGAAATTTACCTACGTAGATGACGCGTAAGTACATTTTTTTCCTTTACTAAATTCATCAGAACAAAAAAAAAACTACTTCAGCGTTTACTAAGTGAGGGCACTACGTATTTTTACAAAAATTCCAAAGATGGCGCTGTTACCACTGTATTCGATATATTACCTGACCAAATTTAACTAGCCCTCTCTCCATTGTGTTCTACTCATAACACCGAGTTACTCTATCCAGCCGTGTAATATCAACAAAAATATCACCTTCAAATGTATTTTGTAGGTTAAACATGATGCGATTTCGCGGTTTTGTACACAGTCCGCGATAAACTTACGTGGAAATCGTTCATTCCAGGATGTATCTATGTGTTGTGTCGTGTGAATTAGTTATATGGTGACAAATTATGTGTTTGTGTTTAAAAATCATATATATATTGTGAGTTTTGGTCGTGATATCTGTTGAAATGGCGGGATATTTAAATCGGATCGGTGTAAGTAATATTTATTAGAAAGAAAACAGATGTTTAAAGCTGTTTACATTAGAAATATTTGTTTAAAAACCGTTGTAAATGTAAGATGTTGGATATTTAAGAATAAATACCAATGGGAGTGGCAGTAGGTCATTCAAGGTTAACTATGTAGATGTACCGGCAAGCATGACCTAAGCATGGGGATTGCAGGTCACATTGGAAGGTGACCTTTGGAACTATTAAAGTTCCTGTTCCTTTTTTGAATATTGTTTAGTTTTTAGGTTTTGTGCAAGAAGTTTTATATATTTACTTTATGTAGACTTCTTTAGTGGATTAGAATGTTTTGAATAGTTTAAAAATATATTTCGAAGTTTGAAGAGTTGTGTGTAATTATTAAAGAATTTATAGTATAATAAATAGGTAGATATACCAAAGATCTTTCAGCCCCTAATTTTTGAAAAAAAAAATATTAAAAAAATATATTTACATAGTTGGTACATAAAATTATAATCATCATCAAATAAATTAGCTTTAACTGAATTAAGTTAATTGTATTTTTTTTTATAAATTCCTTTGTTCTGTCTAATAAATATCACTTTTTTGCAGGTTGATGAACACACTTGGGTTCGAATCCGACGAGTTAGTCGGTCGTTCGGTGTACGACTACCATCACGCTGCAGACACAGGCTCATTGGCACAGCAGTTCAAATCACGTAAGTAATAAATTAATCTAATAATACTCCAGCACAATATTTACCTGGTCTACGTGTAAATTGTGCGTTAATATTTTGTACAGCGCCCTCTAGTGATTGCCTTTGTACTACTAAGTAGTGTATGTAACATGAAAGTTACCAACTCTTTGTACAGATAGCAGCACTAGGATTGAATGAGATTTGTTTACTGTTTTCCTAGCTCCTTAAAAAACCTCAGAACATATTAGTCAATACAAATCACAGTACGTGCTTAAGATTGGTATTTTTTTTTTATATTTAGCGCATTTTTATATATTTTTGGCGTATTTTTTTATCATCATCATCATCATCATCTCAGCCAAAAGACGTCCACTGCTGGACATAGGCCTCCCCCAAGGTCTGGTTAAGGTTGCGGGCAACCGATGGACAAGGTCTGCTCAGGATCGAGAGTTGTGGAAAACCTTGGGGGAGGCCTATTTTTTTATATTATGCCATAATTAGATTATGGCATAACAGACATATTTTGGCATTTGATTATTATTAGCAATGTTATTATAAAAATCTTAACCTATTTATAAGTAGGTGTTAATCTATAAAGTTTGATTGTTTAATGCACTTATCTCAGGAAGTCAGATAAAAAAAAAACAACTTCATTAATTATTGAGGAAGGTTAAAGGTTTCATCACGGTACGACCCAATAGCAGCATAGGACATGACACCGGACAAAATGTAAATTGAACGCGAGTGAAACTGCGGTGAACAGCTTATTCCTTTCTAGTAAGGTTTAAGGACTGATAATCTTATGGACGTCATTGTTCTTAGCCTGTCGATGGCAATCTAAATTACGGTCCAAACTTAGCCACGAGTGGCGTTATCAGTAGCATCCATAAACTTCTTAAACGTTAAAGTATCATGATATTTAGTGTCGCATCTTTTCTAGAACATTTAATAATGGCAAACCATGTAAAAGGAGTATATTTAGAAGGATGTGTGTTGATCCAGTGCTCATCACACAAAGATTTGTCCTAGGTGGGAATTGAACCCACGACCTCCGCCTTATAAACCAGTCACTGACCATTTGACCGGGGACAAACATACATAAATCTATACAACGAATGTCCTTTTTATGAATTTTTGACAAAATCGAACGAGTAAAAAAATATTTTGCTGACAATTAAAATTCATAGGTATGATAAGTAAGATAAAGAAAGAAAATAGTAATAAAGATTAAGCACATAGTAATATAATTAATAAAAAAGAATATAAGAACAACAAAATAAAAATGAGACTCAGTGTACCATGTGCCTCTATGCACAAAATAGATATCCAGCTCAGCCAGTTGCGTGGTGGGTGGCATTACGGGGGCACAGTCGATCTTAATATTTATTTTATTATTGCAACATTACCACGGGACTCCAACGGTATAGTAACGCCACGGTTTAATTGACTGACACTGGTATTCTACTGGAATGAAACAGAGATCCATAATACCAGCGCCAAGATCATGCCGAAGTCGAGCAAATTTAAGTGTGTGTAGTATGAATTGCAGGCTATAGAGCTACTTTCACCAAAAGCCTATATGAAAAAAAAAACATTTACGTAGTTCGCTTGTATAATGATTTTTTAACAGTCTGTTCCATTTACTTTGAATAATTCATTGTTAATGTTATGTAACGTCGACCATTTTTTACACTTTAGCCTAAAAGTAACGGAGAGGAGGGGGGATGTTTGCATGCCACCCACGTAACGTCTCGAGTGACTTTTACTTGTTATGAGCTGTATAAACTGGTCGAAAGTTGATTTTTTTACTACTAAGGAGGTAAACAAGCATATGGTCTGTAGGTAAGCTGTTAGTAGTATGTGGACTCTTGACACTTGAACAACTTAAAAAATTAAGACAACTCCCGCATTAGTGAACCATCCCTGTGTCGCGGGGGACTTTACGAACACATAATTAACGGACACAAAGTACACCCAGACTCGGGACAACCATTTATGGATCTCACTATTTTTTGTCCCGTATGTCGATCGAACTACAACACGCCGCACAGTGGTAAATGGCAATTAAACCACTTAAGCCACTGATCCAACAGTGCAGTCAAATAACAATAAACGCTAAAGATTTATCATCTTTTAAATGTTTAACCAACATGTCTTAGAACAAATTCTAAACACATGACTGATTCACCATCCCGTATTAGGCCAGCGTGTGTGAATTAAGGTCTAAACCCCTTTCTCTCTATTCATATTACTCTCTATTCATTTGTTTTTATGACGTTTATAAGTATCATGTATTTGATCTAAATGAATAAATGAGTTTGACTTTGACTTTGAAATAGAGGAGAGCTTAGCAGTGGAACATATTATATGGGTTGCTATTTTTATTATTACTGTGTTGTAAAAATGTCTTAAAAATATATGCTTCTCTTAATCTAATAATAATAATCTTTATCCTAATAATAATAATCTATGCAAGAAAAACAGTGGCAACACTCATTTATCGTTCACAAATAAATAAATGCAACTGAACAAACATATTCATCAATAGACTAGCTTGTGCTTATACACGTGTCGTTCATTAACTCGTAAATAAAAGGAAATGGCGGCCAGTTGATCAGAAACCAATGACTATCTTGTTTATCTTTACGATCAGATTGATCAGCAAATAGACTGGCTTAAAGTAAACTGTCGTTAATTTTTAATGTTAGCTAGTCTAGCATGTGTACGTATCTAGTGGTTTCTTTTGCAAACAAGCATACGGCCCGCCTGATGTTAAGCAGTTACTTGCAACACCACGGGTATCACTTGCGCGTTGCCGACGCTGTAAAAACCTTATAACTCCTTTCTTGAAGAACCCCATGCTATAGTCTCTGGGGAAAACCTCGGCAGGGACCTCATTACACAACCTAATGTAATAATTACCGACATTGACTGCTGGGCTAGAGGTTGAGGATGCAGTTTCCAGACCCGAAAAGTCTGCGTGATGACTAAAAGTCGGATATTCGGATGTATATTTACCTAAAGTAAATTTTTGGCTAATTTATGGAAGTGGCTTCTCAGAATATTTTCATTCTCATCTCAACCCATAAACGTCCCACTGCTGGGCACGTGTCTCCTCCAAAAATTTGGAGGGCTATTAGCGTACTATACCACGCTGGCCAGACGGGTTGGTATAGGGTTTTGTTTCGAGTTTTCCCTCTCTTGCGGTGGATATTAACTCCTAGACTTACTCCCTTAGTCTTACGATACCACAGAATACTTAATGACGATACTAAGATTTTATTCATGAAAATAAAATTCCAGGATTAATTAATCAGATGTATATTTACTCAATATTATATTTTAACTTCCCGTGCAAGTGCAAGACTGGTTAAAGTCGGTGGTTACCTCAGCACTCCTTTACCACTGCCTTTTCTATCCTGTTTATTTTCGGATAATAATCGATAGTGACAAGCTCTTTAGGCTACTTGGAAAACTGACGGTAACATTGGACGCTGTCCAAGTTCCATCAATGTTAGCATTGGTTGAAGTTCAGATAGCGAGTTAAAATTATAATATCTTTATATTTTTATAATATTTTAACTACTTTATTTTTTATTTTTGTTATACTACTTGGGTGGCAAACAAGCATACAGCCAGCCTGATATTAAGAAGTTACTTTATTTATTTATTATAATTGCAAATACAGGTATAATGGGATGTTACATAGTTATAGATTGGCAACACTGTATTTAGTCTTGCGACATGCAATAAAAGGATTATAATACTCATCAATGCTACATAAAACTAAAAGATTAATAATCATATACCTTTTACACATTTAATCAACTAATAATGTTATTAAATCATAAAATATAACTAAATTAATATAATTACCGTAGCCTATAGACGCCGGCAATACCAGAGGCATCACTTGCGCCTTGCGCGTTACCGACTTATTCCCTGACACCAGGGCATTAAGATGGAATATGCTTGGGATACGAAGACGTTTCTTTTAAAACGCATAACTAAATGAGCACAGGAAGTCTGTACTCAATCACAGGAACACAACTACACCGCTGTGTGTAGTTATTTAGCTGTGGTCTAAGGTGGAGGTCCTTCCCCAGACGGGCTTGTTCGCTTGTATGGTGCCCTACCTCTCTTCTTCCTCGTTTTAATATTAGTTATTTTATATATTAGTAAAGATAATATTATATGAGCTTTATACATAATATATTATATTTCGTAACAGTGTTTGTTAAAAGGCAACATTAATACAACAACGATTTCTTTATCCCAGAACTAAGAATACGAGTAAATACAAAACTACAAACCTCTGGTGTTACCAGATGTAGGGTAGGCACGAGTGAAGCTTCTAGCACCTCTAGACTATTGTCTTAAACCGTAGTCGTCAAATCCCATACATTTGTTATTTTGATTCGATTACCGTTTCAGCCACTTGTCTAGAGGGACAGGTATTGCAAACGTGTAAGTATAGCTGCGGTAACTGCTTACCATCAGCTGCGCCGTAATCTAGTTTGTAACTGTATAATAAAAAAAAGAAAGAACAAACTACAGATAGGTACTTATAATGTGCAAAAGTCTACTTCACAAACTTAATAAAATATTTAGAAAAGTTAATCTTGCGACGAATATTTTTCATAAAAAACTTTGGGATAACGTAGTTACAAGATGGCGTAAGTTTATCATACGTCTACGTCATGATATATTAAATTATTTAGAACCAAAATACTTTACCGACTTTAACCGCCTTATAAACGTGAAAAAGAATTGGTGTAGTTTCATTTTATTATATAATCTCTCTTTCTGTCGTTAGTAATTTGACATTTGAAAGAAGAAGACAAAGCATGGCGTTACTATTTACTTACGAGTATTATACCACATTTATGATCGAGCTGATTTTTCCAAGCGTCCAAGTCGACGCTTCACGTGACCAGAAGGCTTATATTTGGCTCAAAGAATAAGCATTGCAATTCAGCGTGGCAATGCTGCCAGTCTCCTGGGCACGTTTTCAGTAAACATAGTTGCGGAGGAATTTTACGACGTCTACTAAGCAGCCGTCCCCCTCTTTTTTTGTGTTGTTTTTATTATTTGATTTATAGTTGTAGTTGTTAACTACTTGTAAATATAATAAATAACTACAACAACAAAAAAAAAATGAACAAAGTGATTAGTATTTAAAATTATATGTAGTACCTAGGTACAGGTTCTGTATAGTGTAGAATCAGATGACTGTTTTTCAGTAATACTAAAAATATTATTGTTATAAGTTATCAAAATTTATTGTATTAGATAACTTGCACTTACTAAGTACCTACCTAACGATTGAAAATACTATAATAATAAATTGATAGTAAAATACGCATTTAGCTGATAAAAACCTGACAGGTGGTGGAAAGATTAAGATTTTATATTTATCACGATTTATATGATAATTAGATAAATATATATCATATATTCTAATCACTTATCAAAGCTTAATTGTGCCTAACTTTTCAGCGCCGTTGTTAAATTCAAACTCATTTATACGTTTCGATCGTGAAATTATGCTTTAAACGTCAGAAAATGTTGTCAGCCATATTTTTACACTTCGCACAAAATATGGATGTCTTGTCACATTTGTAACAGAGTATTAAAATTAAGAAAACCTATTTTAAGTCTTGTAACTTCAGTTTCGGGATAAATACTAAATCGAGAAAAAATAAATCAACAGAGAAGAATATAAATAAAATACTTAACCTAATGGTTTTCCCAAATAACAAAGGTCTTTAATCGAAAAAAAATATTTTTAAACCTTTCATGGGCCCGGCTTTAAATACCTTTATAAACCTACTAGCTGTTGCCCGCGGCTCCGCCCGCGTGGATGTCAGTTATCGCTGTAAAAAGCCTATGTGTTATTCCAGACCATAATCTATCTCTGTGCCAAATTTCATCTAGATCCGTTCAGTAGATTTAACGTGCAAGAGTAACAAACATCCATCCATCCTCACAAACTTTCACATTTATAATATTAGTAAGGATCTAGTGTATCTTAGTCTCAAATGAACTCAGATGTAACGAGATAAACATAATAATTATTTGTAAAGTATCTCTAACGAAGCATTGAAACGAGACCTTATCTAGTCCGTGCACTGAATATTTATGGTCAGCATTCATCTAAGATGGCCGTGTTGTGACATGTCATTTTTTACGTCCCTCCATTGGTTATTAGTTAAGTGTAGGATGCAATTGATACTATGTTGTAACGATGTCTTGCTCTGGGCTCGACTTTTTCCACATTGCTTTAATATTTAAATAAACTTACAAATATTTATATAACCCTTGATTCGAACCTGCGCCTTTCTGGTTCCAGCCCTACGCACTTTATATTTCTTTCTTATTTGTCCACCGCTTTAGACTTCTTGGAGTGACGTCAGTTTCATTTAATTCTTAAGTAGTCAGAATGAATAATTGTTTTTATACTTCTATAGGTATAATATGTCCACTGTTGAACGTAGGCCTACCCTATATGTTTCCACAAAGGCCCGTCTTGAGCGGCCAGCCTTCAGGTGCAGCAGCTCTGACGATCTCATCTGTCCACCTAGAGGAAGGTTCTCCCATGCTGCGTTTTCCTGAACGTGATAGCCACTGGAGAACCTTTCTCTCGGTTATCGTGGGTGTTAAATATGCATACGGTTCCTCTTACGTTAAGCAAGTGATACCTCTGGTATTGCAAGCGTCCATAAGCTACGGTAATTATTTATCATCGAGCAGGCCGTATGCTTGTTTGCCGCCAAATAGTACAAAAAAAAACGATATAAACACGTGACTTAGTGTGAACTAGTTTTAACTAAAACTAATTACAAGGTAGGTACATCTCTTTGATAAAGATTAGTTGCGTAAATATGTCCATGAAAAAACTTTATCGCTATTATCGGTTTTAAGGTTTATATTATTAGATAACTAGGGTATTTTTCTACTAAATGCGTAATGGAAAATAGATAAACGAGTTAGACGCGGAAGTTGGCACATTGTTGTGTGTATACTGTTGAGTAGAAGATGAATTTGTCTCTTATTTTTAAATTTAGATGCCTTATATTCGTAGTGGATCTAATTTCGTCTAAAAAGGTCCAAATATAAATTTAATTTTTAATTGTGTATCTGAGGGATAATTTTAATCGATAGAATTCTAGATGGGTCGCGCGCGTAATGCTCCTGATATTACAAACGTCCATAGTCTACCAACAGGCGTAGCTACGCTTGTCTGTCACCGTGGTAGTACAAAAAGAAAATTCCACCATACAATTGCTTTTGTTAGAAAATCAAATATGAACATAAAATTGACAGTAGTCATACAAAAATCACAGAGGCTAATGAAAAACTGTTGTCAATACACTTTTCAACCATTTTTCATTTGCTTAGCTAAGTAACATTCATGTTTGTGTGTAAATTAGTATAAGTATGCTATTATTTATTTATTATCATCATTATATCGGTCCTAAAAGACGTCACTTTTAACTTAGTTATCTTCAAAGGACAATATTTCTACTATGGTCGATGTTATTCCTCTGCTTCCGACAGCTTCTTGATACTGTGACTGTGATTAATTATATTTTCGACGTACAAAAATGTGTCTTTAGGAGCACCTGCTGGTGAAATTGTCATGGTGGCTATTCGTAAGTCACTGCTGTCTCGGGTCGGATCGGAAAGGAGACCCGTGGCTTTTTGTGGTATTTAGCGCTCATCCTAAAGAAACTAGAAACCTTAGAATATGGTAAATCTTTTTTTTAAATATCTATCAATTAAGGGAAAAGACATACACTGCTGGACTAGGCCTCCCTCAAGGATCTTTACTCCTTGACTTAAAAAAAATATTGCAGAGGATTAAACTTCCAAATTTATTTGCAAAATTTACATATACTTTATAGAAGACCACTCCAAATGACTACACACATCGGTGTAGTTGTGTTTCTGTGTGTGAGTACTAATTTCCAGAGCTCATAGGTATGCGTTTTTGGTTAAATGTTTTCCTATCCTAGGGAAATTCCATCATAAAACCCTGGTGTTTATTTTTGGGTAGGCAACACGCAAGTGATGCCTTCTGCTAACCACCAGGCGGATCGTACGCTTGTTTGCGATCTAAGTAGTATAAAAAAAAACACATACCTACGTTGTGACTGACTATTCGTCACACAATAAAAAGTTTTGTAAAAGTTTATTGCAATCAAATTAAATTACACGAACAGTCGTAATAAAATTATGTAGGTACCTACCTACATAATTTTATTACGACTATTATTACATGTGTGTAGTAGGTAGGTATTACACCTAAGTTTTTTATATGTCTAAGTGTTTTATGGCATAAACAATGAATTATACATTTTCCTTTCAATTTGCCTATATAAACTACATTTATTTTGCATTGAAATACCGAGCTTGCGGCAATTTATATACCTATCACTAGCTGGCCCTTGCCCACTTCGTTTGGCGGTAAACATTTTTATATTCTACTAGCTGTTGCCCGCGGCTCCGCCCGCGTGGATGTTGGTTATCGCTGTAAAAAGTAGCCTATGTGTTATTCCAGACCATAATCTATCTTTGTGCCAAATTTCATCAAGCTCCGTTCAGTAGTTTTTGCGTGAAAGAGTAACAAACATCCATCCATTCATTCTTACAAACTTTCACATTTATAATATTAGTAAGGATGACACTCACAAATAATGTGGCTTTCTATTGGTAAAATAATTTTCTAAATTGGTTCAGTAGATCCAGAGGTTGTCACCTCACAAACTCACAAACTTTACCTCTTTATAATATTTAACTAAATGTCTTGAAGCTCAAGACAACTGTAACTTTGACTGGAAGTTTTAGAGAAATAAAATTTAGTAAAGAAGGAAACGGACCGCGCCAGTCATATGGCTTAAAAAATCTGACCTCACAAGAAACTATTTGGTGATCCTCAATCTAAGGAAGAAAACTGAAACGAAGACACAATTACCTATGTGATACGTATTCCACTTGACAAATTCAAAGTCCGTTATAGTAATATCGGAGTCTTATAATGGATCCATTAGAGAGAAAGGCTAACGAAATGTAGGTACTAGGTTGAAATTACATTTCCCTTGTCTATCCTTAATTTAATTTCCATAAAATTACTTAGCGCCTCAATTCTATAGCAATAGTAGATTGTGATTAAATTTGACATTGTGAGACTGTAGTCTGATAGCTAAAATGTCTCTTCCTACGCCAGCAACACCGCGTGGAGTGTGGAAATTGTGTGATCTATAAATGTTATGTCGGGACAATCCTACCCACTTACCCACCGCTGTGACTCCTGTGAGCCAGGATTAACAGCGGAGTTTTGACACTCGTGGACAACTAAAGCTACTGTCTTGGACACCGCAACAATCAGAAGTACCTAGGAGGAGTTAGAAAGAAAAGTTTCCACTGCCCTCCATAGCAAAGCGGGTGACAAAATAAATCTGTATTGGTTTGTAACCTATAAAAGGGAGCATCACGGAGGATCTTAACTACGGGACCTATGTGAGTCTGCATATACTTTGTGTCCTTACATTGTATATTTGTACAGCCCCTCGATAGGTACGGAGCTTGTTCCTACAGCGAGAGTTGTCTTTAAAAAATATACTCACCTACTTTTAACGCATACTATGAAACATGGCATTACATCAGCTTATCAAATGTATACATAGTTTTAATTGGAATGTTAACGCCGTGCAGATTGCAACATTATACGTCTATAAAAGAAATCAATTGATAAAACGATCTTACAGTGACTTTCTATTTATGTCGTCTGCCAATAAAACCGAATTGTTGTGGCAACTGGCACGTGTAAATTTTAATTCTATCTGAACGATTCATTTTACGTTAGTAGATGAATATGCGTTGGCGTGTGCCGGCACGTGCTTAAGGGCAAATAAAAATAATTTATTTGGGTCGCTTTGGTTCATTATGCTCCCATACGTAGACACTGTCGAAGGTCGAATTATTTAAACCAACCGTGTTACCGAATACTGGTGTTATATTAAACCTTCTTGCATAAACTATTTTCGTAATGCGAGGTACTTGGCGGTTCATTAATTTTCTTCGTTGTCTGAAATGGAAAAAAACGCTTTTTTGCCTTTTTACGACACTAGGCAGCTTAAAATAAGTTCTCTTTAGTAATGAAGCCAAGATAGAAAGGTTCATAAAAGTATCTATGCTTAAATTAACTCTAAAAAACAAAATAAAATTTATTATTTTATTCACAAACCGTTTGAGGTTTACAAGGGGACATTATTCTCTCTCCGTTGAAATTAAATTTACTTTTATTAAATCTAATAGCGCTATATTAATGTGTATCTATAGCCCTTGATGGAGAGCACTCAAATCTTCGAAAGTCTGTCGCTGTCGTTAATAAAGTGATAGCTTTACCGAGAGGGGCCTTAATGAGAATTATGTCGCCTGTTTATTTTAACCGCAACACGAGAAAGGTCAGGGTCGTTCAAGTATTTGTACAATAACAGCTGATCAATATAAATGAATAGATTTGAGGTGTCACGACGCAAACATGCGAACACCACGTGATTAGATAATGGTCCGCCTACAAACTAGCACGCGAGTGTTTACAACACTCAGTCATAAATGTAGCCGCTAAGAGGGAAACAAAAAAAAATACAGTAATAAACCTATAGTCTAATTTTATCTTTGTTGCCTTTGACAACAGAAGATATGATTCTGAAGCTAAAGCCGTATAATAATAAACATGTTATATAGATTTCATAATTCGAATTCATTTATTCATATCGACCGTGATTGTTACTATCTGGCGATTAAAAGGAGTGGCCTGAGTTTCTTGCTAGTTCCTCTCATGGCTCCACGTCAGCGAACGAAAATTCTGCTGACATCATCTTTCTGGCTTATTCAGAATTTATGCCCTACATAAGTGTTACTTTATAACTTAAATAAATAAATGAATTTTGAGTTTTAGTTGAGTTCGATCACACTGTGACACTTAAAAAAAGAGTTGTTAATGAAAAAAACTGTAGTCTCTTGGTGGTAGTCCGCTTTGGTGAACATAGTGTAGCATTTTTAATGTCTAAAATATAGTATGGTAATGTAATGTAACTTGCATCAGTCGGCTAAGACCAATGGTTTTCCAACTTTTGGTCTTAAATTTATTAGCAGAATACCATAAATGCTACTGAAATTTAATTGAGAATCAATTCAGATTCAATTACGCGATCCGTAAATTAGCAGAATTGGGGCCCAGATCCAATGTTTGCGTAGGCAAGACGCAAGTTAAACTTTGCGTGTTGCCAACGCAAATATTTTAACGCCAGTGTCTCGTGATAGAGTCTCCTGTTTCGTTTAAAACGCATCGCTAAATAAGCACTAGAAACCTGTAGGCAATTACAAGAACACAACCACATACACCGCTTTTAGTAGTTATTTGTATGTGGTCTTTTATAAGATGGAAGTCCTTCCCCAGTCGGGCTTGCTAACTATATTCTTGTTTGTCTGTAACGTTGCTAGGTGCATAAAACTAATTCAATTCAATTTAGACTTCTGAATCAAATTCAGTTCTCCTTTAAGTGGACAATAACAAAATGAGTGTGAATCTCCCCCTACAGTTGAACACATCACATGATCTAGTTGAAATAAACGCTTTATGACGACACAGATATTCGAATATCTAGAACGCTAGTCAACGCGACGTTTATTTATTATAAGATGCAAAAACGCAAACCAAAATACACCATAAATAGACTAATGTATCGTTTTACTTCATATCAGAGCAAAAGAGTTTTAAGAGACACCATTCTAGCAATCAAGTCTGATTAGGGAAGGACCTTCTTACAGAAGATCACAGCCAAATAACTGTACACAGCGGTACCTATAGTTGTGTTCCAAACATACGGCCCGCTTGATGTTAAGCAGTTACCGTAGACACCAAAAGTGTGATACCTCTTACCTTGCGTGTTTCCGACCCATTTTTTACACCAGTATTTTAAGATCAAGTACTATTCCTGGGATAGGAAAACGTTCCTTTCAAAACGCGTCTCTAAATGAGCGCTGGAGACCACACACAGGAACACAACTACACCGGTGTATGTAATTATTTGACTGTGGTCTTTTGTAAGGTGGAGTTCCTTCCTCAATCGAGCTAGCTCTTAAGTACTATTAAAATGGTCGAAACGTGAAGCAATCTAAAGGTAAATAAAGCTTGATCGTGTTAATACCCAAAGTATACTTATAATAATATTTATTAAATAGGTACTAGTATTATCCGGATAGTGATGTTGTATGTTATTAAATAATATTGTGATAAAAACACAACAATCGGCTGATAATTTAGCAATAACTTATCATTCACGTGTTGATCACGACAGCGCTGAATATAACCTTGAACTTGTAATGTGAATCACATAGGAAATATTTTTATATTTCGGTTCGATGTGCTCGCCAACTTACCCTTTCATGATATATTTTATTACAATGGCTTTTATTACATTCATTTTGCAACGGTTACGAGTTTACAACCATAGTAGATCGTGTTTATTTTGACATATTGATGTTGAGACGTGCTAGAAATCTGCAACACCCACCAAGAAGAGTTTTTGGATACTAAATTGCTGCAATATTTTTTTGCAAATTCAAAATTTATTAATTATTTAGGTTACAAAATAGCAACTATGAAAGTTATTAATAAATCCAGGAAACTAATGTCAGGCAATTTGCCTATAGCCAGTTTTACAACAAGGGAAGAGCCATGAAATGAACTGGCAAGGCATCACAAATGGACTAGACGTTGTGAACTCAGAGCGTCTAGACAAGTGGCATAAGCCATAGTCGAATCGATAAGTCAAAAAAGAAAATGTATGGGATTTGACGTAAGTTTACGACATTAAATCGTAGACTCACGTCAAATTCCATACATTTTATTTTTTGACTTTTCGATTCGACTATCGCTTATGCCACTTGTCTAGAGGCTCAGGTCTTCTTAAATAAACGAATTCTTAACTAAGTGTTTCACTGACTATAGATTACTAAATATTTTCTGTGTCTCTGCCTGCGTGGATGAGGGTTATCGCGATAAAAAGTACCCTATACCAATTATCTTTTCTTTAGAATACCATCTACGTCCGAACTACTTTCGCATTTATAATATTAATATTGATTAACCAAATACGAGAGCAATATTCTGCTCAGCTGTTTTCAGCTACACAAGTTGGCATTCAACAATGGTCAGTGGAAAACATGTGTAGTATGAAACCAGACCTTCGGGCAGCCACGAGAGGTCGAGGCGTCGATAAAAATACCAATAATAAAAATACGTAACATGGTGTACGTCACCAAAACATAGCATTTAACAATAGCGTGATAAGGAAAGAATTTTCATAGTACGAGAATAGATAATGTGAAGAACAAAATTAGATTACCTGTATGACAACTAAATTGACGATTTACTTACCTTCACCTACAAATATTAGTACATTATATGATAATGCTAAATTAAACAGTAAATATTTGTCGTTCGATGCATGCATATATTATTAAGTGAATAAAGGATAGTGAAAGTTTGGTCATGAATCATTTTGGGCTCTAATATTGCTATCAGCGGAGTATGAGGTGTGAGTGATTATAAATATCCGCCCGACCTCTTTTGGCATGTGCCCCAGTATGTTATATAATTTATTTTATAGTCACGTGGATAAACACATTTATGTTTTGTCCTCTTGAGTTTGAAAGCAAACAAGCTCGGCTGATCCGTTCAAAACACCACAGCCAAATAAATACACACAGCGGTATAGTTGTGTTCCTGTACGTAAGTATAGTAGTGCTCATTTATGAACATATTTGTATTGAAACGTTGTCCTATCCCAGGGCCACAAATTTGTTATCATTTTTTGGGTTGGCAACACGCATGGCTACGGTAACTGCTTACCATCAGACGGGCCATAAATTTGTTTCCTAACTAGGAGGTATACAAAATAGCAAGTTTAATCTTCTTGAGTAACTTGCATAAAGTATGATACCTTACGCAGAAAAAAACATTTACTCTATAAAAATTTCCATTATTTGATATTGAAGAATATTTATATTGCAGATGTAACATTATTATGGTTTGTCTTTTAAAGACTTTCTGCGTATCATTTTGTCTTTATATTTTGTGAAAGCCTTAAAATAAGTAAGCACAAGTCTTTTATCTTAATTTCCACTCAAGCAACCACCATAAAGAGCCTTCCACGTCGGGCTTTTTATACGATCCTTCTTGGGTTACAAATGTCAATTTAACACATTATGAAAAAAATACTTACCGTTGACGTAATCTGGCATGTGTAAGATTTAGGTACTTATTGCTACATAGACAAACCACGATATAGACAAAAGTATACTTGGGCTGAGAGCTAATTGAAAATGTAATTTTTAACGCGAGATAGGGACGCATATTAGGTACACCCAGCGTAAAGGAAATTAACTTGCTACGACATGTTATATATATGCTATATCTACAACCTGGGTATTCTGTTTTTGTTTCAAGACAGTTGTAAGACTTTTTGGCTTGATGATAAGCAGTTAATGACCAAGTATCAACCAAGGATATCGCTTGCGCGTTGCCGACCATAGAAAAGCCTTTTAACTCTTTTCTTGAAGAACCCCATTTATAGTCCCTTGTATTCTACGAGTATTTTGTGACTTTCTAAGTTATACACCTTTTACTATTCTTACGTATTCATTTGTAAAAATACGGTATAAACCGCGGTTCAGTTATGCAAATCGAGGGGATTAGATATACTTCTCTATAAAATATAATAAGAACCTTTCTATTGTTTTTTTTTATATGTAGGTATTGTCGTTCTTTTGTTTTTATTGACATTTCATAACTTTATTGTAGTTAATATGTGGGTCATTGCATTATGGTACGTTTGGCATATAAACATTGTTTTTATATTATAAAAAATATATTTGCGAATTTGTTTGAAAAAAAAAAGCTTACCAAAAATCTTTAAAATCATAAACTAAATTTTAAACGGAACATAAAATTAGTACATTTAAATAAAAATAAATGGTGTATTACTATAATCTACATTAACGCGGGCGAAGCAAGCAGAAGCTATTATCGTATATTTTTTAGGTCTAAATCACTCAAATTTGATGACGTCATATCGTTGCGGAATCAGGTTTGGCAGTAGGAATGTTCAGGACAATGTAAATTGCAGTTCCACTTGCCTTACAATTGGACTACCCACCCATGAAATTGCCGGCTTGTATTGTAAAGGCTTTGAGATGAGATTGGGGATAAAACGATGGAATTTAATGAACGTATGATGAAGAATATTCTGGAATGTTATCAACATGCTTTTATTAAGTAAATACTCACTGCACGGTTTGTTGATAGGCCATGCGCCTTTTACTGTTGCGCGGAGTGATGTGGTAACATAATAATAACATACCACGCCGGGATAAAACTGTGATCCATAAATGTTTGTTCAGAGTTTGGGTGTACTTTTTATCCGTGAATTGTATCATTGAATGTTTGTTGAGTCCCCCGCGACACAGGGCTTTTTAGCAGCAAGTCAAGTAAGTGGGAAGCGGGGAGTTGTTTTATAAATGAAATACTTACTGTTGCAAACTTTGTTCACGTGTACAACTACCCAATTATGCTTGTAAAGCTAAAACTAACAGAGTAAAGGTGACTTGTACCTTTATTTATAAAATATTCAGTGTTTAGTCTGGAGTATTCAACAACAGAAACTCATTTATTTTTTACTTTTTAAACCGTAGCTTCGCTTGGACTGAATTTTCTCGGTGGTATGTAATTAACCTTTTTTATTCCACTGCTGAACAAAGTTCTCCCTTATGTAGCTTCTACCTTCTATTAAAAGCCAAGACTTTATAACTTTTAGGTCATCAAACCTGACTTGATATTTAACCTGGATATTCCTACTAATATTCACAGGCTGACCAGTGGGCAGCAGCTGGTAAAATAAATAAATTACAAAATAGGTATGACACTCATAAATAACTTGGCTTTCTATTGGTAAAAGAAAATTCAAAATCGGTTTAGGAGATCCAGAGATTACCCCCTACAATGTCAGAAACTCACAAAATTACGAACTTTATAACACTCTTTATAATATCGACAAATCGATATTCTTATTTTGTTGTTTTCCCTTCTCAGTATTAGTGTCTAGCCGTCGACGTCGGCGGTTATTTTGTTAGTTTCATTTCAGTTTAGGGTATTGAGATAACAAGCGACGGCGAATTTTACGACCGTCCTGGATAGTAGCGAGTCACCCTTGGTTATATGCGGGTGCTTGTTATTGGATTCTTTTGAAACGTTTGCTTGTAAGACTGATTTTAATAGCTTTATTTGTAATCGCTCAAAAACATTACCTTTAGGTATTTAGTTTTTATTTTACTGCAAACAATGAATAGTTTTGTCATGGAATTCTATTTTCAAACGTAAATGTCTACAGAAAAGGTCTCTTCTGAGCGTGTATTGTTTGCAATTTTAATCATTAGATTGACAGATTCAGCTCATAATACCTGAGCAGCAGTTATTATTATAATTTGTCGGAGCATTATTTTAATATACATACATATATATTGACTTTTTTACAATCTTAGTTCATAACATTTTTATAGCATTCAGGTATTTAAGTGCGTAGAGCAATAACCTTTCACATTTCACGAAACCTATACTAATATAGTAGGTAGTTGAAATATAAGAATATAAAAGTCAATATTCTTGTAACTTGGTTCGTGTAAACTTATGCCATACCTATAGTGACCATACCATAGCGACGATAACACTCCTGTACACATTCGATTTTATATTATTACTAACAGCTGTTACTGTGTTCATTCGTGCCTTTATGTATTTCGTCTAGAGGTCTTTGCGTTCGTTACGTAAGTGCAACCTCTAGAACTCTATTATCGCTCAATAATTATTTCAATGCAGTCTACCTTATTTAATTTCCTCTGTAAATACCATTTTTGGTAAATTCTTTATCGTCCCTAATTTGCAATTTTGATGCTGGTAAGAATTATTCTTCGTTTGATACATTTAATTAGTCGTAAACACGTTTTAGCTAATTGACTACAATTAATATTATGTGAAATAAAATTCACTCTTAATTTTCGTTTCAATTATGTCATCAACTTTAATCGTATGGACCTCAACTGAACAGAACAGTGCATTTTCATCAAGTGCAATTTAGGTTATGATGATAATATGTATATCAAAATTTATATTTTCAGAGAAACGAATCACGATAATACCCAAAGTATAATATTGTGACGGGCAAACTAGATAAAATGCAGTAACAGAGGAATGTTGTGGCTGACGTGTGTATGTTGACTTCCACATAAAAACGTCTGCATTCTATTTCAATAATTTTATATTGCAAATGTTGGTGAGCACTAATAGTAAGGTAAATGTGTGTAAGTCACGTGAAAATTGAAAAAATATTTACACAACTACGTGTTTAAGAGTTTTTGGCACACAATGAACCTGATTACGACGTGTGAGCATTGAATATGATTAAATTTGTCGTTGGTTTCATTCTACGTCTTCTTTGTTATTACCATACGCCAAGGGTATATGGAATATTGATTCCTTAATCATCTACATTGGTGATATAAGGCGCTTTCTTCTGTATTGTCACCAATGACAATTGACTTCCTTAAATGTTTCGAAGATTTTAACACTAAATGAGATGTACCGTGTCTCCAAAATCTGAACTAATATTATAAAGAGAAAAGATTTGATTTTGTTTGTTTCATTTAGCTCAAAAACTACTCGACCAATTTTAAAATTTTTTTCGCTATTAAAAAGCTATATTATCAACGGGTAACATAGCCTATTTTAATTTTTTTAAATACGGGTTTTCTACGAAAACTAAATAAATGTCCACCCGTGCAAACCGGGGACGTGCCACTAGTAAAATAATATTTCTAATATATTGATCGCGACGGTATTTTTATTGTATCCAGTTTTCCGTTAATTAATAGGTATCTATAGCAGCAGTTATTTTATTATCGTCATCATCATCAGTAGCAATGGACTGTGTTTTTCTTAAAGATGTTATTTATTGTACTGTAATGATGTACTTGTTCCGCTACGCTCTAGTGTAATAAAGTAAGTTACTGTAGACGTAGTGTAGGTATATCAAGTAATGTATTATGTGCCCTTATGTAATCGTCAGCCTCCTATGGTCGTAAAGGTGGCGTGAAATTATTGCGTGGCGCCAAGTCTACGTACATACATTGTTTATTTATCAGCTTTCCTCTTGTCTGCGTCCCGACTGGCGTACGCAGATTTGCCTCAAATAACACTACTTGAAGCTTTAATTTTATTTGCATACCGATACGCTTCAGCAGACGAATTTAAATATATGTTCCATTATGTTGGTAACCTCATCAATGTATAAAGAATCCTGAAACGCTTCGCCAATTCTTTTTTTAAAAGCAACAGTTTGGTTTGATGAAGTTATTTTATTTGTGTTTTCTTTAGTTTATTGGCGTGTATTTTTATCAAGTGTTTTGTTTTTGCTACGACAACGTTATGATATTTTTACACACTCTGTCTTCACATAACAGGCAACTTTACTTGTGATATTAATACACCTATTATATTATCTATGAGTATTTGTATCATACTAGATATAAAACTAATGAATGTAATATAAAAAATATAATAAAAATCTGTAGGCAGAAACTATAAAAACTTGAAAATTTATTTGTGCCAAAATTCTTTCATTCGTCGTAACAGCTACACTGTTTCCGAGTGGCATAGGCTTTTTAATATACATTTGTAACAATAATATGTTGTCGGTCGTTGCTTAGCTTTCTGTTTATTATTGAATATTTTAATTATTGTTTTCTGAAGCCATGCAATATTCAATAATAATAGCAACCCATATACGTCCCACTGCTGGGCACGGGTCTCCTCTCCCCTATCATGAGAGAGAGAGGTTTAGGCTTTAATTCATACGCTGGCCTAATGCGGGTTGGTGAATCAGACATGTCTTTAAAATTTCTTCTAAGACATGTGGGTTTCCTCACGATGTTTTACTTCAAACCCAGTTCAAATTATAGACTAGTATACACAATTTTACCTATTATTTAATTTACTTCAACAGTCCTCGCTATATAACAATATAATTCCGACATTTTATACAATTCGTATCCTCTATGATTGAAATGTCCTATATTATCAACACAAAATAAAACTAAACAGACATGGACTATCTACTGAATTTCATGAATATCTCCTGAAATTTCCATTACCTCACTCGTTCTGAGTACGTTGACTCTGGAACTCGGGTTTATTTTCTTGTCCCACTTAGTTTGAGTTAAGAGGGCTCATATTAATTCACTTCGGGTGCAAAAACATTTTTACAGCATATTTAACCTCATTTGTCTCTATATGTTTTAGTACTTTTTGATGAGAAACTTAATCATTGCTTTAATGTGGGCACGTCTACATACGATCCTTATATTTAAATGCCGTTGGTTTGATAAATTTGCGTCAACTGTGCGATATGAATATAGCTGGCGTTAAGTTTATTTTTTTAAGAAATCTGACATAATTTGCGTTTTCTCACGATGTTTTCCTCTATTAGTAGATGTTCAATCATTTACTTAGTACGTATAAATCCCACAAAAAGAAATTCACATTGATGTTGCTGGCCAATATCGAATTCATACCTCATATTATATTAGAAGTTATTTTTATTTTTAGAAGTGATTACTATTGCAAAGTTGTTGTTAAGTATCTATTTATCGTGCTCGGAAGCTGTTTATGATACAACATTCAGGTCACCATCGATAATCTTACAATTATATTGTTGTAAATATTTTTGTTTTACCATATTAATGTGAGTTCCTATTACAATTAGTACCGCAACATGATAATGTGCCCTTGGAAGTTGATATCTTTATTGCATAGTAGCATCACGTAGTGTGACTACGACGTTAAGTGTGAATATTTTATAAATAAATACTTAAAGCTACAACTTAGTTACAGTTTTCCTTAATATATTGATTCTTGGTAACAGTTATCGTCTATTTACCTCTAATGATACATTCATTACATGTACAATGACTGTATTTCACGTGATAATCTAATCATTTAAAGCTAGCGTTGAAGAAATAGGTAAGAGATAAGTACGTGTTACCAACCCCTTTAAATCGTGTAATACCTTTGCTTATGCTAATGATCCCTTCTAGCTTTCCTTCCACGTTCCGAGCATGTGATTAAAGATGGTCAACTATAAGATAATAGGTGACTAATGGAAATACACGAAGGCGAATTTACGCAAAATTGTCGCGGAAAATAAACTTGCCAAATAGCTGCTGAAAAATATTGACTTTTTCAAAAACAACCGGTTTAAACTGGCCGACGTAATTAGCACGCCGTTGTTGTTGTGTTGTGTTGACACTATGCATTTTGCTGCTTTTATTTAAAAAGAAATAAAAGATAGGTACATTTTCGTGTTTGTTATCTTATAATAGCATCATGAGAACGAATGTTTCAAATATTTACGAAGTCTAGATACCCGACGCGACGATACGAAGGCACATTCTACATTTAATACAATCCATGGCAATAAGGCTAACTATTGCCGACAGTATCACTATCAGACTCGCATTTCAGTTCCCTTCGTTCATCGACCCTAGTCTGAACGTTCACAATTTATGACTCCATCGACTTTAACGCACTATCATTTTGCACGGCTTTTCGCTCTCACAATATCGCTGCAATAAAATAGCAGTTAAAAATATATCAGTTATTTTCAAGTAGTATTTCTTCTAACATTTTATCAGATTTGGTGTCCGCAATAAAAGTTTCACTGCCCAATTCCCTATTAAAGTTTTACGGGTATTTTTCAGCTTTGAAAGGTATTTCGTGTTTGGGAATCCAACACAGGTCATTAACACGTAATAGTACCTTTTCCAGAACATGCGAAATTAAATTGTTGTTAGACTAGGTTGAAACTAGACAGTATTTTGTGTCCAATTTTGTTCCTAAACGAAGTACAGGTTACCTACATAAATTATGCCGGTATAGTGAACTAAAACAATTTGTCCTAAGACATTTCTTGGACACCTTTTATTTCTTCATTACTTCATTGTCTGGCTTGCGTAATCCACGTACTTGCTATTATAGGTATAGTCTGTAGCTTATTGGGAGTATTGAATTAGGCTAAGTGAGTCTAGGGTTGTTCCCGTCTTGAGTGCATTGCCGTGTTTATCGGAGTTTTAACGTCTTATTTGTGTCGTTACATCAACTTTATTTTTATGTTCACTGCAGAAACGTTCCATTCTTTCATCGTTAATGGAAATTTTTGTAACTGTTTTAGTAAACGGTACAGCTTTATCGTGACTTTTAATTATTGCATTTGGTTTATTCATATTAAAGTGGCCCAATATTTGCGTAAATAAGTCTAAATAAAATTTTTATGGAATAACACCAATCTAATTCCGTAAATATCTCTATTTCGGTATTTGTTTTTATACCACTGAGTTGGCAACCAAGTACGTACCTAGGTATTTGACTTTGGTCTTCTGCAAGATGAAGGTCCTCCTCCAGACGGGCTTGCTCGCTTGTAAATTGCCTTACTTGACTTGAAAGTTCCTATACTAGCACATAAGCTTTATTGCTGACGTGAGGCAAAGTTCTATTATACAATTCTTTATTGTTTGTTATATAATGCACTTACGCACTTAGTTGCAATTAAATTTATTTCTTTGTTTTTAAACGATCTGTTGCTAGCTGTTATATTGGCGCATGCCCAACTATTTTGTACTACTAACTAAATAAGAAAATGTTGGATTGAAACGGCTTAAGTGCTTAATCGACACAAACGTTGCACATTATTTTTATTGTGAGTCTGCAGACTGATTGTTCATTTAAAGCTAAGGTTTTACTGAGAGCGCTTGGTGAAGTGTTAATGAGTTTTTCTGTTAGAAAATGATTAACAGAAGCATATAGTCTGGTAATTGTTCCCGGTTAATAGTAATAAGCTCGCCCCATATTGCGTGTGTCCTAACATAGCTTACACAGCACCTACCTGGATAGGTAGTGGTAGTAAGTGGATACTTATCCTTGGCAATCCCTTCGGAAAAAAGGCGTGATGCCATAAAGTGATTATGCTTTATCTTTTTTATAGTTTGGCAATGTGCAAGTGTTGCTTCTAGTAAAAGTTTTTTACATGATAACCCGAGTATCATCGAAAAAACACTTATACCTACATACAAACGCTGTATTGTTCTAGTGGGCTCCGACTTTTCCTTGTTTTGCTCGCTCTTTCAAAAATCGAAAAAAATGCAAGTCGTTATTGTATATAATTGCGTCGTATCGTGCGTTATCGAGAGGATTAATCAAAATATCGTCAGCTATTACTTTATTATCTTGATCACTACTGTACTGTACTGTTTTTGTTATCTATATACGTCTGCACATTTCGCGTGACTTGTATTTTTCTTTTTAGTTTGGGTGCTCACGCTATATCCGTTGAA
Organism: Trisateles emortualis; assembly: GCA_947095525.1. NCBI lineage: Eukaryota > Metazoa > Arthropoda > Insecta > Lepidoptera > Erebidae > Trisateles > Trisateles emortualis. The sequence continues at coordinate 6,391,962 of OX352748.1, read as the reverse complement.
TTCGTTCCTAGTAACACATTCTTGACCGGATGGTTTTCGTGAAACCCTCATTATTGAGGTTCCATATTGAAAATTGGAAGAAACGTTTTGCTAGTACAATTTCAGATAACAAGCTCGACTTTGCAATTTTGTGCCTATTTTTCAATTATTTTCGTCATAATATAAGACTTCCTCACCTTATAGTGCAGTACTTTTTTCTTCTAATAACTGGATCAAACAAAAAATAAAATTGATAAAACTATTTTTTTAAAAATCTCACCATGTTTTATATAATGTAATACATCACGTCAAGTATGCAGCACATACCTATTTACACTGAAAGCAGCCGCTTTTGCGTGCATAAATAACATTTTTACGGCAAGATAGACAGAAAATTTATATACCTCACATTGTGGGTGACCGCAGTCACATAAAATAAAAATACGTAGGTATGCGCCCTAAAATTAGAGGCAGAATAATCGGATACTTACATTAATGTCCTCCAGACCGAGTTTGGTCACGGCGCGGTCCGATTTCGGTTCGATTTCAACGGAAATTAGCCAACTGCACGGAACATTATTTCCACTCCATTCTTTCACCCTCAATGTCCGATGGGATCTCTCTCCGAGGGTCTACGAGGCATTGATGAGTTTTAATAAAATAGTCGCCCATCTATAGATTGACCGCAGCAAGTTTGCTTGATCGCATTATGTATTACTAGTTTCTGCCTTCGACTTCGTTTGCTTAGATTTATATGTTTTTATAGCTTATGCTATATGAAAGTGTAAGTAGTTTTTAACATTGTAAAGCTTCATCAAAATCTGTCCAGTAGTTTTTATGTGAAGGAGTAATCTATGTCCATTCATCCTGACACCTTTCGCGTTTATAATATTAGTAGTATTCAATCTGGAAAATCTATAGATTCGCGCAACGCAACGAAGTTCTCTATCAGATCCGCAGATACAGTAAATATGTATAAGTAGATAAAAAATCCAACCCAGCAAAATTTATTTACATGCCAAAATAGGCCTACTTATCTGATTAAAACTTGCATGAAAAAAATCCTGAAATGCCAACAAATGGAGAACATATTTTTATTATGCTGAATCACATTTGATTATGTTGATAGAAAACTGGATATCATTTCGTCTAGTATATTTATCTGTCTGCGATTCTATTGTAGAATTTCTGAAGAATTTTAAATTCTGTGTTGAGCAATGATTGAGGTGCAACAATACAAGTATTTAAGACATTATATAATTCGTTTAAAATTAATTCTGTTTTGGCGCCTGGCTTAATTATACCTCTGGTATTGCGAGCGTCCATAGATTATGGTAATCGCTTACCATAAAGCAGGCCGTACGCCGGTTTACCACAACTTGAAACCCGTAGCAAATTACTTACTATAATACTCACGACGGGATATTAAGTGAACTATTAATCCATGCTCACTCGAATAAATCAGTTATATCTACAAAATATGTTCGATTTAATATCACAGAAAGAGAAATTAACTGAACCCAAAGGGACAGACCTTATTACGATCCTTGCGCCTTGTGTCAAGACTATTAATCTTTATTAGTTTCCTGTTGTGTGGGAACTGGATACCAAATATAATATATAGCAGAAGGTTAGTGCCCGTACGCAATTTGGGTTTTGGCTTCGGCCGAAGCTGAAGATTTCTAGCAAGCGCTGAAATTAAACGAACTGTTGTAAATGCATGAGACACGTCGGAAGGGGCTACGATTGATATGCAGAGGTCACACTGCATTGCAACCGGTCCTGTCGCCACTATAAATCAAATCAAAACAATAATTTATAGTGTTATTATTTTGACATGTTGCAGAGTAATTTTAATCATCTCGATAAACATTTAATATGTATACAGTCGAAATTATAAAAAAACATTCATTATCTTATTTAATGAAACTCTATTCATCGTCTAGAAACCCTCTCCGCATAATACCACTATTGTCTTATTTACTTTTAGGCAATTAAAACTGAATTTCTTCAGCGTCCGAAGAAATTTATAGCTATAGCCGATTAAACGGCTTCATCCAAAAATTACAACTGAAATCGGATACTACAGAAGACTATGTACTGTGTTTATCGATTCTGTCAAAGCTGGCGACATAAAATGAAGGTGAAATTGTCCCAGAACAGTATCGTATTATAAAGCGTACCTTGCTGCTAAGGTCACGAGATAAACGCCAGTCGACGTTATATCATAAGTTTGTCATCTGCGTATCGATTATCGTTAAATTCTTGGTCTTATTTTAGCTGGAGACAGTTTAGGACGCACTGTTGTTTCCGTTGCTGCTGATGGACTTTATTGAATTCTGTTTCTGTTTATGTACTTTATCCTTCAGTAGTAGAAACTAAAAGACTCAAACGAAATAGTCTCATATTAAGAGCAACTAAGCGATAGTCGTGACCACGACCGCTCTGCCAAGAGCGAAACGAATTAGAACCGAAAATTCCTCAATGACGTAAAGGTAGATAAATAAATAGTTTAAAACCAGGTAACACAGTTTTATAAAATCTAAATTAATATTATATATGCGAAACTAACTCCGGTGTACCTATCGCATTTATCGTTTAAGTACTAAACCGTTTTAAATGAATTTTAAAACGTAATTAGTTTGAGTCCTAAGCAAGGACGTAAGCTAGGCTGCCAGTGCAACATTCCTCTGAAGAGCTACACTACACTACCAAAGTAGTATATTCTTTTTTCGGATAAGTTATACTTCCCCATTCAGAGACATCTCAAAAATTGCGTAAATAGGTATTTGTTTCAACAAAATAATCTATAGTTATTTCTAAGAACATATATTTGAAAATATTATTGATTTATTATTGCATGTTAACTTGTCGTTGCCAATCATGAAGTAAACGATACATATTTTCCGTTCCTATACATTATTTCATAGATTCTATAACATAACCTATTATATAGAGCTCGTAACATAATGTAAAAAATGTTCGATCGACCCTAACAATATATTATGTTTTCGGCTTACAGTCTTGATCTTAGTCGATAAAATACCTATATTATTATAGACGTTTTTTATTGGGATGTAAAAACCAGAGAAAGTATATTCCTAGAAAGAGGTTTCTCAATCGATAATGTCTTGAAAGAAGATAACCAAAGCTATTTACAGGCTTATTTTGTGATGAATTTTTACCAACATTTCTTTCACTCAAAATCTGAATTTTGAAGACATGAAAAATGGAATTTTGCCACCGTAAATTCTGCATAGAATAAATAAATTTTTTGAAGTGAAAGCTTCTTTAAGCGCGTTAAGCACTTTTTGGGTACACAAAAATGATCATGAAACTCGCGTCATCATCACCGAACGCTTTCCATATTTAAACTTTTTGGGTGAACATAAATCATGGAACTCACGTCATCGTCACCGAAAACTTTCCATATTCAAAAATAATTACCTATCTAATAGCTCGACGATACCGCATGTTTTTTCTTAAACTATTAATTCTAGATACTAATATTAAGTCCCCCAACATAACGCGCTTAATGCTGCAAGGAAGCAGTCATTATGATCAGCCTATAACGTTTGTCTGTAAGATTGTAAGGCCCCATCCAGTGTCCACAAAATAATATTACTTATAATTAAATTCTGATTCATAATGACACAGTAGCACTATATTATTGATGCCCAATTGGTACATACACAGACCTCTTTGCTCAATTGAAACAGTAATTGGCACAATCACATAATATGACCAGGGGCGTTGTGGCACGATTGCGTGTCGAATGACTACGCCAAAATATCTCCAGTGATTTCATTAGTATTTGGTTTTTGTTTCATCGTTTTGTTTTTCTTGTCTACATTTGGATTTGTAACCTTGGTAACTAATTATTTAGTTTTGTGATAGACTTATTTAAATGATGGATTGTTTCGTCTTACATCTACATCTTTATACACATGTTCATTATAAATGACATCTTGTTTCTCAAGATGAATGGTAACAGTGTTATATTATTATTCAAATTTTGTAGTTTTTGTTGAATACCGTCGTTAACTATATGAAGATGATTGCGTATTACGTTGTATTCATTAAAAAAATTGTTGTTGACGAGATATATACGACCTTATATGTCAGTCTTTAAAACTGATTTTGAATTGATTATAAAAGAATTTAGTCTATCGTGTCCTTTAATTAGTTTTATCGTATGTTCAGTTGATCATGTGATTAAAACAATTACACATTTACTATTAACGTAAAGGTAATAATAATTGTCATCGCCTTTTGCTCTATAATTATAATATTATTTGCAACAAAGAAAATAAAACGATGCAACTTTTGCCCACCTCGTTACATTCTATCAGTATTTAGCGCCTTTTTACATTACCTATATAAGTATTTAAAGGTAATTTCCATGCAGAAAACAAGTTACGAACTCAATCAATATAAATGCCTTTACTATTATTTGACTTATTATCAAATAAAAAAATGCTTCTTGTATTCTAATTCAACATTATTTTTTCAGTATTCTCAAAGGGGCAATGCGAGACCGGGCAGTACCGCTTCCTCGCCAAGACCGGCGGTTTCGCCTGGGTCCAAACCCAGGCTACTGTCATCACCGACAAGCAACAGAAGCCGATCAGCGTCGTTTGCGTCAATTACGTCATAAGGTAAGCCTAGAAATATTAAGGAACCATAAATTTTATTATCATTTTTGTGTTTTTCGTCACGTGGTTTTCATTTCAGCGTTTAAACATGTTATTTTCATATTAGCGACAAAAGCAATATTTATTACAAGGTAAGCTACTATTTTTGTTTTTAATTCATTGATATTTTTAAGTACTATTTTATTTTTGGACCTTTGGATTTTACCCAGATTGTTTACTTGGTCTACCGCCCGTGAAACTTATTTACACACACTTAACACAAAAGAAAATAACCCTTATCACGATGACACAGTTCTATTTTAAGCAATTCCATTAGCCTAGCTTAATAACTATCAATTTCCGAATTAACTAAGTAAATGAGTGTCTGGACTATAAAAGAATAGAGCCGCCATAAAATAGGCTGTAATTTTCACTAAAATAATCGTAAAATGTAGCTGTCTACTTAATTTATTTATTGATGGAACTTTATAGAGCACTTAAAAACTAAATAAGTATGGATTGTTGATCCTACTTTAACTGGTGATAGATAGCTTATTAGTAACTTCATTACTATGATCTCAGTCTGATATACAGGTATATATAACTAGACGCTGCACTCGTTTATCGGTTAATCGATAGCGGATTAAGCTACCAACGCTGCAACGCCGCGATTACCCTCTACATTTTTGACTGCAGAGTGGTATTTCGATCGATCGATAAAATTCGATCCCGATTGTTAATAGTCATTAGGTCACGCGCAGAGATATGGGTGATTCGAACAACTGTCACCAAGTTGGCCACTAACTACTAGATAGGTTGTGATTATGGCTTTAGATTAAGACGCTGATAACTGCCAACGACTTGGAGAATTGAACAGTCATTTTGTTACTGTATGCATAGGAATGAAAGAGAAGCAAATAATACAAGCGGCTCGGTGCACCGCTAAAATTGAGTACAGAATTGAGAAAAACAATATTTACTAAATAAGTTGTGGCATTATAGAAAATGTAAAACGGCAATGTTTTTAAACTTGTTATAGTCAGCTAATATCCCTAATATTACCAATTAAAGTCAAGAAATAAACGAGATATTTTTCTGTAACTATATTTTGAGGTATGATTTTGGTATAATTGGTATGTATGTATTGCTTTTCAATTAAATATATTTCGAAGACAACTATAAAATATTTACAAGAACAACATATATAATTTTTATTGTGATAAGTGAAAAAGAGGTTTCTAGAAAAGCTTTTGTGTTCGGCTATTTTGCTGTTATCAGCGCCTTAAAGCTATTTAAGATTGAAACAACAATTTGCCTCGGCCTGTCCGATGTCTACGTAAAATAATATGCTTGTCAGCTCGTCACTTCATCATGAATAAAACAAGATGTCAAAGACAAAAACGTAGTCTGAGAACGTTAGGGGCTCAAATCCTTTGACAACATCATATTTTACGTTATATTTCCCGGTCTGTAGCCAACAATAGCCATAAACCGATGTATCAGCATCACTTTTATATTCTTCACTAAAGTAATATTGTTATGTTCTTGCGTATGTTTTTCATGTAATTTTTAGCACTACATAAGAACAAATCTGTCTCATTTACTAATTTCTTTAGTTTTCACTTTATTATTTTATATCAAATTTAATATTTATATCGTATTTCATTTTCTGTATACTACTTGGGTGACAAACAAGCATACGGCTCACTTAATGGTAAACAGTTACCGTAGCCTATTGACGCTTGCTATTCCAGATGTATTGGCTTGCGTGTTACCGAGCCATATTTTTTTGCACCAGCGCTTTAAGATGGAGTATCCCTGGAATAGGAAATAGTTTCTTTCAAAACGCATTCCTAAATGAGAATCTTATTATTAAGTCAAGACATGTCTCTACGATCATACATGCTGAAAGTTATCTAATACAACGGGATCATTATTATGATAAATACCCAACAATAAACTGCTTTAAAATTCGCAAGTTTAATTAGCTTGAACATCTAACATTTCTAATATATCTTCAGTAATATTTGGACAGTTTTAAATATTCTTAAGATATTTAAAATGTTCTTAATTACGTTGTATTAATGAAACACCTGACTGCATGTCAGGGGCGATAGTTTGGCGTCTAAATCACGCCCGCACATTGCTTGGCACTACTAAAACCTATTACGTACCTACAACTCAATAGTACAACAGTATCAGCAAATAAATGCGGAAAGATAAATAACAAAGTACGTTTTACAATGGTTGTTTATGTTTCAAGTGTTCTCTTGTATATTCGCTTCAAATAGATAAAATTGTAGTTATCAGTGGCTTGTATTCCTCCCGATATGCCTTGATCTAACTATTGAATCTGAAGTTTTAAAATGTACCCAAGTAGGAGTTTTGTATTTTGTTTAGTTTCTTGCTAGACATTTGCAATTAATTCCTCTAAAGAAAAATAAGACAATCTTAACTGCCCCTCTAGACAAGGGTGATGTCGTAAACTTACGTCAAATCCCATACATTTGCTTATTTGATTTTTCGATTCCACTACCGTTTATTTCACTTGTCTAGAGGGGCTGATCAGGCGAGTACCTAGTTTTCGATTTCGAAACAATATTTCGAGTCTTTTTTAACATTTTGGTAGTCACTTTAATAAGATAATCATTGTAGGTATCTACTTAATCGACAACAAAAACGTAAACATTCTATTTCAATTTACAATTATACTAGGGGTAACTTCTGTTTCAATGCAACATTGGCCAATAAAGGCCGTATAATAATACAATAATGATAGTAATTGAATGTGTTTAAATAGTTAATGTATTAAGAGGCCAGCGTTATCTCACTCATTCAATACGTCTAGAGAAAACAACCATGTGGTGATAATATTGGATTGTGTAACAATTTGAAGACAATTCTTCACTTCGGAAAAAATTAAGAATTTAAGTACATGTTTTATGCATGCATAATAATATGCATAACGAGTTTCGTAGCAATATCTTTCTTTAAAAATGTGTCGTCAAGTTCTAAACTTATTACTTAGGTCAAAGGGCTGATGTCTGAAGCTTCATGGTCTTCAGAACTCTTTGAATTAAATAGAACTGCACACACAATTGCATACAAAACTGTCAAGTGTCATGTCGTTTTATATCTACTACCGATTAACACTTGATAGGTATTTATACTTTTCTAAGATTTTTATCTATTCAATCCAGTAGTCTTTGCCAAGTTTTCCATTATAACAGTATTACTTCTTTTTAATGAATATCACAATTTAATATGCAACTTTCTCGTTCTATTTTAGTCCCATCTTAAATCTTTAATCTCGTAAAAGCTATCGAGAAAGTATTTCTGCAATGCTCAATCGTCCGTAAAGGAGAATTTTCCGATAGCTATTTCAGTCATTGACAGATATTTCACTTGCGGAATTAAATCTTCACGTTTTAAATCAGCATCGGCTCCAAATATTTTTCCATTCGATATTTTTCGTTGAAATCTGTGCGACAAACTGACTACTAAAATTCAATTATATTTACGAACGTCTGTGTCCTTAAAATGACGTGGACATTTCATTTTGTTTTACGATGCCATTTCTCGGCGCTATTACTTTCCCACTCGTCTCGGTTTCATTTTGAAGAAGAAATATTTTCACCAAATGCTATCATCACCGTTAATGAAATATATTCTTCAGTGCTTACTTTTGCCTTTATTTTATATCAACGCCAATCAAGACCTTGTATTGCTATGGTTAAATTACTTTAAGGGTCGATTTCCTATCTTTGTAATAAAGGAATTGAACATTTTCCATCGTATTTGAGAACCGCAATCTCTTGGTTGAGTGAGTTGTAAACATTTAAGGTCAACTTGATTGTTATAGGGATTCCTTTCTTCTCTGTTTACAAGATAACGACAAACCTTTTATTTTATCAAAAATTGCTTTTCATTCGAACCATATACTGTTTCCATTATTAATGCTGTATTTTCCTTCACTTTAGTGCTAAAGGTAAACAGAATCTAGCAAGCTGTTTGCTGGCAGTCTTATTAAACCTTGTAAAGCTTCACCGCTTACACTAAATATTTCACTAGGGAAGACCCGCGTTCAAGGACCTCTGTTATATAAACTAGTGCTTCTGTGCATACTGGTGTTAGTGTTCAAAAGCAAATATTTAAGACACACCGTTAAACTTGCAAGGATTGACTCGTCTTAAAGGTTGCCGTGAATACGTGATGTTATTACTTTTAAGACACAAAGCTAGCGCAGTTAGGATATCATCAAAGTAACACTTGAGACGAGCGTGTTTATCAATTTCAATTACGATTACGTCCTTATCGATTTTTATTTTATATGGCTAACAAGACACTTGACAATAGTAATCAAGAACGTTTAAGCTGAATATTCTACTCGATTCTATAATTTATGATTCTTGTTTTTATTCTTGATATGTATAACAAGTCTGTAAATTTTCTGTGCACCTAAAGCTATCTTAAGATAATTATTTGTAATTAACTATGTATCTTATGGCTCTGAAGTCTTAGGATACAACAAGAGGTTTTGCTTTCTTTTTACTGTCGTTGTAGAGAAAAACTACTTGGGTTGTATTTTTATAATTCTCTTTTAGTTTCCAAATCAAACGTTTATTAAAGACAAAGATAATTATTTTGTAAAACAACAAGATCATTGTAGTTTAATACCCATTCTTTTGTCTATAAATTATCCGAACTTTTCTCGCAAGGCACGCAATCAATGCCACAAAAGAAAAGCTAGCTAGTAATCCATAAAATAACTTAGGTAGATATGCGATAAACGTCCAGTTGTTTTGAAGTCCTGTCGAGACCAATTTTCTTAAGTGATTTTTTATTACTGTAAGCGACTGATTTTTTTCCTAATTCCTAAAATAGAAATAAGTACTAATAATAGTTAATTCCATATTATTAGTACTTATTTCTATTTTAGGATTAGCTCCATCAGCGCTATTAATGTCATAATACTTAATTAGTACTTGATAATTATCGTATTTTATTACTTTATTGATTAAATTGCACAGGCAGTTTAATAAATAGCTTCTATGGAAAATTTATCTTATCATTATTGACTATGGATGATTGTAGACCAACAGTCGTAGCGTGAGCATCTGATGCGCTTGGGGTTATCTTGGGTGTTGCTATGCTATCCAATGTATCATTTTCTATTTAATTATCTAAGCAAGATAAGCTATCGTGCTTACAAAACTGCTGACATCCAACAACAACTTTAAGTAGACGCTTATTTAAAAATATCCAGTTTACTATATTCGCATTTTACCAACTAATGATTCGACCCTTGTTTATTTAGGTCCAATGTTAATCAGGTTATTCTGTTAGAATATGCCTTTGTTAACACGATCTTGTTGTAAATTTTAGAAGATTATTATTTACTATGCTTATATTATTTAGAACACTGGCTGAAGGTGAAATGAAGGCCTTTAAACTTGTCCCCTGAAACCTGTATAATAGTAGCAATGTTTATACAAGTTATGTTTACGGACTTCTGTAGGTTAATGTTGTTCAACGCAACTTTTAAAAGAGCATTAATCATTTAAACCACGTCTACTAGATCCTTGACGGTCGAGAGTCATACATGATCGTTCAATGTGATCAACATTGAGCGATCGTGTATGAATCTAAAATGACTCGTGAGATAAGGTGAAGTTGCAATTACTTCCAATTATATATGAATAGCAATCCATGTATGTCTGAAAAATTAAGTCTAAAATTTCAACATCAGGGTTTTATGTTATGGTTAACTCTAAAAAAATAAACGTTCTTTTCACCCATTAAGTTGAAATAAGAGGTTTAGAAAATAGGCGGAATATGGGTACCAAATAAGAACCCTGGGGCATCCCATAAAGGTTATCTCATATGCCATCATTATTTGTACTTGAAAAATATTTATCTATAGTCTCCTTTATTTTAAACTAGTTGTTGCCCGCGGCTCTGCCCGCGTGGATGTTGGTTATCGCTGCAAAAAGTAGCCTATGTGTTATTCCAGACCATAATCTATCTCTGTGCAAAATTTCATCCAAATCCGTTCAGTAGTTTTTACGTAAAAGAGTAACAAACATCCATCCATCCATCTATCCATCCATTCTCACAAACTTTCACATTTATAATATTAGTAAGAATTAGTAAGGATAATTATTTAAAAGTACCTATTGAATGTCTATAAGATCTAGACAGTAAACGCCTTTAACGGAACATGTCATTGAGATCGAGTACATAGTAACACCTGGACATTAACATGACTTAATATCTTTGTCGTATGTTGCATTGCACCGCAATTTATTTTCACACCGCATGTAGGTCAATGCAAGAACACGTAACTATATCCATTGCATATGAAGGGACACGCCTAGATTTTTCTATATTTAGAATATAATTGTGTCTTGGTCATTTTAAATTATACGAAAACGTGTCGATTGAAATTAAAATGTAAAAGAGAGAGGGCTAGAGACTTCAAAACGGTTGGTAACGATATTACTGATCTTTTTGAAGAAGGTACACGACTATGTGGACCAAGAACGATTGATTCAAATTTATTCATTAAAGCAATGAATACGGATTGTATTATGTATTTTGCGTCTCGCCGACTGCACGGTTCTGTTATCTCAATAAATGGTTCTTCTAAATGTTCTGCTAAAATTGATATTTTCTGTAACTATAATGTCTACAGTTTGTATCCTAATCGACGTTAGTTATTCTATTCATAATCCGCAGAGCTATTGCTTTTATCATTTACGAATGCAAAAGTAATACAACTTTGTATATTTTGTAGAACATGTATTTGTTTTAAGGGTAGGGCACCATACTAGCGAGCAAGCCCAACTGGGGAAGGACCTCCACTTTACAGAAGATCACAGCCAAATAACTACACACAGCGGTGTAGTTGTGTTCCTGTGTGTGGGTTCAGGTCTCAGGCGCTCATTTAGGGATGCGTTTTGAAAGAAACGTTTTACAAACGTATCCCAGGGATACTTCACCCTGAAAGTTCTGGTGTAAAAGACTTGGTCGGCAACACGCAAATGATACCTCTGGTATTGCAAGCGTCCATTAAGGCCACAGTAATTTCTTAACATCAGGCTTGTTTGCCACCCAAGTAGTATAAAAAAAACTTTGAAGTTGTAGTTGTAGAACAGTGCACCTTTTTAAGGAATGTTTTTTGTGTTCATATGAAAAGCACGTACTGCTAATATAGCCTGGATTCATCGCGCGCTGCTCTGCGGTCGTCGGACGGTTTATGCAACTCTGGGCGAATGCACTACCACCTCCCACCCTAGGTCGTTCAACCTACCTTCCTACTACCTAGTAGGTACGTAGATATACTGCAATTTTAGTTTCAGCTTGAATGAGGCGCGTGGGTGTACCGTCGTTTGTTCCCCGCCTTCTGACATAAGTTGGAACTTCTCTAAATCATTCCTTTAGTTTGTATTTTTAGCATCTGTATCTCCATTTTCAAAGTACTCTTTTGTGTTATTTTATATTCTTGTTAGTTTTTCTTCTGCATATTTTTTCTCCATTTTAACACAATTTGGTGATACAAAAAGCGAAAATTGGTATACGAATGGATTTCAAAGAGGGTCAACGGGTGTGACGTCAATGCTGCCCTTTGTAGACCTACTTACTAAACATCCTTGAACATTTATGTAGGATTTTTTTACAGTTTCGAATCTTGTTAACGATGCGTCACAAGTGAGATTGTTATTTCATAGTAATTCAGCAGCGGTAGAAGCACTTTATCGTTGCAAGCAATCATTTCAATTCTACCTCGTTTCAATTCGTGTCGTATGTTTATTGTAATAAAGTCTTAGTTGCATCAATAAGCACATTATAATTTGCGGACCCAATATCCAGATCGTTTGACCTAATTCAAAAATACTTTATTGATTTAATACAAACTTTAAGCGTTACATGTCAATGCATTTTAAAATATTCATGAAATTTAATAAGATTTGATGCTTTACATTTCGTATCGTCTACCTATTCACACTCAATTGGACGTTTAGTCTGGTGCCTAATAGAGTTAGACATATATTTAAAATTGTCTTAATTATGTTGTTATATTAGGTATAGATTCAAAGTATCCTTTTTATTATATTTATTATTGCTATACAAGATAACTACATCTTATTGATCACGCTTACTAACTGTTTGTACTCTAAGCACGTATCATTTAGCCAAATATATACGCTCAGATAACCAATAACTCTAACACCTGGTACAAAAGGTAATTAATATTGATAAATGAGGGCAATGACATTTCGTTTCCTTTGATTAATAATACTACAGCTAAAGTATAATGACGTTGGTTTGAAAAAAGTCACAGATATGTTACTAATGTTTTTATTCTAAACTAGTTGGGTACTGTTGCCCGCGGCTCCGCCCGCGTGGATGTCGGTTATCGCTGCAAAAAGTAGCCTATGTGTTATTCCAGACCATAATCTAACTCTGTGCCAAATTTCATCCAGATCCGTTCAGTAGTTTTTACATGAAAGAGTAACAAACATCCATCCATCCATCCATACTTACAAACTTTCACGTTTATAATATTAGTAGGATAAATCTAAAATATGAAATTCACTTGTAATTTTATAAGCTTGTAAAAAGCATGTGGTAACGCATTAAAGGCACAAATCGAGATCGTGCCATAGATTAGTAATTAAAAAATGATTAAAATAGATAAAGTAATCATGACATCCTCTGCAAAAAAGTCACTGTATATTTTAATCTAGAAACATTATTTCATCCTTCTCTTTGTAGAAAATGCGAAGTTCGGATTTGCTTTATATTTCAAATTATACTATTTTACGTGATTAAGGATATTTTTCTAGACAAGGTATCAATTATTATAGTATCTATTACAGATACATTAAAATGTTAGTGCGTATAATAAAACTTGGTTAGCGTTTGTTACCATTTTATCGCCTAATTACAATTTTGGCACATCTTGATAACATCGATAATTTTACAGTTACAGTTTTATATCGATGGCTTAAGTAAGATATTATCTTTTAGATTCCAGTGGTCTAGCGGCTATACATTTTGCTAGCAGTCATTTTTCATGTGCCCTCAAATATTCTCTATCAGCAAATTCAAGATGTTCTACTTTATTTTTTTCGTTTGGTTCTATCATCCCTTCATAAATCTCATCATATGAATAGATTACATAGGTTTTTGTTTGAAAAGTTTGATTTATTTTGACAGATATTCGGTTGTGTCCGGGGATGAGATTATTTTTTCACCGCAGAGTCCATTCTGAGAAAGGTCTACTATACGATATCAATAGTTTCCTGCTGGGTTTTCAATGATAAAATACAATTTGATATGGAAAACTGATCCGTTTATATTTTTTCATAATATGCCTCTGTGTATTGTTTTATTTATTTGAAACTCCAATATACAATAGTATATTGGACGACTTAATGCCAAAGGCAATCTATACCAGTTAACCGGTGCTCTTATTCTGTACCTACCATTTTATAATGCATGATTGACAGACTGTTTTGAAAGCACCGTTAGTGCTCCAGAATCGAGCCTTAAACATATGCGACCTTATTATAGCTATAAGACTTCATGTATTGTTAAATTGAACTATCAAATGTCGCGTCTCTTTGTATCAGCATCGTGGCGATTATAAACGACTTATTATGTGCATCGGTGTAATTACGTATATGCAAATGGTAGATCGTGATTATGCATTCTTTATTTATCTTCAAAGCAAGTTTTAGTCTGAGAACTTTATGAAATATTAAACATTATGCATACATTTACACTTGTAATCAGAAGCACATTCTATCATAGGAACGACTCCCTATCGTGTTATAATTTTACGCTTGAGATAATTGTTGAAATCTGACAGTGATATTGACGCTATGATGACGCAAGGCATGGACAACGGCATTTGAGTCACGTAGCCCGTCTGAACAAGCTCGAGGGGTGGGGCCGGTTCGACGCACGGGCTCTCTGGCCCTAATTGCACAATAGCTGCAGCTCGCGAAACACACCGCAAATTTCACGAAACAACCCAGTTGTTCCGAACTGACCAATAAGCGTCGCCATCTTAAACACGCGACGCTAACCATCATAATTATGGCGATAACAGTCATCAGTAATATAAAATCACATGTTCCACGTGAAGAAATTTCGAGATCAAATTGTAAAGTTAACTATGTCATAGGAAAGCCTACAAGCTGTCCCGCACGTGGACCTTGCGAAAGTTTTTACTCACTTAAAAAAGTTACGAGCAGCTAAATCAATATGAAACGTTCGCCGAATCACGTAGGCATCTAACTCGCTCCAAAATGAATATCCGCGATACTTGATGAAATTATGATCACTATTATTTAAGTTTAATAGCTAACAATGAGGAAAAATATGTAGAATTGTTGAATCATATTTATTATTAGACGTGGCTAAGGTAATACAAACATAACGCATTGCTGCAATTATATTTTTTGGCGTCATTCGTTTATAATATACAAATTAACGTAAAAAAACAGATTCTATGGAAGATATTGAAACAAAAAAGTTATTGCCTGGTATTACATCAGATGATTGCGAAAGGTTGTTAAATCGTATAGTCATAGTCCGCGCATGCTCTTGCCATTCAAATTCTCGTCCTACAGCGAATTACGTTACAAGCTCTCAAGTCTTCATATAGTGCACAGGACAATTGCAACTTCACAGTTAATTGAAATCATAGTTAAAATATCGGAAGTTTTGATCATCATTATTTTAGAAATAAAGAAAAATCATATTTTTATGTAGTCCAGTAGCTGTGCTCACATCGACAGGGTCCATTAGAGCTGGTTTAATATTACGTGGGTAAATAGTGGAACAACGCCGCTTCAAAAGTATCATGTGTCGAGAGCTCCACTGCCAACCGGTTGATGAATTGGCAAACTGAAGGTATTCATACCGTGAACAATTCTATTTATTAAGGCAAGCTTTTCATGTGTCTTTATAGCCTTTGCTATAACAGTTTTTTTTCTGTGTGATCTGTTGTAATGGTTAAAATTTAAGGCGTCCTACAAAGTTCTCTTTGATACCCAATTTATTGGTTTTATTTTATTGTCAATTTGAACGTCTAAATTTGAACAAATTATACCTACATTTATTTAATATCTAACAATTACGGTATATATTAGGTAATCATCAGAATATCGATTTTAAATATCATTTTCCATGCTATTTGTGTGTAGTGTTTTTATTTTAATTTGTGTAATTACATAAATTGTAAAATTTTCTAAACACGAATCAACAATTTAATTACTGGCTATTGTTACAAGTAACTTTATCAGAATCATTATAATATCAATTGTATAAGTTGTATCTATCACTGGTACATACATACACATTGTAATAGTATAAATCTATTAGGATACTTGTAAATATCATGATATTAGCGTAAAACCTCCGGCTATGTTGTAAATTTTCTAATTCTATACCTTTTCGAGTTATTTGTCAGCATTCGTTTCATTCATTGAAAAGACATGAATAATCTTGTAAATACGAAGAATGCAGTCATTGATACCGTATACAGTTACTTGTTTAAGTAAACAATGGTGTCGGTTGCAATACATTGAAATTAAAATCATAATTGCAGAAAAAGTCAATTTTGTAGGTCTTGGTTAACAGCAGTAAAAGTCACTTGACATAATCGTTGCATATAGATAAGAACTCATAAATAAACATGACAGTGTTTACCTGGATGCATAACAATGGCGTTTCAGAATTGATAATTGAGTATTTGTACATTTAGCAAATGTCCAACAGGAAATAACCTCGTCTAAATGTGTCGTGGTTCATCGGCCTGTTGGGAGCTCACGGTTCCTAAAATACTCTCTCCTGTAGACTTATTTAATCAATAACATGCACAATGTAACATTTTATAGCAGCCATTGCATTTTATTTGAATGCCTGCAGGTCTCCAGACTGCGAAGTTATCTTACACGAGTACTGAGTGGTTTATTCCTTCAATAGATTACAAATATACATTCTACTATCATATTTTTTATGAATGAGGTAGTTTATCAAGGTTTTGAATACTCTGTGCATGCGAATACCATATGTTAGTGATAGATAACGCTTTAATCTACCGTGATCGGCTGCGGAATGGATCCACCGGTGGTTCGTGAACTCAACTAGAATGTCGCGTGGCCGTCGAATGAACGCACCGGCTATCCTCAAAAATTTATCGTGATGAGTCGGTATCGCGCGACTGTGTAATGTATGTGTGTTTAGGTGAGTCGCGTCACGAGTGCGCCGCCGCTGCCGCCGCGTATCATTCGCGCTACAGACGTCGTCGCTAGCGTACACCCCACGCGGCCACCCTACCGCCCCACGAACTCGGAATCCCCGATCAGCTGTTCACAGTATAAACGCAAACCGGACCAGTTTAATAAATTACTTGTTTGACAACACTTTGTATCAACTTATAACATCATGGTAAGGATTAAGTGCGATTTAGTGGATTGTGAATAGTGCAAATACTGGATGTGTACTCATATAAGTGCCTGTTTATTTCATTTTCTGTTTTGATTTTTTAAATCACGGTTTAATTAATGGTTTTAAGAGTGGTTTTCCTGTAGACGTGAATAAAAAAATATTATTTCTGTCATCAATTGAATTTTAAAGCGAACTTTTCCATTAACTGCAGTGACGCGTAATACTATTGCATTCAATATTCACTAAAGATTCTACTTACATAATATTGAGGCCTACCTTCATTTTGTGACAATCGATACGTTTCCAAGAAACGTGTAGTGGATCGATACAACTAGATAGCCTAGCGTTTATTTATTGCGTTCGAATTTTGATTTATGTAGTGCTTTAGCGTAATTTTGTTCGATTAGTGATGCATTGATGAAGCGTCTTGTGCATTGAGTGCGGCTATGTTGGATGTGTCAGTGTTGTTTGTGTGAGATCCGCTAAAATTAGCGGCCCCCGTCCCCCGCTGCACACCGGTTACATAACCATTGCCGGCCTTGACTCCCGCGCCACACTTCTAGCTACTCGATTGGCAGACCGATCTGCTGATTCTTCTACTTGATTTAAACGCTCAAATAGATCTATACTAACTTACATTGTTGAATGATAATCGCCCCAACTGCAATAGTTCACATTCATCTCCTTATATTAGTAGGAATATACGTTGATATTCTGTTTAGTTTACAACCTGGAGTGGTTTGTTTGCGTGTAGACGGTGTGGTCAGACCGGTGACTTGCAGTTTTAGTTTTTACTACACATTGTTTGAGCTCGCATGTTTAGTTGAACGCATGCATGGTGCTATGGTAATTTTATGACCCCAGCACGACGCGATAGTTCGATATATTGTTAGTGCCTACGTACTTATCAGTTATTTTATCGTTTAAAGTTTCCATTATTATGTTTATCAGTATAAGAGCTAATGTTGTTTAGAAAATTTAAAAGAGCACGAGCGTACCGAAACTTTCGCTCATCTGTACTTTTATATAAATAAACCTAATAACTATTTGCGATAAAATGTAAATGACTGATACATAATTTCGTATTTTATTCACGTTTTCAGGTAAATCTTTAATGTAAAGCTCAATCGCTTTTTCAGTAGTAATTGGCCGTGGTTGCTTTTCTCTATCTTAATGATAGAATTATTATTGTGCTGTGATGTATGTAGTGACGTCACTGGCCTTGACCATGGCTGATATAGTTGGTGAATTGCGCTACGGTATCACGGCCAAGGTCATACACAACAGCTGCTCTCATTTCTTTCTATCTTGTACTTACGCAACACGAATCAACATCATCTACATTATCTAGTCTACCCAAATTCATGTCAGTTTTATTTTTGTATTCTACTATGACGAAATTCTTAACGTTATCAGTCTCGTACATTATATCATGCACAATCTTACATGTTTGAAGAATCGTCTCTATGACCTTATGTGTTTCAGCCGATCATGGCATTAATATCTTGAAATCCTACGTGACGTGTACCTACCATGTTTGTAATCAATATTATTTGGCATAGTATCGATGTTCTTAAAAGTCGAAAAATATTCTTATATGTAGTTCAAAAGTTTAGTCTAAACAGGTTTTTTTAAGTAGCGAACGATTTATGTTTAAAGGAAAAAAATACATGGGTAAGCTCGTTGTGATTTCGTTTCTTAGCGGTTTGATTGATGAATTCTATTTTTGAGATGCATCAGAGTAGAGATTGTATTTCTCGGTGTCTGGCAGGACGATGTATCGGAATGTGGAGTCCGCAATCGATAGAGAACGAACCTCGTGGTCGTGTTGCGCGCGCAACCATCCCTTCGCCTCTCTCCTGGTGAATGGCCGGTTTAGAAAACAAGAGGGTGATACAGAGGGGTGAGTGCAAGGTCGTTAGCAAGGCCGCACTTACTACCATCAATATATCTCTTTCTAGTCCTTGTTGGACCCATCTTGCCGTTACTTTCTCCCCTATTCACTTTCAAAAACACGCGTAGATGCAGCTTGCAAATAAAACACACCCTCTTCACGATGTGTCTGGCAATGAATCGTCTGTCTCAGTGGTATTTTGGTATTACGTGATACTGTAGACGCGGGTCAATACTGATAAAAATATAGTAAGATAAACTTATAAAATGTATGTTTTGTTCGTTGCTGTTAATAAACAAATTCGGGGTCTCGTATCTTTTTATACACATTGTTAGGTTTCGTGTTGTGCAATAGTAGAATGCTTGTTATTATCATCTCTCGAGCTGATTTAAATCCATGTTTTAGAAGTATATTTACGTCATATCCATTCGGCGTCACATTTTGGTGACATATTTCGGTCCTACAACCACGTGGACGTCATTGCTTTCAAAACGTTCATACCTACGTACTAGCTTGAAGCTTTTGTCAGCATTTTCGTCTGCGTAGAGCCATTATTTACCCATTGTCTCCATTCCCCCTTGGCATCTCGAGAAATTCTTAGTTACCTAAGACGTGCCTGCGCAAAATTCAAATTTCTAGCGCTGGTAGTTTTTAATGTGCGTTGATTCTTTAGGTAATAATTGAAATTCATATTATATTCATATATGCATAGGCATATTGAATTATACAAACGTAATAGGTCATTCGTCAGTAATTTATACTAATACTAGCTGTTGCCTTCGGCTCCGCCCGCGTGGATGTCGGTTATGGCAAAAAGTAGCCTATGTGTTATTCCAGACCATAATCTATCTCTGTGCCAAATTTCATCCAGATCCGTTCAGTAGTTTTTACGTGAAAGAGTAACAAACATCCATCCATTTACTTTCACATTTATAATATTAGTAAGGATGTAAAAATTAAGATAATATGTTTGTTTCTTTGAACGAGATTAGAAACAATATTTTTATTAGATAGGATTTTTTAGGCTTTAACGTAACACGGGATGAAATCCAAGTTGAATTTCATCCCGTGTTACGTTAAAGCCTAAAAAAGCAGTTGAAACTGCGAAGGACAAATACTATAGATACTTTTTGTACTATTTCTTGATGTTAAATTAGTAGTATTTATGTAAGTTATGCCTTCTCAACAACGTTGCACGGAAACAAATCAGTTAACCATTATCGCTAATGAAGATTATGTGTAAATGTAATTTTCCGCTACAGGCGTTATTTATAGTGTCAATGAAAACTTGAACCGTGACTATTGTCAACAACACTTTATCTCATGTATTTGTGTATCAATATCTGTGTTGATTTTGATATCATTGACGCAAATGCATCTTACAGGGCCAATCAGTCAATCCTTAGGTTATCTGGGATCTTTATTAATTAATCCCAATATGTTAGTATATTGTACTGGCCGCGACTATGCTAGTTATTTATTATCTCATTATCAGGTATCGCTACAGTTTGTCAAACGGGGTCTAGACGTGTTTCAGTGCACTCGCGTTGATTGATTGTCGACGCTACGTCTCTATGTCTAGCAAGTTTTTGTTTGCTTCCTCAATTTGTGTCATTTGTTACTACTTTAGTTGCGTCATTTTTTAAGCGTTAGTAACAATATTTGAGATGTAAATTGTTTGTACGGTTTACAATTAACATTGAAGGTATGCATACTAATTATTTTACGTTTAACATCGACAGTAGTATTCTAATTAGATGTTGATCTGTTATTGTAATTTTCTTTTTATTTGTTTTTAAAGTCTTGGGTAACATAAATTTATCAATCGTTATTTATAATAGGTATTATTTACGTTGGATTCAACATTTAGCAATCATAGCAAAAATGTTAAGCATGAGCGCGCGAATTCCTGTTTCATATTTATGTATAGGTAATCGTTATTATTATGTTTGTATGACACTTTTGCGCAGTCGATTTTCCCTTAATTTATTATGTCGATTGTTTCCTTCCTATTCGTTCCATGTCAATTCAAATTAAATGCCTATAGAAGCAGAACACTAGCTACTAGAATATTTCAATTGGCGTAGTCTAGTGCAGATATGCAACAAATTAGCGTTTATCCACTGTTCCATTACGCGCAAGTGTAGCATCGAGCTCGTCGATGCTTCACAACCTTGAATATTGTTGACTGATTACTTGCTATTGTACATCTAACACCGCGACGCCAATATGTTCTATCTATGCTCCCGTATCGCACGCTATTCAACTTCCTCGCTTCTTAACACGTATACAAAACCGATTAACACTGGAATGTTTGATTCTCTCTTGACTAATGACCGTGCATTTTACATTATAGTCCATTATACAGAGGCACTTGTATGACGTACCTGATTTATGTGTGTACGTAAAGGCGGTAGACCATGACACCTAATAATGTACATAACATTATGAAACGTGTAAGACTGCCCGCTTGGGCGTCGCTTGTTATCATGAAGCGTTATGTTCACAGTGGCATCGAGTGCAAAGATGAGGTGTTTGCTGCACACCAGGTGCTGCACGCCGATCTGAAGCCCGTGGTGGCACCGATCGCGCCTGTGCCCGCGCCCGTGCCTCTTCTATTGGAACCACCCTCAAACGGCGCAATAGTCGCCATAATACAACCTGAAGAGGAACGCCCTATACCCGTCACAGAACTTATATTCGCTCCGCGAAAGAAAGAAATGAACAAAGGCTTTCTCATGTTCTCCCAAGACGAGGGACTTACAAGTGAGTGGCACTCAAACTTCCACAGCTTAGGTATCCGTTGTGCTTTATTGAGTTTTATAATGTTGTATGGTTTGCCTCACAATAATATTGATATTGTTTACAGTGCTTAAAGACGAGCCGGAAGATCTGACACACTTGGCACCAACAGCTGGCGATGCTTGTATACCTCTAGAGAACAGTCCGTTCGACATGTTCGATGAATTTATTTTGAACGATAATTACTGCAGTCTATTGGGCGATGATTTGGCTAACGGATCACCAGTAGATTCTTTAACGCCTGATTCCTTGTTATTATCTTCACCGGAACCACAGGTAATTTTTATATTATAACTTAAGACAGAGTTAGTGCTATTGCAATACTTGTTTAAAATTTCATATCAGAGTTTATTTTTACACTAGACCAATAAACCATCCAATAATAATGCATTACATTTAGTGGCATTTATTTATCATTTTATTTAACAAAAATACTTCTTTCAGGAAAACGATTCGTCATGTGAACAGTCATCATTACTAACAGAACTGTCACTAGACGCATTTGACAGCAATAGGTCAGATAACGATATTGACGATGGAAACTCCCCGTTTATACCGACGAGTGACGAACTCCCGGTATTGGAACCGGCAGTTATGTGGGGGGCTCTGCCCGATAGCGTGAGTCTAGCGAGACCACAACCCACTGAGACTCAGACGACATCGCCAGCACCAGCGCTGCAGCGCTTGCTGACAGCGTCCACCACGGGACCACCGCCACAGGATCTCATTACAAATATTTATTCAGACCCAGGTACATCTTCATATTTTGATAAGGAATAATTTGTGAATATCTGGATTATCCTTTATTACACTGAAAATACTTGCAGGTCTAATACCCAGCAGAAGCGTTTCATCATGGGACACAGGTGTAAAGAGAGTGATGAAGCAAGAGCAGGAGCCTTGCGCGAAACGTGTGAAGAGAAGTCCTTCACCAGTGCAGGCGGCGCCGACAAGCAACCCTTCATCGAGCGTCCTCATGAACCTCCTGGTGAGCGGCTGCGACGTCGATGCCGGTTACATCTGCATGGTGCAGTGCCGGCCACGACACAAAGCGAAGGCCTGAGGCCAAACATAATAAACTGTGATAATGCGCGTCCAGTGTTCAATCAATCGCCTGTTAAACTATTTCAGTGCTATCTCACAGACTTCTGGTCGGATTTTAATACGAATTAATGTTAAGTACAGTGCCGTCGATACTTGTGATATTACCGTATACATATGTACCAGTATCTGACTGAAAGTCGCATCAAACTTGTAATCGGACTCCTATGAGACAATGAACGTTGGAAGCCAGATTAAATAGTCTGAAAGGCCAGGCAATTCAAACGTCAGGCGACCAGTCGAGGGGACTTAGTGGTAGGGTTGGTTAAGTTTAGTTAATCTTCCACAGTGTTGCAATCTCGCTTGTGCCGCAGGGCGTTACCAGAATTAGTTAGATTAGGTAAACCTACGCTTTAGTTGGTGTATATTTGAAGCAATCGATTGTTATTGTTGACTCTAGTGCTTAAGTTAAAACGTGCGCATATCGTGTGGGTTATGTGATGAATCGGTCGAATCGTTCCTAGGTTACTTAGTTACCGTGAGCCCCTGCCGCTTCGAGTATTCGGTGTTTTGAGAGCGGGGGAGCGCCGCGAACGCCGTCTTATGTTCATAGCTCGAACCGAGTCAATATTAATAGATTTAATATGATCCCTGTACTCAGAGGTTATCGCTATTTATTCGTTACTGTAAGTTACGTTTAGTACACTATGTCTAACATTATTTTTTACATCGATATAGAGTTAGTTCGTACGACTTTAGTCAGACCATATTTTAGAAGTATTGTTCGAATCGTTATGTATTTTATTCAGAGTTTATGGTAGAGTGACGTAGTCCCGGTTAGCAGTTGGATGATGCGACGTTCTATGGGTGTCTACACAATTTCCACTGCCAAATGATACAAAGTACAACTTAGAACAAAGTGTAATTGCGTTGTATTAGAGAGGCCATTATTGACGAACATATTACCCCACGTCGGATTGAAGTCCGTCAATGAAGTCCCAAAGTTGAACTTCACAAAGCCGCATATATCATCATCGGAATTACACATAGTAAAAGAGAGAGAGAGAATGATCCTCCCAGTGAACAAAAAATGAGATGCAACATATACATGTGTGCGGTTATGTGTAGTACGACTCCAATAAGGTCTTAGTTTGTCTCTTATGGAACATTTGGATGCCTTTACATTTATAAATGAGCGTGTAATTACTTAGGTAAACGTCATAAAACGAATAAAAACTATACTAAGCAATCACGACATACTCGAAAATTTAGATATAATGTGCTTGGCATAATGTCATCGCAATATAAAATATAATCAAAATTAAAAAGACGTAACATAGATATCATAACTAATTGTCGTTGTTATTTTAATAAATTTATAGTATGTATAAGGACGAGGTGTATTTAGAGAGTTATTTATTTTTCTTGAAGAGGAATAAATATTGTGAAAAGTTGACAGATAATAAAAAAGTCAAAAAAAACATAGTTCTGATAAAAATGGTGCACGTTTTATTACCCAATCCTTTCCTTTAATCCTATGAGTATTAGCTTTATTGACTATGGAACACTATTTATATTGAAAAGTCTAAATCCTAAGCAAATAAGCGAAGTGTATTAAAAATTTTCAGGTGGATATGACGGTCTTTTGTCCTTCATCACTTTTTTTTTAAATAATGACGACAATGAAAATGGCTATAAGAATTCATGTAAAATTTATATATTACTAGCTGACCCAGCATACGTTGTTTTGTCACATAAAGTAAAATATTAATAACACTATTCAAAAATAGGGCTTGGTGGTAGAAAGTTGAAAATTTAGGGTTATAAGTATTTTTTAATGCCAAAATTTTTAACTGTCTAAAAAATAAAGTTTGGGGTAGACCACCCTTATCACTTAGGGGTATGATTCTCAGACCTACCGAATATACATATAAAATTTCATTAAAATCGGTGTCAAGCCGTTTCAGAGAAGGAGTATTGCAACTGACATTGTGGCATGAAAATTTTATTTATAAGATAAAAACTCCCGCTCTACGAGGGGTGATCAAAAAGTAATGATAATAGGTATGAAAAACTACGGTTCAGGTTAAAATATTATTTTATTTTTCAACATAGTCTCCTAACAAGTCAATAC
The DNA here is from genome assembly GCA_947095525.1 of Trisateles emortualis. Classification (NCBI taxonomy): domain Eukaryota; kingdom Metazoa; phylum Arthropoda; class Insecta; order Lepidoptera; family Erebidae; genus Trisateles; species Trisateles emortualis. The sequence goes on along the minus strand of OX352748.1, from coordinate 6,367,013 downwards.
ATTTAGTCCATCTCTTTTCTAAACCTGAAATACCCTTAGAAAAAAAATCCTTGTCTTGACTCTCCCAAAATGCCTCTACGGCAACCATCACTTCACTGTTGTCGTGAAATTTCGTTCCTCTGAGATGTTCCTTGAGCCGAGGAAATAAATAGAAGTCGCTGGGGGCCAGGTCCGGAGAATACGGGGGGTGTTCAAGCAGTTCGAAGCCAACTTCTTGAATTGCAGCCATCGCAACTTCAGCCTTGTGTGCCGGCGCGTTGTCTTGATGAAAGAGAACTTTCGCTCGCAGTTTGCCTCGTCTTTTCTCCTTGATAGCTTCCCGTAATCTTCTTATTTGGGCCGCGTAGTAAAACCCTGTTATAGTGGCCCCCTTTTCCAGGTATTCAACCATAATTATTCCCTCGGCATCCCAGAAAACGGACGCCATAACCTTACCCGCAGAGCTTGCAACTTTGAATTTCTTCGGTGTTGGTGAGGATGGCCTCTTCCATGTCATGGACTGTTGTTTCGTCTCAGGATCAAAGTGGTGAATCCACGTTTCATCCATAGTCACAAAACGGGTCAAAAAATTTTCTTTATCAGCTTGGAATTTGTCAAGATTGACCCTTGAAATGTCCAATCGCTTCTTCTTTTGCTCGTCGGTTAACATTCTCGGTACCCAACGCGCGGAGACCTTTTTCATGTTCATTTCAGTAGTCAAGATCGATTGAATGCTGCCATATGAAATCCCTGTGATCTCAGCTAAATGTCGGATGGTCACTCTTCGATCAGCTAACACGAGATCTTGGACTTTTTGAACATTTTCTTCGGAACAAGACGTCGATGGGCGCCCTTCGCGATGTTCATCTTCTGTGGATGTTCTACCCATCCTAAACTCCTTACACCAGCGTGCAACTGTAGAATATGGAGGAGCATTGTCCCCCAGTGTCTCCGATAAGTCGGCATGAATGTCTTTGGTAGACATTTTTTTCAAGCAGAGGTACTTGATGACGCTTCTCACTTCGTGTTTCTCCATTTTCGTGTTATCTCTCCGGCTACTCGTACTCGAATGAGTGTAACTCCGTGAAATACCGTCCTATTTATATGATTTTTGGTCTGGCAAGTCGTGATGAACTAAGGAACTGATAACAATTTTTTTTATAATTTTGCTGTTTATAAAAATACCCGTTTATCATTACTTATTGATCACCCCTCGTAGACTGCATTATTCCCTGCATCGCCGTGGGTTTAATAGTGAAACCGCCCTTATCAACTACACTAAATTACACCTAGATTCGAAGTAATAAATTGTGTTGCATTTGAAATCAAAGCCAAATATACGCAAAACGCTTTGAAAAATAACATGCAGTCATAATAATAGATCAAACAATAATATTTTTATAATATTTGTTTGCTTACATATGAAACATTTGGAGTCTAGTTATTTATGTAGCGTCATATGGCTAGACTTCAGATAAACGTTCCCACGCATAGATCAACCAACTTACATTTAAACGATGATTTACAAGATCCTAGCCTTTTTAAGACAACTAGGGACCAGCCCTGTGTCGCGGGGGACTTTATAAACTTAAAATTGACGGACACAAAGACGACAAAATAACAAAAATTTATTAATCACGCACAAAGCTTTGTCTCGTGTGAGAATCGAACCCACAACACTCAGAGCAGTATCGGAGGTAAAATGACCATTAGCATAGCAAAAAGCATCTTAATAAGCATTCTTAAAAGTATCCCTAAATAAGAACCTGAGGCTGTACTATGGCGTGTAAAACTTGAGTAGTTCGAGTGAGAGAAAGGGACAGAGCTATAAAGCGTGTATAGCTCCGTCCTTCTTTATCACTCGAACGACTCGGGTTGGTATGACTATGTATGCAATTTAGACCACTATTTATATATACCTGTTTTGCGTTTTATTTTGGTCGAGTTTTTAAGTTCCTATCTATGAGAGTCATAAATGTGGAACTAAACAGCCATTAATTTAGTTCGCAAAATTATTAGTTGCTATAGCAGCAAGTAACAATAAGTAAACTTAAATCGTGAAATAAAATGAGTAAAGTTTTGTACATTTGTACTTAAGTTTGTAATTAATAAAATATAAATAAGTTCTAAAGAAATCGTAAGCATCTATAAAAAGAAAATAAATAAAGAAAACATTTATCACACACACGACATAAAGATGGAGAGGTAAAAATAAACAATAAATAACCACTAAATAGGCACTTAAATTAACAACATGGAACGCAAAAATCATTATTTTATCCTGTATGATATCGGAATAAGTCCCAATCTCAACTTTTTCCTGCGACATTTTAATGCTGAAGCGCTGATTTAAAATGCTGTAGTTAGTATTCAAGGAAATGGACATCAATATAATAATATTTCGGGACAACTCACACACCGTCATCTCATCCCAATCTAGGCAGAGCCTTTACTACAGCAACCAGACAACTGATAAACATACTTATATATTTCTAAATACATAGATATTAAAGATAAATTATCCGTGTGGTGACGGATTAAGAATACAAATGTCACTACCCCCTTCTATCCCGAGGGTGTCGTAAGAGTCGACTAAGGTAGTAAGTCTAGCAGACAATATTCACCGGAAGAGAGGGAAAACTCGAAATAAAACCCTATTCCAACCCGTCTGGCCAGCGTGGTATAGTAGGCTAATATCCCTCCAAATGTTTGGAGGAGACCCGTGCCCAGCAGTGGGACGTTTATGGGTTGAGATGATGATGATGATGAAAAATAAATTACACCCAGACACATAACAAACAAATATGGATACTATCACGATGATCGTTTAAAAATACCTATGTTTAGGAATGGGTGTAGCCTAAAAAGCGCTGCTAAAATGACCTGAATTTTATGCCTTTTCGAAGGACGGTTGCCTCGGTATCGAATATAGAGATGTAGAAGGCTGTATTAAAGACTTAACAGTAATGAGGCATAATAGTCTAGGAGATAAGAACAGCAGAGATGCTTGATATATACTTGTATTGAACAACTGTGTCAGACTGCACGGATGAACCACTTCACGGCGCGTTGTGGGTTCGATTCCCACATGAGATAATAATTTGTGTGATCAATAAATTATTGTATGTATGTAAAGTCCCCTGCGACACAGGGACTATGAACTTGTTCCATAATGCGGGAGTTTTCTTCTAAAGTACATAAACGCGGCAGCACGCGAGTGTACATAAGCTGCGGACACTGCCTACTATCAGACGGACCGTATGCTAATTTGCTTACTAAGAAGTACATATCAAAAAAACTCAAAGCTACTTACCGATGTTTTTTTTATTCCAATGCCATTAATTCGGTACCTCAAGTATGAACAAGCTATAAAAAAAAATACAAGTCTTGAAATTTAATAAATAGGTACTATTTTGCTTATCCTTAGTATTTATGAATAGATATAAAACTGGTTTATAACAAGTTAAGTTGCAAACGATTGTTTAAATATTACGTAAACTATAAATTTGAATTACATTAGTACCCCCCCAATGTAATCATAAACTATCCAACGTTCTCGTTTTAAAAAGAAAATCTCTCTTTAAAAAAACGCGGGGATTTTAAAAACATAAATTAACGGACACTAAGAACATCCAGACAGAACCGGACAGTCATTTATGGATCACATTTTTTTTTGTTTGGTGTGTGGATCGAACCCACAACACGCCGCGCAGTGGAGAATGGCGAGGTCACTACTTAATCCACTGAACCAACCGTGCAGTCTATAGGTTAAATATGGAAGAGTTTATACCTACATCTAACTTTTTATGTTCTTTTTAAATCAACGCTACGGTGAAAAGCAAGCGCACGGATTGCCTGATGGTAAGCAGTTACCGTAGCCTATGGACGCTAGCAATACCAGCCCCTCTAGACAAGTGACATAAACGGTAGTCGAATCCAAAAGTCAAAAAAGCAAATGTATGGGATTTGACGTAAGTTTACGATATAATGTCGTAAATTTACGTCAAATTCCATACATTTGTTTCTTTGACTTTTCGATTCGACTACCGCATATGCCACTTGTCTAGAGGGTCAGAAGCATTACTCGCGCGTTGTCGACTTTACATCTTGTAACACCAGAATTTTTAATGTCTTAAGACTCGCACAAGGCCATCTTGATTTCAAACTAGGCGGAGCCTGTACTGTGGCAACTAAACAACATAGGTACTTGTGTTTTGAAATACATAAATCTTATATACAAACTAGCTGACCCAAACGCAAACGTTGTTTTGCCATATAAATTATTTCTAGGCCACCCTTATCTTTTTCTTAGACCTACCAAATATACAGAGAAATTTATCAAAATCGGTCAAGCCGTTTCGGAGGAGTTCGATAACAAACACTGTAATACGAGATTCAAATTTATATAATACAAAAATCCCACAAAGATTTTTCTAGTTTGGGCAACAAACCCACGATCTCTCGCTTGGCAGTCAGGGTTACTAACATCTAAACACAGGTCCGTTGGTCTAGGCAAGGCAGCATTAAAACCACCCAGCCACCTATAACCCAAACACGTGGCTTATTTACAATTCAATTATAAATAAATTATACTAAAACTTAGTCTCAACCGGTTTACCAACTTTATATATAGAAAATATACATATAATAGCTTAGCAACAGGATGTTCTAGTGAATAAAGATAACATGCAATCAGCGGAACGTTTTTTTCCAGTTCTACGAAGCTAATACATGCATTCCTAGCTAATGCATCCCTTTTTGTTGCCACAAAAATTGTCACTTATAAATTGTAAATGTTTGAGCGATTAAAAAGAGTGGCCCGAGGTTCTTGCCAATTTTTCTCGAGACCATACCGTAGTCAGCGAATTGGCCGTAGGAAAAAAGTATGCTGGCATTTATTTTTATGACGTTTATAAGTATCTAAATGAATAAATGAATTTGACTTTGACATGTATACACTATCACCAGCACCAGATGGAATGGCTCCCACAAACCACATTTCAACTGCAGGCAAATGCTTATTTGCATTTTCTTCTTTCTCCCCGTTTTGCCTGGGTAAGGTGAAGGTAACCTCATCATTGACACCGCGCCATGTGTTGTAGCTTCAATACCCTTGCATAGTTTTTCTGAGTTTCAGTGCACTTTGTGTCCGTAAATCGTAGAATCACATTCCTACAGTGTAATGTCTTCATGTTTTTGGCATAATGAGAAATGAGTACATACATACATAATATCACGCCCCGCGCCCGTCTCCCATTGGGGGAGGCACAGACTGATACGCAAATTGCTTCGGTCCAGACATACTACTTTAGCTTCTTCAACATTCATCAACCTCTTCATGCATAAAACTCGGTTCTGGGTACTTTTAATTTGGCCCTTTTTGCACATCACCTACTTGGTCGATGTATGTTCGCCTAGGGCGGCTCCAACTAAAATTACTACTATGTGAATATTCCTAATTCCTTACTCAAAAACAAACTAGCTTTTCCATTACTATAGTACATTGCTGTACCAAAACCCTGTCACTCAAAAAACTCATTTTCAAGACAATCTCGCGGGAATTCGATTCGAGTGTGTAACTCTCGAGTTAAATTGTCGGATAAGTATATTCCCGGGACGAAATTGTATGTTGAAGTCTTAGGCAATAAGTAAAAGGAAAAATCCCTTGTAAGCCGTCCCCCGGAGCGTTATGTCCGTCCGCTGATAGCATAGAAGTACAAAAAGGCTGTTGATGCCGGAACCATAGTATAAAGAAAAACGTAGTACAGAAACTGCGCCGAACCGACCGCGTGTAAACTGTTTGTATTGGTATTGCATCGGTTGCATCTTGCAAACACTATGCCGTGCTACAGACATTTGTGACAGCATTACGTAAATTTCTGTTATTGTAATTTGTATTACACAACCTATAACAATATGATATATTGCGCTGTGACAACCCTATGCGTTGCATTGCATGGTGGGACGCGCTCTAGATATCCATTTGTCAGCTTTTGGGCAACTGTGAATGAGATTCTCTACTACCTTTTCTCTATACTATACCGAAACCTCGGTTTCTTGTTATTGTTCCCGTTTCACATCTGTAACGCTACAATCAAGAATTGTGGTACTCAGGAGGGCAATGCTAGATAAAAGTCACGCAATGTTTGAGCAATTTTGCATAATATATGAAATAGCTCAAGGCATCTCGCCTTTGTTGACTACCTTATCACAAAATTGTTTACATTTTTGGTATAAAAAGCATGTATAATATGCCAAGAAAAAACTGTTACGGGTTAATTAATTGACAGCCATTACATAAATTATTTATGGTTTATTTCTTTAAAGAATTCCATTTACTTATATGATAGAGAATGTATTTTAAAGTAGTAAGTATTATGTTACTGTAAAAGAGCTAAATCCGATAAGTCCCATACATATCCGACATTCTTATATGCATTTAAAACAATATTAGTAGGCTTAACTAGTAAATCTCTGCCGCAGAATGTCTTTCACAGGAATGTGACCATGACATACAAACAAACAGTAAAATACTAATAAAGTTCTGCGAAAGTGACTTTATGTACAAAAATGGCCAAGTGCGAAATTACGTTTTGCGAATTTGACTTTCTGCAAAACAGCACATTTTGCGAAAGTGACCAAATTTTGATGTTATTTTGCAAAAGTGACGTTCTGCGTCAAAGCAGTTTTTGTTTATAATCAATGCGATATCACAGTATTAAGTGCTACACATTATGTATGATTATAAATAGCAGCGTTATGATCCTAGCTTGTTATCACAATGCGATAATAGGAAGCATTGTATGATTACCGCTCTATCTAATCCATAATAGCATATGTTGAGTAAAAGTATTTTGGTATATCGTTTCTGTAGTAACACTAGCCGGTGAATATTACCACTTATTATACCTACAAGTATTGCTCCAAATGAAACGACTTGGCGTCAGCTAATTTGCCTATTCGCTAAAATAACAGACAGGGGTAAAACCTCAGAAAAGAACCGGCAAAAAAACTCTGGCCACTGTTTTCAATCGTCAGACAGGTACAATTTGTGATAGCGCCGAAAATGACCTAACTAAAACTCCAATAAAACTTAATAAATCTGGTATCTAGCATACCAGATTTAAAGATAAGTTTTGTTAGCGTTCGAGCATTTTTAAAGTCAAAATTGAATTTTATGCATGTATTTAGAGCGTGATGTTAATAGGCTTATAAATGAGCTTTTTTCGGATTATAAGTAGCCTTTGTGCTTATTTCATACTATACAATCTATCCCTGTGCCAAATTTAATTTAGATCTGTACAGCCATTCTAGCTTGATTTGGTAATAAACATTTATTCAAACTTTCGTATTTATAATATTAGTAAACGTGAAGTGCTTAATATGGTTCTCACGATAACCCCTGCTAGGAGAAGGATCCTCGAGGATAGGATGAGCCCCGACGATGTAACGGATGCTCCAATTGGTTGAAGTGCGGGCTAATATTCGCCTTACCCACATATCGTGGCCTTCATTCAAACAAATGATCCCACTTTGTTTACTTTAGATAAACTAGTGTATTAATATGATCAGACCATACCTAAATATGTCTTGTTATTGTTTATCGAATTTCATCATTTTATCTGAGTTCAAACACGTGGGATATAGGTGGAATGTTTTGATTGGATTGTTTTTGTCTTGTTGCTACTACATTTTTTGCAGTAATAAAATAGTTGCTAACCACAGCTGTTTATATTAATTCGTGAAGAAGAAACTTTGTAGGTACCCTATTTGAAGCAGATTGCGTGCACGGAGGAGTGTGAGATTTGGCATAATTAAAGTTCGTACGGAGGACTGCAAAAAGCAATTACGATTGAATTTCAATCACTGGACGACCTCTAGTATTAATGAATCAATCAGCCTTTTTTTGTCCACTGCTGGACATGGGTCTCTCTTAATTCCTGTCACACCACTCTGACCTCCGCTTTCTGCATCCAGTCTATCCCAGCAACTCTTTTTTGATGTCGCTGGCCCATTTTGTCGTTACGAGCTGGGCAAAATTTATATTTTTACCGATTTTGTCTCAGTGCTGGATAAAAGTCAATACTGTCGAGTCCTCTACAACGGTATCGACCACGTCCATCATCAGACCCCCCTACGACTTTTGCACTTTGCCTTATTTTTTTTCTTCTATGTAAGTGGCAAACGAGCATACGGCCCGCCTGATATCAAACCGATACCGTAGTAGTATCTGTTTATGATTGCGATATCTAGGTCATTACTCAAGTATTACCTGGGTTTATTGATGAAGTATCCCTAGAATAGCAAAACGTTTGTTAAAGTAAAAATAACTTTGTCCTTGTGTCTTAAGAGTCTATATTTCTAACCAGGTATGAGCTCATCATAAGACATCACAGTGGTAAATGTTGCTCAAAGCAGTAAAACATGACATGTATTATGGCATCTTAAAACTAATAAGGTAATTCTTAGAAGAGTAAACACACAGCAATAAATAATAGTTCATATCCAATGGAAATGTTGGTTTGTCTGTCATACGCTGACTTATCAAAGCCGACGCTCAATCACTGATGCAGTCAATGCGCTAGTTTTGATCCGCAACAATATAAATTCTACCGATGTTTGCCGTCGAAATACTAGGAAAAATTATAGTGTTTTTATCGCGATAACCAAGGTTCTCGCAGGCGGAGCCGTGAGAAACATCAAGTAATCTAAAAACATGATATTTTAATAAAGTTAGAGACGTACAATGTAAGAATAGTTGAAACGCCCGCATCTAATATGTAACGCTTATTAAAATGACATAAAGTTACCTCGGACCGTGGCCAGTGAAAAACAAATCGTTTGTCGCATGCACTTTGTTTCTAGGTTAATTTACTATTTATTTATCGACCATACGCCATTCTGCTATTCTTCACTGCAATGCACCAACATTACTATATGAAATCATACTTAAAATGTTTTTTTTCGCTATACACTTATATAATTAGGCGTTAGTTCGCGGAGTTCCGTATAACAATTTATACGGCTTTTATAGTTTGATACAATACCTTGTAGTCGCGATTTTAATTCAACTGCGACTGTTACTCGTTTCCCAGAACTAACAAAATATTATTCGGTTTAATAATACCTACTTAATGTTATACATCAACTAGTTAAGAAAAAACTGTAAAATTGTTCACCCGAGATTTAGACCTACATAAGTAGGTACTTAAATAGGAAAATGTCGAGCCCGGAGCAGGATTCGAACCTGCGTCTCTGGGGTTCCAGCCCAGCGCACTACCAATTGTTCCATCCGAGCTTTTACTCCGGAGTTCGAATGTGTTCATCGCTAAATTGATTGCATAGCAAAAATGCTAAAAATATTTAGATATCATTAGGTTCTTTAAGATTGGAATTCAAAGTTTTTATGGAGTGTCGCAAGCGTTTGTTGCGTTACATTTTTGTATAGCAAGTCTATGGTAACTGCTTATCACTAGGCGAGCCGTATGATTGTTTACTTCTAGTAAAATTTAAAAGTGAATTTTATTTCTATAGTCAGCGTCTAGACGTAATATTTTATAGTCTGACAAAAGTAATTCTACGTATAAGCGTCAACGCTAGTAAAATACTAAACAATCCTTAATTAAAGTAGGTAACATGAGTACTATACTGAGGATTGTAGGTATGAAAGAGCTCCATTTTCTGAGTATAAATCATGTCGTACGTATTACTAAAACATATGTCTCTGTCAGCCGCCTACACAGTGACCACGCGGGCAGAAATGGTAAATTATCCGTATTGTTTACTACCACGTTGTTTGCTTGTTTGCATAACAATGCGGGATTTTGTCTAAATTTGACTTATCCGTTAACCTGATTATGTTAATCATAGTAAAACGTTGTGTTTCTGAGTCAAGGTTGAAAGCTAATACTCTAGATATTTCTTTTGGTATAAAACGTGCACCTTTCTTGGTTAAGGCAATATGTTTATCGACTGTTAATCTACCAACTTAAGCACATGCTAGTTTTCCATGTGTTTTTATTTTGGCTACTACTTTGAGCCAACTTAATAAAACATATCATCATAAATTTTCTTTAAAATCCGACCAAAGTCTAACGCGCGTCACTGGTTTGTGTCAAATGCTGTATTTCAAATAGATTGCCTTCAACAACACTAATGTTATCTTCTTATGCATTTACAGGATCTGCAGCAGCAGCAGTTACAGCAGCAAGCTCCTCGTCAGCTGCATCCAAATTACCGGATGGTCAGGAACCAACCACTTACCCAACATATGACAAATAAAAATAACATACCAATGTCAGTCATAAATATATTACAAGGCATGCCCAACAAGCAGATAATACGAAACAACGCGCAAATGAATCAACAAATTTTACACACACACATAAACCATAGTCCCATGTCTCCATTAAGTCTCAATATCAGTCCAATGTACTCTTTACCATCCAGCCCAAACAGTTACAACAGTCCTGCAATTAGTCCAGCTCAAAGGGACCGCGTAATGAGTCCTTATTCGACTCCTCAATCTTTATCCCCCGTTGGGAAGTTCCAACAGTATAGTCCAGGCAGTAGACTCATGTCTCCGGTAGGTGTTATGAAGGGATGCGATCCATACCTCACCAATAAAATGCAACCGAGTCCAGGATTCCTCCAAACGCCGGAGATACAGTTGGAACCTGTGCCTATGAATACGAACGATTTCTGGCCCGAGTCCGACATGATGCAAGGAGCCAGTGACTTGCTTGCAGCGTTAGACGACGTTAAGTTAGTTTAGTACCTAAGTTAGTTTCTAAGTATACTTTGGCATGTGATTGTGGAGTGATTTCTCTATTTCCCTTGGAAATGTTGTGTAATGATTGAATAATGCTCATTGAAACTGTATTGTTTTATGAAGTAATGCTCGAGAATTCAGTTGTTCGCACAAACATTCCAATTGAAATGTTGTTTGGTGAAATTTATTCTGTTGGGAATCACTCGAATGAATGCAGGGTCGCAAAACATTAGTAACAAATAACAGTAAAGCCAAAGGGATTCCATGCGATGCTTTTGTTGTACCACTTGTATAACATTCTGTTTATCAAAACCGCTTTGAATTGACAACATTTTATTTTTAATAATATAAGCAGTTGAAATAAAAGAAACTGTTCTCTCTTTTCTATCCTGACTTATATTTAACATTTTATTTTTTGTTACAACATATCATTAATGTTTAACCATTCGAATGACATACTGTCGCTTACGACCTTTTATTAAATTGAGACGGTTTATATAAAGAGGAATGAAATATCTACTTCGAAAAAGCATATAAAAAGTGCCTTTATTTTAGATGACGTTTTAATTAACATAGCTACTTCTATCTATTTCGCCAAATGACGTCCACTGCTTTACATGGGCCTTCCGAAGAACTTTCACCGAAGAACATCAGCTGCCTAACTAATTATGCATGTTAAAAATACAAAATGTTGTCAATAGTACATTACAATCGCGTGGAGTCCACGGCAATGCAACGATGTGACTTATATTTTAAAGATATTATAATTGTGTACGAGGTTTGAATATACCTATCATGTAATTTGTCTTAAGTGTATTTGTCACTTATGCCTATTCTATAGAGTACGCGAAATGTTTGCAATGATAAATCATAATTAAAGCCAATATGGTGCGATTTCATTGCTGTCATCTTTAATTTTTTTGAACGTATAAGAACTTATTACACAGGTTGGTTAAAGGGATATGTTGCTATGTTTTGACCTTATGATCTTACCTTCCCAAGCTGCCTCGTTGGTCTACTGATTCCGGGTTCATTCCCGTGACCGCAATTCGATTAGAAGGACATCACATTTTATTAATTCCAGAAATGTCTTCATTATGTCGCACAATGTATCGCACCTGTACGGAAGTAGAATTTAATAATTATAAGGTTTCTTTACTACGGAACTCCTTAAAATGTCAAAGAAAAATTTTGATAAAATATATTAAAAGAGATTATATTTGAAATGCATATCGAACCTTTCTGTTACAAAAGGCGTATCTCCAAATTTCATACATTTAATAATGATCAAAAGGAATTAAATTAAAAACTTTATCTAATATATCTTTTTTCTAACTTCAAAAACAAGGTTCGTCTGTTAAGAAAGATTATTTTATTAAGTTTTTTTGCGATAAGTATGAGATTTGGATATACGACCTTTGTAGGGATAAGGATCGAATTATAGTATACCTAAAACCAATATTAAAACCGAATAAATAATAGTAATTTGGCGCTAAACTAACATAAATATATATTTCGGTCAGTTTGCATGTTAGTTTCTAGAAGAATGTTAAAAACAAATAGAATATAGTTTATAATAAAGTATACTATTATAATTTTGTATTAATCGAAATAGCGTTCATATTATTCTTAAATAAAAAACAATTCTCAAATGAGTTAAGTAAGTGTAAGCTGAAACAACAGAAGCTATGTAATTTTTATTTTATGATCAAATCGTATACTCATTTAGTACATAAGGAACCATAATCTTGTTTATATAGAGTCCCTTTTACCTTGCAGTTACATCATTATACAAAATATGTATAAAACTATTTATTTGCACAATCACTGCCTCTTTCACAATAAATTGTGTTTTGTTTAAGGTTGGTCTTCACTTAGCTGAATGCCTGCGACTCGCAATTGACAAAAAAATAATACAAAAAGCAATTGCTTTTTGTATTATTTTTTGCCAATAAAATTTTATTGGCACCTGATGTTAAGGGGTAACCTCATGGACATCGACGATACTTACAATAAAAATGTTCTAAGTGCCACTGCGTGTAAGACCCATGTCCACGCTTAAGCCTTTCAAAAGCCCGGGTATCTTTATTCCATACTAGAAAATGCCTATGTTATAGAAAAATATAATAATAATATCTTTGGACAGCTCAACTCAGAGGATCATGGCGTATAGCCTACTTGCTGTTCGGTACACAATCAGCGGGTTAAGCTACCAAGGGTATAGGCGGTAACCCTATAGATGTGTGACCACATAGTGGTATTTCAAAGCGACTTCGTTCTGTTAATAGTCGTCAGATAACTCTGTCACCAGGTTAGCCACAAAACAATCGACGAGCGTGGACACACACAAATTTGAGGCATTATAGTATTGTAGGACCTTATTACTGCGAAGGGTACAAACTCAGTACCCTTGTGGTTAACATTTGACCGACGTCAGTCATGCTAGCGGAGTTTTCGCATGAAATCTTTTGAAAAATATAAAAAATGGTGCTATGTGAAGTTCAACCTTATGAGTTTGATTTCGATAAGTGCTTATGTATCGATGCACACTCGAATAATTGTAAATTTATGTTTGTTATTGACTAGTAAGATACACAATCTTAGATTATGTACATACTAGATGGATTGTTTCTTACTATATACTAGATGGAGTGTCCCGTACAAGCGTCGTTTACTCGGCCCCGCAGCGATTTCGCTGTGTGCATGTAGCCTGGCCTTGTGGTCGTGTGATCAATTCTTACCACACTAAAACGGTGGCATTTTTTGATCAATCGTATCTAGTATATATATAATCTAAGTACACAATATAAAAATTAGTCGTGAACTGATTTATAGGCATGGAATCACAAAATTGGACGTCTCAAAGCAATATTAAATTAGGTGAAAAAAAAAAATTGACAAAAAGATTGTTTTATATAACCTTGATTTTATGCTGATAAATAGATCACGACTAAGGGCCGGCGCACATTTATCTAAGTCCAGCTCAGAGCATGCTCGCGAAGGTATCTAAACGAAATGTTTAGACGATGCGAACAAATGCATTTATATAACCTATGTGAGAAGAGCGCGCAGCCTAATTTTGCGAACTAGTTTTCTATTATGGTCGATGATTAGTTGTCGTGATAATAAATTTTCGACAGTAACATGTGCTGTGCTGTGCTTCGCTAATGTACACCGGCCCTACTAAGCAATTATTTTATCAATGTAACCTTAAATAAGCTGTTCATTAGCGAGCATGTTGGCTGACAAGTCAGTCAATTAATGGCTATTATTTTTCAAATAAGTATGTTTGATGTCTCTATCACACGCCGTACACATAAAGTACAATCAATAATCTTCTTTATCATTATATAAATAATGCAATTATTTTTCTTATAATTTAAATCTCGATAGATTATTTTACATAGTTTTTAAATATAGTTTTTAATTGGGATTGTTATAGATACGACGACTACGCTGGTTTAATAATGAATTTGATTTATTTTTAATCATTAAAATGATTAAGTATAGGTTTATATAAAAAAAATAATAACTTGTTCATCAAGTTAAAAGTTTATAAAGATTATCGCACACTTGTCACTATAGTCTTCATTTATTCTATATAAAAAATATTCGAGATTTCGATTTCGTGTATTTACACTGCACAAATAGATTTGACTGGCCTATTGGTCCAATGGTGACCCTGACTGCTAAGCCGAAGGTCGTGGGTTCTAATCCCACACGGGACAAAACTTTGTTTGATTCATAAATGTTTGTTTCGAGTCGAATTTATATCAGGACTTTAATGTTCCGATAATAACGTTGGTTGTTGATTACTGTCAAGTGTGCGAAATACTTTAATTGTTATATCTTTATATATTTCAGTAATTATAATAAAATTAGTTATATCATTTTGTTCGTAAGTGTATTCTGATGCGATAATACTGCCAATACAGATATACATATACTAGATTTACCTGCGGCGTCGCCCGCATGCATGTCGTAAATAATAACTCTGTTCCATGTCCTATAAAAAAAACTTAAATTTGCAAAATAAAAATTGATCCTACCGATCGTTTAAGTTGAACTAAGCAAATAAAATTTTATCAAAATCGGTTTTATAGTTTCGGAGATAGCGTGAACAAAAACATTGGGACACGAGTTTTATATAGGTACACATAATAATATATATAGGTATATAATATGAATTTATTACTTTATTCTTTCTATTTGAACAATGTGCCATTGAATTTGTAATAAAACAAATTCTTCAGCTTGTTTTCCTTCACATTACATCGTCCATCTCGTAAAACACCAATATTATATGAATTTTAAAATTTGTAAATATAAATCAAATTGTTTTATATATTTAGAGAATAAATAACTGTCATTAAATATATTTGTTTTACTTCTCACTTAGGGCTCTCATTAGGGATGCGTTTTGAAAGAAACGTTTTCCTTTTCAAGGATACTTCATCTTAAAGTGCAAGTGCAGTTACACGCAAGTGATACCTCTGATATTGTCGTCGTCCATAGGCTACGGTAATCGCTTAACTTCAGGCAGGCCGAATGCTAGTTTGCCACCAAAGTAGTATAAAAAAGAAAGTACAATTACACTAAACCTACAGATAAAAATATATTTTACACAAATTCATACATTGGTTTTCTTAAAAAATTAATCTTCATATAGCGGCCCTGTACAGCTATCTCCGTTGCCCACCGTAGTCCTGACTGAAAAAGGCTAAATGTGAGAAGCCGAAGATCGTGCTAAGTGCCGTGCCCTTGGAGAGACCTATGCAGTAACCCAGCAGTGGACTGCGATAGGCTGTAGATGCTATAAAAATCCAGGAACACTGCTCAACCCAAGAATTGATAGGAGACAGGCGTCATGTGATATGTATGTATGTTTCTATGAGCAAAGAAATAAATAAAACGATATAAGTAGTAGTCTGCTTATCTTTTTCAGCGACAGCCGTGAAGCTACATATGTAAGTATACTATAATTTATTATAAACGCCAAAGTAACTGTCTGTCTGCCTGTTGCCTTTTCAAAACTAAACGGCTGAACGGATCTTAATTAAATTTGGCATGGAGATAGGTGGTATCCTATGTAAAAGACATAGTACCTACAAAACCGTTATTTATTTTGACGCAAAATGTCACTTTTGTTAAGTCACTTTCGCAGAGTTTGGTTAGTATTTTTACTGTTTTAGAACCTAATGTCCCCCTGACCGAATTTTGGTCACGGAGGCTGTGGTGTGTGCGCAAGCACAGGTGCATTCTTTAGTCTTTCACTATTATTAGCCGATGGGACAGCAATCCGACACCACCAGAGAGAGATCAAGGCGTATGCTTTCCGAGGCATGGGATGCATAGGTGTAAACAACGCCAATTTCCAAACTCTTTAGTAAATTTCTTGAAAGAAAGCTCAATATAAATTTATTTGGACCACCCCGGCAATCGAAGCCGGTACCTACCTCGTGATCAGCAAACACACATAGCTAAGCATCATTCTTATGAATGACATTCTGCGAAAGTGACCATACACGAAAATGACGTTTTGCGAAAAGTGACCATACACGAAAATGACGTTTTGCGAAAAGTGACCATACGCGAAATGACATTTTGCGAAACTGGCCATCGGTAGGTACGCGAAAATAACGTTTTGCCAAATTTGTTTTGCGTCAATGCCCATATGAAAAGCTTAGTACGCTAATGATTATTGTGGTTAACGATCCAAAGGGTCTTAGCTAAACGTATCCACTTTACCAGACTTCCTTTTCTTAATGTAGGAGGCATAATGTTGCTAAAAAACCTTTTAGAAGAGAAAGAAACAGATTTTACTGAGTTAGAGATTATGATCTACATACTAAGCCAAACAAAAGCTCTAAAAATATATAGCTGCCTCGTTTTAACAGGTCGAGTGGGGATGTTCCGGAGGGGCCTGGGTTCGATTCCCATCCAGAACAAATCTTTGTGTGATAAGTACGATAGTTTCTTGTGTGATTGGGTGTTTCTTCTATAAGAAGCATGTCAACTTGTACTTTAAGGTACCTACATAGGTAAAGTAAGAAAGAAAAGAGAAAGAAAAAATATTTATTTCGTCTTTACATCTTACAATAACAAGTACGAGTAGGTTTGTCGATGGACAACGTAATCAGTGTTTGTCAATATTTTAAGAAAGGTAGGGTACAAGCAAGCTTATGTACCAATTACATTAGCTTGCTTGCTTGTACCCTACCTTTCTTAAAATGGAAGAACTTACGGAAAACCCAATGATATTATAAAGAAAAATAAGCTACCTTTATACTGACATTCGTTCAGTTTTGTTGCCATGACTTCATATGAACTTGCTTACCTACACATTTCAAGTATGAATGCGGTAGATAATACGAAAAGTAATGATACAGAAAGAGATAGTGATAGAACGAATGCAGCTACTTAGCTAGCTACTTTTGACGGCAACAGATTCCGCACCCTAGTACAATACCACTCTTCTTTACGTCTGTTTTGCTATAATATTATTGCGGAAGACCACAGTTAAAAAATAATGTAAGTACCTGCCTATGTAGGTTGGTACCTACTAGTGTGTAAAATGGTGTAGGTAAGTACCTAGTTAAAGAAATATTTTTATAATAATAAAGGTACACAATTATAAATGTCACATAGTATGTGGTGACCAGCACCTTAGCTAAGTTGTTGGAAACAACTAGTAAAAGGTACTAGGCCCGTAACTCGGTAATGTAAGTGCTTTTATATAACAATTAAAGACAGAAAGTACTTTTACTATTATTCAGATCTTAATTACAGTATATGCAACTTAGTAGTAATATTATTAGTCTAATGAGTTAAAACATAGGGTTTAAAAATAAACAAAAATTAAAAACAAAAAACATAGATTTATCCCAAGATTAAGTATCTACTTAGATATCTTTCCACAAAATAAAACTGACTGTGTCCATAGGCTAAAATAACTGCTCACCTTCAGCGGGACCGTATGTTTGTACCTATGTTACTATAGTAAAATAATAATAAAATGAACCGAGTAAGTACAAAAGAGAATTAGGTAAGTATGTAGATTGATGCATAGTAGCTACGTAGGCACATGATGGGCTCTGGCTTGAAGGGTTAAAAGTGCTCACTGACCTAAAAACTCGGTCACAAACTTGCTATGCGTTAAATCTTTTGAATCGTTGAACAGCTAGAATGTATAAAATGATTTCTATTGTCGATGAGATATCCTAAGCGAGACATTAATGGCATTCTACTTAAAAATGAGTTGGGTAAGTAAATATAAATATAAGTAGCTAAGTGCCTAAATGATTGATTACTCTTCAGAACCTACTTATAAATAGGTACTTGCCTATTACTATGCATATCTATTACCTAACTGAGTATCTAGGTAAGTACTTGTAAAGGTATGGAACAGTCGTACCTACCCTAATAGTAGGTGCATTGATACCTCGTTTACGCAATTTATCAAACGTGAAAGTTCAGTTTATCCGTCTCTAAGTCTTATTATCATTGAGTTCTACGTATACTCGTAGTCCTATTGACCTGCATTATACTCTTTTCTGTTGCAGTTGGATAACATAACTGTATTTAAAAACAGGCAGTGCCATCTCTTTTTTATGTTTTAAACCGAAGTATTTATATAACGTAGTTCAAAGTTTATGCAATAGATGGCGTTTATGTAAAAAGTGCGCTCAAGAAAGATTATATTTTATATTTACAATCTATCGCAATTATGAATGAATATTTTAAAATATATTTATAATATAAATTATTAAATAATTTACTAAAATTATTCCGTTCTATACAAGTAACTAGTGTAATAGTTAATTCTGCTTTAAATGAAACAACAAAGATGTTTTTGAAATTAAAAAAAAAATTGACAGTAAACGTCATTCCTAATTCATTGCCCAAGTCGGTCGTTGAATAAAGTTATTTTTGTGTTTTTTAATTATTCAGCGTAAATGGAATTGAGAATCTATATTTTTAGAAGGAAAAGTTGAAGTGTGGTTCAAGTGTTTGTTGCTTGTGTTAGTGTGTAATAAGGTGACATCGATGGCATCTACACCAAAACAAGTGAACGGCAAACCGTCGAATAATAACGGCTCCCTGGGAAAGCGGAAGAAATCTCGTGGGAGCCGAGGCTCGTACCTATCAAAATGGTTAGATAAGACTATGCATCACATCCAAGAATCGACGCCCAGTATGGATACCTACGATAGTTTTGTCAATCCAACTGTTAACTGGCCTATGAGTAGTGCTCAGTTTGCGCCTGGTTATGACCCTTATAGGCATATGTATCAGTGTGCACCTGAGCCAATGTCGTTGCCCACACTATCTACGTACTGCAACCCACCTTTAATGCCACATTACGGACCCGAATACCGATACGTGCCTAGTGTTAACAAGAGTATACAGGTTCAGAGGCCTAGAATGCGTCGACGGAGCGAGAATAAAGCTGAGGAGGTGAGCAGCACTCCTAGAGCTACCCCTACACTCTCTCACCCTACAAATTACTTACAACCAAAGAATTTATCAGACAGTCAAGACTTTCAGAGCTTACCGCCCATTGTCACATCTGTCGGAGATACAAATTCCGTCAGTGACATGAACCCTAATGACAAGGATGATGGTAATGCAAGAAGGTTCAGTGACCCGTGTGTTAGAGGTCTGCCAGACGTGGCTAGACCTGCTAATGGTGATGTGGAGTCAGGGTCTGAAGATAGTTCTGACATATCAGGCAGTCAGGTGGGCAGTAGATTATTGACATGTCTGTTGGACCAAATAGCATCATTGAAAATGGCAAATGAAAGACTGAATAAAGACTTAATGGATACCAAAGGTAATAAAACAAATTCATATTATATTTTATTTATTAATGTAAAAGTATTAGCTTCTGCATTCTATTCTTCAATACTAATATAATAAAGAAAAAAGATTTATTTGTAATTATCTAATAAATTGTAAAAAACTTCTAGTGTTTGAGTGTGCTTATCTATGGAATTACCAATCAGATTTAAAAATCAGATTACAAAAAATCTTTTTACTCCAATTCTTAAGGCGTATTTAATATCACACAATAATAATAGTATATAATAGTAATAGTTAATAAAACGCAATCCAAGGAGAGAATAGCTATAATAATAAATGTGACTTGGAATGAAATGCAGTAGAGAAGAGCTAGTAAATACTTAATATGATTCAGTGGCATGTTCCAGCTGGAACGCACGCCGAGTGGAAATTTTGATTTGGATTTCATAGGGATCCCGTTGTGTTTATTTCAATAATATATAGCCATTATTACGACCTGATAAAGTAGCTATCTAATGGTGAAAGAATTTTATTATTTTATTTTTTTCTTTATAATACTAGTTTAGATAAGTAATCATATTAATGATGGTAGCAGAGTTGGAAAGTAATTGATTTTGATTGCATGCAAGGGATGTAATTTCAATCCAAAGTTTCAGTAAATTTGTAAATTTCAAGTTGTGGAATTTATATGTAGTAATCAAATAATTTACTATCCGATGGTGAAGAAAAACACCTTGGTCCTAAAAGAAATTCTAAGGACATGACCGATCCACCAACCCGCATAAGACCAGCCTGTGGATTAAGGCCTGAACCATTTCAACTCTCTTGATAGAGAAGACCCGTGCCCAGCAGTGGTACATATATGAGTTGCTATTATTATTTAATTATAATAAGTAAACAATACTTACGTATTTCAATGTCAGCTGTAATGACTCACCATTTGCTGTCATCATTCATAACTATAAAATAGCTGCACTATACAAAAATAATTCAAAACATCCCACATACACAAGTTAAGGTCATCCTTTCAAAAGTACACCTACAATGACAACCCACATAACTATGTGAGTCAAGGATAGCCTAAATAATGTTATATATTATTAATGAATCTATTACCATAAGCACGTGTTTTTCTTTTTGAATGTGTGTGTATGTGTTAAAGACATAGCTTTGTTTCTTATTCAAGAAATTTAATTTCGGGTTTCACTTTTTAACTTCCAGAAATTTGGAGGCTCTTAATATAATTATCAGTCTTTTTTGTAAAAAAATCAATAAAAAAAATATAGTTGGTTCTATTTCTTTATGCATATTTATCTATGTATACATATGTAATTGCCTGTCTATCTGACTAACTGTTTAACTGTACTGATTCATCAACACAGACCCTAAACCTCTGGGGCAAATTTAAGGAAAAATTTTAAGATGGTTTTAAGTATTTAGATGCAACCTACTTGAAATTTTGCTATAAAGGTTCCTTTACTAAGACGGAAATTTACCCCTAAGGGGTTAAATTATGGGTTGTATGAAAGTCCGTCATTTTTAAAGTAAGAAGCACAAAATTTCATATTACAAACAAGCACAAAATTTCATATCACTTTTGTCAGAAACAAAGATTGAGAAGTTTTTAATTTAACCCCTAAATAAAAAAAGTTTAACTCGGGTGAAGCTACAGCAGGCCGCTAGTCTTTTATAAACACATGATATGTCTACATGAATCTATAATGGATGAACATGTATCACAACAAACTAATTTATTCTTTAAAAAAAATGGTTATATGCCAGCAAGTATCAAGAACAGTTAGTCCAATGTTTTCGCTACAATAAGTTCTTAGCTACTGCGTGCATTATTATTCATCGATAATTTTCCTTTGCGTTGTTATTAGAACAGTTTTAATGTTCGACTGCACGGTAGCTTCAGTGGTTATCACGCTATTTGTGGGTTCGAGTGACGAGTGCTCTTGTTGTGGGTTCGATCCGAAACGGGACGGGAAATGGTTGTTCTGAGTTCAGGTGTACTTTGTGTCTGTGAATTGTTTGGTTGTGATGTGCCCTGCTAGATAAAGCTTGTTCCATAGTGCGAGAATTCACTAAAACTAAATGATTCATCTTCATCTCACACTCGCATCGACTGCGTAGTAGAAAGTCCGTCTATGCTGCGTTTTCCTGCACATTTTTTTTATGTCACTAAAGAGGCAATCAAGCATACTGCCAGCCTGATGGTAAGCAGTTACCATAGCCTATGGACGCTTGCAACACCAGGGTATCAATCACGCATTGTCGACCCGTTGACAAAAAATCTTTCTTGAAGAACCCCATGCTATATTAGTCTCACGGAAAAACACCAGCATAGACCTCTGAAACTGTACAGTACGGCGCAATTTGAGGAAGAAACCCCATTCGGTAGGATAAATGAATAAAATAAAATAAACGTTAACGTTTTCAGTGGAATTGGAGAATTTTCGACAACACAACGCCATATTGAAGGGGTCTAATTCGAGTATGGGGCCTACGCCTAATCATTCGCTTAATGACAATGGTAAGTAGTTTTATTTACTATTGATGCAAAAAGTGCATTTAAATCAGGAATTCCCAAAGTGGTCTATATCGACCCCTCGGGGTCGAAATTTGTTTTTCAGGGGTCGACATAAACGAAAACTGAGGCTCTGAGGTATCAGTTCATTTTGAAAAAAGTGTTTCTTTCCCAAAATAGTTTGAGAATCCTTGATTTAGATACCAGTATACTTTCGCCAGGCCTGTTGGTCAAATATATTTATTTACAACTAGCCGCCCGCCCCGACTTCGCCCGGGCTTAACTATTTTCAGCGCAACTGTCTTACTTCATTTTTTACGTAAGAACCTTCTCCTGACAATAACTGTCACAACAAAAAAGTATTAGCGAAATCGGTTCAACTTTTCTCGAGGTTTGCGCTTAGCAACTGATTTAGCGATACATTATTATTTACAATATTATGTGTCATATGTATGCATTAATATAATACTTAGATGAGAGGTTCTCAAACTTATTTTGTCTACCGACTACTTTTAAAATCGGATATTCTCCCCCCTCTTGACCTCTAGCGCCCACAAGGGGGCGTTATCACCTATTTTGAGAAATACTGATTAAATGATAATATAATGGTCTAGGTACGGTCCGTATGGTAGTGGTAGCTTAACTTAGGTGATCGTTTACCAAACAGTGAGTTCACCAGTTCAGTTACAGACGTGTCTTAGAGTGGAGACCGCGAATCGGTAAGCGTAAGGTAGGGCGGCCCCCAGCTAGGTGGACCGACGACCTAAAAATGGTCGCTGGGACGCACTGGATGCGGAAGGCGGAGAACCGTGTGCTATGGTGCGGGTGCGTGTTGGGAGAGGCCTATGTCCAGCAGTGGACTGCGATAGGCTGATTGATTGATTAAGTGCACCTGGCTGTGAGCTCTTCGGGTAGATATGTGATGTTATTATATTTAAAGGTATAACAATATCTCATTCAAAGATACCAATTGTTAAGGAAATTGTTGTTATTGTAATTGAATCTGTTTTGATGTCTCATAATGTGTAAGGTGTGTATATACGGTCGGAGTTGTGTCAGATGTCGAACATCCTGTTTTGAAGCTTAGAACTCATACGCAGTAGAGGTCGTTAGTTATACGCTTGTTACGGGCACAAATATAAATTGTGCACATCGACAGACATTCAGATTAAAGTAGTTTAGTATTAGTATTTTTCAACCTAAAAATATTCTTGAAAGAATGAAATATGATTAGATACATTTAGGGATGTGTTTTGAAAGAAACGTAGGTATTCCTAACCCAGGTATACTCCCATATAAAATCCCTGGTGTACAAAAATGGGCTGGCAAGACGAAACTGATACCTCCGGTATTGCAAGCGTCTATAGGCTACAGCAATTGCTTAATATCAGGCGGGTCGTATGCTTGTTTGCCACCCAAGTAGTGTAACAAAATAAACAATATATATAAATGAAAAATGGTTTTTCTGTCAAGGAATTTACAATAGATGCCCAAAGTGCCTCGAAAAACACACGTCAGGCCGTGCATTATTTCGGTAATACTACACAGAATACTTAAAAGTATTCTGTGCTATAGGTACAATCGGCCAAGTGTATGAGTGGTTGAACGCCAACGTTGCCAACGGTACCTGGTTATTTGTCCTCATTTTAACATCTATAGATTACTACTATTAGCTGTTGCCCGCGGCTCCGCCCGCGTGGATGTCGGTTATCGCTGTAGAAGCCTATGTGTTATTCCAGACCATAATCTATATCTGTGCCAAATTTCATCCAGATCCGTTCAGTGTTTTTTACGAAAAAGAGTAACAAACATCCATCCATCCGTCTATCCATCCAAAAATTTTCGCGTTTATGATATTAGTAGAAATAAAACGTTATTCTGTTACTCTGTCAATACTTCTATTAGGGGTACTGCCCCTCTAGACAATACATGGTAGTCGTGTAGTAGTAGTGTAGTGTAGTGACATAAATGGTAGTCGAATCGAAAAATCAACAAAGAAAACGTATGGGATTTGACTTAAGTCATCTGTGCTTAAATTTACATTATATCATAAACTAACGTCAAATCCCATACATTTGATGAACGATTTGACAAATACGACTCGTTGAGCGTAGAAGCTACTTGTTGGCATCGTTGCATTTG
This sequence comes from Trisateles emortualis, assembly GCA_947095525.1. NCBI lineage: Eukaryota > Metazoa > Arthropoda > Insecta > Lepidoptera > Erebidae > Trisateles > Trisateles emortualis. The sequence goes on along the minus strand of OX352748.1, from coordinate 6,342,789 downwards.
TTTCTTCCTTTATCTAAGTGATGCTTAAAAATATATATTAAAAGTCGTCAAAAATCGAGATAATCTAGTTATGATAATGCAATATGTCCCACATTTTCTCGCGCTCGATGTTTCTACGACGGACGTGTAGATAAAACTGTTACTACTGCGTCATTCAAGTGACCTTGCTGACAGATGAACGCGAGAACTTTATTATATAGTCAATAAGGTGCATTTATTGATAATAAACGGGTCTTTAATGCAATTGAACGAGGTGATAATACTGTTTGTTTTTGTTTTGTAGCTGTGTGATGAATGAAGTAAGTCTGAGTAGAGGTTAGATCAAACCAAGACTGGCCTGTTGGTCTAGTGGTTAATGACCCTGACTGCTAAGCAAAGAGGTCAAAATCACACAAAGTTTTGGCCACATAAGACAAAACTTTGATTCATAAATGTTTGTACGTGTGTAATTTGTGTCCGCGAATTGTTTGTTTGTAAAGTCCCCCATGGCACAGGGCTTGTTCCTAGTGCACGAGATGTCTATAAAAAAAGATGACTTTATTTTAGGTAGACTTGAAACTATAGTAATTTAGATCATATGCTATATGATGATAAGTATATATTTACTAATGTCATCAATCGTTCGGTGGTCGAAATTCGACCGTAATAGCCTTTTGCACTTCTCTGTATGAACTTCAACTATGCCAAATCTCACAGTCCTCCCTGCGCGCAATGTGCTTAAAAAGTGGTACTTGCAAAGATTTTCTTCACATATTAATGACATAGATATTTTAAATTTAATTACTGTCATTTTAAAGACGTAATCGACGCTTACAAATATCTATTTGTTTGGTCATATCGATAACCTTTCCGACCTCAAACAAGTTCTGACGGGCTCTTAGCTAAGTATTATCCGCGCAAACCAATAGATTAGATCTGCAAGGTTAAGAGTGCTAGCCGCAGTCAGTGTATTGATGGGTGACCGTTTTCTAAAAACAAAGACCCTTCCATGCCTCGAAAGCGCGCCTGATCTCTCTTCGGTCGCATTGGTTTGCCGTGGTTTTTATTCCTTCACTCTCATCCGATGGACGGCAATCCGGCTCGACCTGAGACAGATCAGGTGAAGGACCAACGGCTTTACTTGCTTTCGGAAGCATAGGGATTTAAACACCGACAATTTATTAAGAGAAGTAGGGCCATACTAACGAGCAAGCCCGACTGGGGAAGGACCTCCACCTTACAGAAGACCACAGCCAAATAACTGCACACAGTGGTGTAGTTGTGTTCCTGTGTGTGAGTACAGGTCTCCAGCGCTCATTTGCGTTTTGAAATAAACGTATTCCTATCTCAGAGATACTCCCATCTTAAAGCATTGGTGTAAAAAAATGGGTTGGCAACACGCAAATGATACCTCTGATATTGCAAGCGTCCATAAGCTACGGTAATTGCTTAACATCAGGCCGGCCGTATGCTTGTTTGCCAACGGAGAAGTATGAAAAAAAAAACTAATTACGAAACCCTGATAATACAAATTTTGGGTCGGGTCCTACACGCGAGGGATGCCTGCGGTTTTTTAAGGCTTGTGATATCGCCTACGACCTTGAGCATTAGTGCGAAGCAAACACGACCTAATTCTGTAGGCGAGCGCGGGGATACAAACAGATGTACTCTTTGAACGGACGTCTTTTTAATTTTTAATAAATTAAAATTTAAACTTATTCTAAATATAACATATTTACCATGGCAGTCATTTGTCTATAAATGCCAACAAAAAATGGTTTCATTTACAGCTCTTTTTCAACATTTTGTGAAAGAGGGGCCTTAAGCGTCCATATTCTATGGTAACTGCTTACTATATTCACCGTAGTACTTAGTATAGAAAAATATGTGTATTGTATTACACACAGCGCAACAGAAGCCATACAATGCATATAATTTGTTAATACAGATGTAGGTTTGCTTTAAATGCTTAACAAATGAATTCTTTCTTTTTTTTCAAAGTCATCTTCTGCAATGGAACAAGTTCTGTATCCACAGACGCATCATATAACTACACAGTCTCGTAACTAATATTTTTGGAATTGGATAATCCACAAATATTTGTGGAAATTTTGTATATTTAAACGAGAAAGAGTTAATCGCCGTTCATTGTTCCAGCAATGACCTGCGATTAACTCTTTCTCGTTTTAACACGTTTGTGGAATATCCAATTCCACAAATATTTGTTACGAGACTCAAAGTGACAAAAATCATCAAATCTCCCCCCAGTCACTTGCGACGATCGAAACTAAATCTTCAAATCTTAAGTTGTTTTCTTCTAATTACACAAATGAACCACCAAGTCATTAGAAACATATGTTTTTGGCTCTTATCACTAAATCTATTAGACCAAAATACAGCGTACAAATTGTCACACAGCCAAAACATTGATATTTAAGAACAATATTTGTAACGGACATTTTTGGCAATGTATTGTCAGAGAATTAGGCCATATGTTTGTAAATTGGTGATGCATGACAGGTCTACGTAACATATTTGCATGTTCATTGATGCGTGCTCTTCCGAGTTCCTTGACTGTTGAAGTGAAAACCGCAAAATTTACTTTCATAATAACCATATTTTATACAAAGAAATGTGGGAAACGAGTGTAATATAATGTCCGCCTAACCAAATTTCAGTTACTGCGGCTAATCTTGACGGAGACTAGCCACCTTAGCGGGAGACATTTCAATTTTTTTTTATATTACCAAGGAGGCAAACAAGCATACAGCCCGTCTGATGGTAAGCAGTTACCAGAGCCAATGGACCTTGCAACAACTGTATCTTGTAACTTGTATCACTCGCGCGTTGCCGACCCTTTAAAAACCTTATAACTCCTTTCTTGAAGAACTCCAAGCTATTATATGATAGTGCATAACTATTTACGCTAATACCAGTGCACTTTTTATTACTTACCTTAGTCTCATAGTCCAATTGGTCGGAAATCCTAAACGACTGGTGAGAGATCAGGCGTAAGACCAACGGCTTTAAGTGATTACCGAGGCACGACGCTGCGACGGTGTAAACACCTCACCTGTTTCCAAACTTTGGGCTTCACCGATTGGGTTGGTACCTAGTCTGGTCGGCGAATCCTCCCTTTTCGTTGTAGGTGTGTGTGTGTGTGACAGCCTCCACATAGCCTATGAACGCTTGTAATACGAGGGACATCACTGATATTTGGCCAACCTTGTTAACCAGGGTTTTGTGTTGTGGATAATAATAATGTTATGGTTTTCATAATAATGAATGTGGGTGCTACAATCAAAATCGATTTTAAACTGAAGCAGACTATACAGTACATCGTACTATTCTTTTTTAACACGCCCGGCGAGTAGGTGCTACTTACAATCAGCATTTTCAACATTAGATAGGCATGGTGATTAAACTGCAGTAGTTTACATACTACTGCACGGTTTGTTCATTGGCTAAAGTGTTTACCACTGCGCGGCGTATTGTGGGTTCGATCACACTGGGCAAATAAATGTGTGACCCATAATTGGTGGTCCCAAGTCTGTCTGGCTTGATCTCTAGTGCGGGACCTGTCATTTATAAAAAATAATACCTAAATTCAAATTTTCAAAATATTGTCACTATCTGGCCTGAGTTTCTTAAAAGTTCTTTTCATGGATCTACACTTGACAGTGAAATAGCCGTAGGTAAATTCTCTGGAATCGTATTTCTTCCTTACTTGTTCATTCATGACAGTCATTAGTGTTATGTTGGAACCGAAAAGGATAAATTAATTATGAGTTTGACTTCGAATCTTTATTGGCCTTCATGTTGTCCGTCATTATCTATCTGAAACGTCCTTCACCCTTCATTTACTTTATGTCCCATTTCGAATAATAAAAGTTTTATTTTAACCCGAACATTTACGGTTGACATCGTAAATTTAAATTTTACGAACAAAGGTCTGTACTTGTGACTTTGTCGTAAAGCCGAGACTTGAATTTAAAATAGCTAGGTACTACAAATTATATAATACATACATAGCTAGTAAAGTATCTAATGTAACCTTGCTTTTGCTAGACAAGTCTACGGCTTAGAGGTAAGGTTACCGGCCGGCTGATTCTCTAAGAAACAGCGATGGCAAACTGAGAGTTGTGATCGCAAACTGACAGTTGTGATTGTTCGGTGACGGCACAATCTATTGACTAAACGTCAAAAAGGCTCGGTTTTTGCTCTTGCGGAATACCGATTTTTAGTCTGACAGCCAGATCTTGCTCGGTTTTCGCGGTGACTCGGTTTTTGCTCTTACGGAATACCCCTGCGGAGCTCATAGACACTTGCAATGCAATGATCTTGTGAAAATAGTTTTTTTTTTGCTATTGATAAACCTGATATAAGAACACTATACTTTAAAATCTATTTCCCTTGAATAAGCGGTAGAGACATTTAATTTTAATTTTCGTCTCTTTCGTTTCCTCTTCCATCTCTAATCGAGGGGTTATTGATGAACCTGTCAACAGAGTTGTTCAAATAGCCCATATATGCCTTTGCCGTTATCCAGCGACTGTTAACAGTCGGAACGAGACGCTTAGTCGCGAGAAGCGAAGAAGAGCAGCGGTTACCCATTTTCAACCAATAAAAACAGAGCCCAGATATCCTCACCTTAGGCATACTGTACGGGTTTAGATGAGTTTCTCCCCTCGTTCGTACGTAATCGTTTACGTTGTGTAATGAACAGCCGAGATTATGCCAACAGACTGTAGCATGGGATACTTGGAGAAAGGAGTTAAGGTTTTTAAAGGGTCAAGAACTGGTGAATGTTTCCTCCGGTGTTGCAACCGTCAATAGGCTACGGTAACTGCTAACTGCTTGTTTGCGTCCTTGGTAGTATAAAAAACCCAAATAACCTTAAAAAACCTTACTTAAAGGAAGGAACAACAGAGTTCTTGTTATTTATCTACCGAATAAGTAGGTATAACAATAGCTTACTAATATACAATGCACTGCAATTTAAGTGTAGCTAATTATATAATTTGCGTTAACAGTTAATCACATAGTTTATCGCGCCATTTAAATTCTTTACACGAAAGTCTTGAAGTATCTTACTATTATAAAAACTAGTAACTTTGTCTGTCGGTTGCGCTTTTACGACTAAACAGTTGAGTTTGTCTATTACAAAACTTTATTTTGCCGCACAGTGCGGTTTCAGGGGAATTTCCTTCCACGTACGATTAGATAGTAGAATGAGCTCCCTGCCGAGGTTTTCCCGAGAGACTAGCGCATGGGCTTCTTCAAGCAAGGAGTTATAAAGTTTATAAAGGGTCGGCAACGCGCGAGTGACACCCCTGGTGTTGAAAGCTTCCATTGGCTACGGTAACTGCGGCGGCATCAGGCGGACCGTATGCTTGTTTGCCTTTTAGTAGTATATAAAAAAACAAATCATATCTCTTTATAATATAGATATAGATTTGAGGTTTGACGCACAAATAGTCTTCTTAATTGTGCTCTATGTATTTTCATCTTACCAAGTAGGTTGGTACCTAAGTAATAAAATAAATGCCATTCACACGCATACATTGCCTTCTTGGGAAAATAATATGTTATTAGAGAAAAAGTAAGAACTTTTCTACTAATAGCTTTCGTTTTAGAAACTTTTAACAGTTGTGTTGTTTTTTTATGATCTTTCTTTAGATTTCTAAGAAGTTGATTTTATATTAGTCCATAGAAAAGTTACATTTGAGTTTACATTTGTCAGACGACGCAATTATTTTTTAAGACACCAAAGAGGGGCAAAGATTTGCTAAGCCCATAAAATGTAACATTTCAATGGATTTTATGGTAAATAATTAATCTGTGTTCGGGTCGCGATGCTGTAGGTATTGAGGCGTCCTCATAGTGAGAGATTAGTTGATGTGTCTTTATAATAATAATAATACTCTTTATTGTACACCAAAAAGATTGAACATAAATTAAAAGAAAATAAATCAAAAATGAGCAACTGTACAATGGGCGGTCTTATCGCTCAAAGCGATCTCTACCAGACAACCTTAGGATGGACTTTAATGTATGATAGTACTTTTAATATATGTAATAACGTCCTATAGTACGTGTCTCCTCTAGTCCGTGATTTTGCTTCCGTGATATATTTCAACTAGCTTTTATTCTTGTTCCATAAAAGCAAGCAAGTATGACTGGGAAGGGATCTCTACCTCAAAGAAAAACTTCAGCCAAATCACTACACACATAATTAAATATTTTTAGCATTTTTGCTATGCAATCAGCTCAAATATATTTAAATATTAAAGCAATGTGGAAAATGACGAGCCCGGATTAGGATTCGAACCTGCGCCTCTCGGGTTCCGGACCAGTGCACTACCAACTGTGCCATCCGAGCTCCTACTCCGGAGCTCAAATTTGTCTACCGCTTGTTTACGTCTGGGAATGACGTCAGTTTCATTCAAACGTTAGCCGTTACAGGTCTATACGTACAACATCCTTCAATTGTGAGGAAATAATGTTATTAAAGAATGATTAATTTAAATATATTTGAGATGATTGCATAGCAAAAATGCTAAAAATATTTAATAATATTGAGTGGTTTCATTATCTAAATATCACTACACACCGTTTTAGTTATCTTCCTCTGCGCGAATACAAGTTTCCAGTGCTTATTTAAACACGCGTTTTTATTTATCCCAGGGTTACTCATAACACAGAACTCCGGTGTAACATGATGTAGAGTTGATAACGAGCGACTAATGTTCATGCCCCTCTAGACAAGTGGTATAAACGGTAGTCGAATTAAATAGAATAGAAAGCAAATGTCTGGGGTTTAAAGTGCATAAGTGTACGACATTATATCGTAATATGTCAAATCTCATACATTTTTATTCAATTCGCCTACCGTTTATGTTACTTGTAAAGAGGGTATGCAAATGCTCATAGGCTGATGTGGTCTTCTGTAATGTGGAGGTCCAGTTTAGGCGGGCTCTCTGACGCGGTGGCCTGCGTAACGACACGATGCGAACGCGGCGGACGCGAGCAAAATAACGGCTACCCTCTTTACGGCCTATATGGCAGTCTGTGGCAAGACACGACATAGCACGTACTTGTTTTGTGGCGACCAGACGCGACACCCCAAAATTGCACTGTACTTCCTCATGATTCGAGAAGTAATTACCAAAATGACGTACCTAGAACATTTGTCGCTCATTGATATATTTTCTCTCCACAATTTTTTTAGAGCTAAGAGTATAACTTTATTCCACCTTTGTAAGAGAGACTGGCGCCTGTTGTAGGTTTTCAAAGAAAACCTGGGTTACATGTCACCAGGGATAGAATTAGTTAGTAGCACTAACTGACTATAGAAAAAATCATTGTGTCGGGTTGCATGGCGTAGCATTCGTCGTGGGGGCACCCCGTTAGCAGAAGTACCCGTCTTTCCTTATGTTTTTCACATTAGAAAGCTTGCACGACCTGTTACCATATAAGACGTAAACTAGCTATTAAAGAAGCACGGTTTAATGTTAAAAGCAATACGGTATTAGTTTATTACTAGTAAATAGCCTCTTACAAGAAATAGGAAATGTGGCAAGACGCCGTTAATTATGCTGTTATTTTGATTGCATGTTAAATCTAGTACTCTTAATAGCTTGAAGTGACTGGCTTACACCTAAGGCAATGATATTATTGATTGTTTTATCAGTGATAACCCTTACACTCGAGTTGGCGGCGTAGGTATCGGGACAATCCCACCCACATGCCCACCACTGGGACTCCTAACTAATACACCGAGCCTTGACACTCGTGCGTCCCGTGGACAACTAAACCTATTGTCTTGGACCCCGCAACGAATTTATTCAGAAGTAAATAGGAGGAGCTAGAATGAAAAGTTTCCACTTCCCTCCATAGCGGGAGACAAACGGCGGCTTTCTTCAAGATCAAAGTAGTGCAACGTCTGTACGTAGCACTATTATTTATTCTGTGATTAGGTATAACAAGAAAGATGTAGATATCGTATTAGCACGCGGAAACTGTTGCCGTCAACAGTAGGTAGGTAACTCCTTTTTATGTATCACTGCCTGCATTGCACTTTTCTGCATTGTAACACCAGCGTTTTTTGCCAGTGATATTCCTAGGATTACGAAAACGTCATTAAGAATCAGATTTTTCTAAATGAACGCTGGAAGCCTGTAGTATACACACAGAAACACAACTATACCACTGTATATAATTAACTAGCTGTTGCCCGCGGCTGCGCTCGCGTGGATGTCGGTTATCGCTGCAAAAAGTATAAGCCTATGTGTTATTCCAGACCATAATCTATCTCTTTGCCAAATTTCGTCAAGATCCGTTCGGTAGTTTTTACGTGAAAGAGTAACAAACATACATCCATCCATTCTCACAAACTTTCACATTTATAATATTAGTAAGGATTGGTTGAGGTCTTCTGTAAGTAGAGGTCCTTCCTCAGTCGGACTTGCTCGCAGTAAGACACTCTACTTCCTATAATAAATTACAGTTGACACTAAATAAACCCTCATTTAATCTTGAGAGAGGAAGGGCACCATACAGCCGGAAAGACTTACAAATGACCTTACAAAAGACCACAGCAGTATAGTTGTGTTCTTGTGTGTGAGTACAGGTCTCCGGCGCTCATTTAGGGATGCGTTTTGAAAGTAACGTTTTGCTAATTCAAATTCAAATTTATTTATTCACTAGAAATGCGGTACATAGAGGTGGTAAATTGATAAAGTCCACCACATTCTACCATAAAAATGGTGTGTGAAAATAGTGCAATACAATAAAAATAAGTAGGTATCTATTTAAAAATTATTGTCAATTAATTATTAATCAGGTCAGTCTCTGACGATGATGTTAATTTATATTAAATTATAAAAAAATCAAATAGTAAAATGTCAATTAGTAGAATGTCAATTAGTAAAATGTTAGAATGGTAAAATGTCGATATTAATCAATCTAATTTTATGTTATTTGAATTGAGAATATTTTAGCATTAATTAATCACATCGTCTTCTTTAAAAGTATTTCCTATTCCAAGGTTACTCCATCCTAAAGCCCCGGTGTAAAAAAAAACATGGGTCTATGCTATTACAAGCGTCCATAGGCTACGGTGCGCTTGTTTGCCAACCATGTAGTATAAAAAGAATCTTAATCTTAATCGTTTTTAATCTTCGATCTGTTAATTTGATTGACATAAAATCGCGTTGCACGTTACCCTGAAAGGGTAGCCTATATTCCAGGGTTAGCTGTCGTTCTTTATATTTTGGTAAAAAGTATCTGAGAGTAAAATTTGTTACATCAATTTTAGCGCGCCATGGTAGTCATCGCGTGTACAAGTAACATCGATAAAACTTTAGTTTCTGAACTACTATTATATCCTTGCCGCAAAAAAGTAATGAACTTTTGTAAAGCTATTGTTGAAAGAATTTTCATCGTAGTTAAATGTTTTGTACCTACTGTCTGAATGGCAATCGCAGAAAATTTAATATGAATCACAGAAATAAAGGTGTATATGTATCTTAAGTTATTATTGATTGCACAAATAAAAAAAATAAAAATAGAATAGTGTAGAATAGAAAACTCTTTATTGTATGTACACCAATTACATTTTGACAAGAACATTAATATTTGTAAATAACTACTCACATTTTCTATTGTATTTCTTAATTGCCATTGTTTTTAGAAAAAAAAAATACACGCGGCCACCTAATTCTAATCTAGGCAAAGCCTGTATGGGATCAGATGGGGACACAGAGTACTTTACAGACCTAAAATTAACGGTCACAAATTACACCTAGAGTCGGGACAACCACACAGGACAAAAATTTGTGTGATCTATAATCACACAAATTTTTGTTCTGTATGGCGAACCCACAACACACTGCGCCGTAGAAGATGGTGAGATACACAGATACAAAATAAATAATTGTTATGCATAACTAGAATAAATTACTGTTATGCATAACTAGAATAGTTTTTAAGTAAAAACAATCGGTAACATTATGTATAGGTAATGTGAAGAAGGAAATGTAATGCTTTAACAAATAAGTGCTAACTGAATTAATAACATTTTGCCATTCAGTTATTATCCTCATGCCTGAAATAAGTACTTGAAACATACACTCGAATTACTACAATTAGGTAGGTACTAGTGTAGGTATTGAGTGTCGAACGATTAAAATTAAATTAATACCTACATAATATACTGTTTATTCTGATACGAGAGGCTCGTAGCTAATTAATAACCGCACAGATTAGACCTGTAACCTGCAAGGTTAAGTAATCTTGCCGAGGTCAGTCCTCCGATGAGTGACCATTGTTTAATCTTGGTCTTGTCGGATTGTTATCCCATCTTATGAAATTATATTGGTGCAATCGGCACATTCCCGTTTTTAAGCAAAGACGTAGGGCAAAGGCGGCAACTCCGTTTAAGTGTCCTCCCAAGCGAGTTTCGGTCACGGCGGCAAATCTCAACGGAGACTTGCCATCTGCGTGGGAGATATTATAGTGCACAAGTGTGTGCGCAAACAAAAGTGCACTCTTTATTCCCTCACTCTCATAGTCCGATGGGACGGCAAATCCGACACGACCGGATAGACATCAGGCGTAGGACCAACGGCTTTACGTGCTTTCCGAGGCACAGGAGTGTAAACACCGCCAATTTCCAAACTCCGGGAATCTTTTGTGAATTTCTTAACAGAAAAACCCAACATCGATTTTTGGCCCGACCCGGGAATCGAACCCGGGACCTCGTGATCAGCAGTCTCACACATCGACGACCGAGCCACGGAGGCAGTTTAAGTGCATGCAAGTGCATAGATGCACTTAAACGGAGTTGCCGCCACTTAAACTAGGACGATCCGGGTAATGAAGAGATATCAATTATAAGTACCAAAATAAAAAATGACATTTTTAAAACAATAAAAATATTTTTGTGACTATTTCATACGATATTCCTCTGCTAGTTTCCATCTGCAAGTTTTCGTTGTTTTTTTTATATTAAGCAGTCCCTCCCTTTTTGTGTATTTTATATCATTAGATATTTTTCTCCTTTAAAAAGTGTAAATATGTAAAAAAAAAGTAATTAAATGTTAAATAAATTATTTTTCTTGTTTTATTGCAGCATACCTGGCAGGACAGTACGCGCCGGGCTTCCTCACCGACTTGGTGCGCGAGATTCGCGATGCGGCGCGCATGCGCGAGGACGCGCTCTACTCGCGCGTGCGCGCCATGGTCGTCGAGAGAAACGATGTGAGTAGCCGATATAGCTATAATTAAGTATGCAACTCACGTAATATTAAGTAACCTTAGTAAAATACGCCTCAAGGTTTAAATATATATTAAACTAGCGACCGCCCCCGCTTTGCTTCGGTTTTTTTGAATTCTATGTAAATAAAGTAAAAAAAAGTGGTGGTAAAATAAAGTAAAAAAAAACCACTTATTTTACAAAAGAAAGTAACCGACTTGCACGCAAGAGGTGCGAGTTCTATCTCAGATTTCAGTAGATACCAATGTGAATTTCACTTTGTGGAGTTTGTATGTACTAGTCAAATGATTCGCCATCTGCTAGCAGTGAAGAAAAACATCGTAAGGAAACCCACATGTCTAAGAAGAAATTCTAAATACATATCTGATTCACCAACCCGAATTAGGCCAGCGTGTATGAATTAAGGCCTGAACCCTATCTCTCTGTTTTAATAGAGGAGAGGAGGACCCGTGCCCAGCAGTGGGGCATGGGTGGCTATTATGTAAATAATATAGCCTATGACACTCACAAATATCGTGGCTTCTTTTTATTTTATTTTATTGTAAAAAAAAATCAAAATCCGTTTAGTAGATCCAAAGATTACCCCCTACAACCTCGCAAACTCACAAACTTTACCTCGTATTAGTATAGACGTAATAACATATTTAAGAGGAGAATTGGGGAAGGACTTCCACCTTACAGAAGACCACAACCAAATAACTACACAACGTGTAGTTGTGTTCCTGTGTGTGAGTTCAGCTCTCCAGCGCTAATTTAGGGATGCATTTTGTAAGAAATGTTTTCCTATCCCAGGGATCTTTAAGACCTGTTGTAAAATAATGGGTCGGCAAGATACCTCTGGTATTAGAGAGTTCATAGGCTATGGTAACTGCATACCATCGGAAGGACCGTATGCTTGTTTGTCACCTAAGTACTAAGTATAAAAAAAAACACGGACACAAAGCAAGAGCAGGTACACCTAAACTCAGAACAACTATCTATAGATCACAAAAATATTATGAACAGTGTTAGTATCGACATAATCACACTAACTGCTACTCCACACGTAACCATTATCAGACGATAAGAAATATTTTTATATTGATGATGATGAGATGAAATGATTTCGATAGGACATTCTCATTCAGTTGCACTTGCAGTATTTGCATAAGGTTCAATAGGGAGGAAGTAATTTCGCCGTGTTGGTGTAACGAAAAAGGCCAAACACGTTGATGGGCTCGCTTTTCGGGAGCTCGATACAGCGACGAACGCTACACTCGGCTCACATTCGGATGCCGGTCGCATCAATCTGGTTCATTATTTTATATGTATATTACAAAGAGTATATAGAATAAGACCGAACGCAGATTATTGCCAAATCGCGATGCAGCATTGATACAGTCGCAGAATCGAATGATTTCGATACCGCGATCGAACGCAGAGAGTCGCCAAAACGCGATGCAGCATCGATACAGTCGTAGAATCGAATGATTCCGATACCGTAACTGATCGCAGAGAGTCGACAAAACGTGATGCAGCATCGATACAGTCGCAGAATCGCATGATTCCGATATCGTAACCGAACGCAGAGAGTCGCCAAAACGTGATGCAGAATCTATACAGTCGCAGAATCGAATGATTCCGATACCGCGACCGAACGCAGAGAGTCGCAAAGTCGCTGATCGCCGCTGCTAAAAGTGGCATGTCAGACTTATTATTAGTAGTACAGGTGTCCGAAACCCGTTAGTCCGTTTCCTAACGTGATTACACGAATGATTGAGTAAGAGTTTGAGTAACTATGACAGTATTTTCCCATCCTTACACGCACGCGATTACTTTTGTCAATTATTCATTGCAATCGATACCTTTCGTTTCTTCGTCAAATGCCGCGAACGGTCAAGGATGCTTAATGGTTCTCCACATAACCTTCAATTGGAGCTTTCAAGGCTAAAGTTTACGGTAACCGCTCCTACCAAGTTACAGAGTTAACATCAGAGTTTTCTGTTATGGGTAGCTTAAGGCCGGCGCTGACTGACATCGCAGCACGGCACGGTAAAGGATTCTATTTCTGATCAAGTTCATTTTATTCTTACTTTAATGAGTTTAAAATTCATTCATTACTATATTTCGATACAATACCGTGGCACGTTGTGACATGCCGCAGCTCGTTGTCGAGGCGCCGCCGCCGCCGCGGCACGGGCTAAGCAAGGAGCGCGCGCACCTTGTTGGTGTTGTTTCATTCAAGACAATGACTCCGGCAGGCCGCGGCATGTCCTTTAGGCTGCCAAAACCTGCCGTGTTGTGTCGTGATGCGACGTCAGTCAGCGCCGGCCCTAACCCTGAGATAAGGAAAACTGCATTTCGAAAACCGTTTTCTTTAAATGAGCACTTTAAATATACTTACGGACAGGAACACACCTACACCATTTCGTGAATCTTGCGAACCATCAGCTATAATTCATTCCTTCAATAAAATGCAATCTATGAAATCTAAATGCTTGCAAGGTAGTATGACAGCACCATGAAGTATCTGATTGGCTATGGAAGGCATTACGGTGTCTTAAACGATGCGTAGCAGCAGTACAGTTAGCTAGTATCCCTTTATCTGCATCAATGCAAATATTATTACCGATTTATAGCTATTCGTTACGAGCCAAGGTTACCGTGTCTAATGTTTCACTATAAAAAAGTTATTTGAATTTGTCTGCCAAAAATTTCTTCGACTTTTGTGAAGTTGGAAAAAGAGTCGTATGGTAAATGTAATAAGGTTAATTTTAGTTAATGCTTAGTTTATCTATTGCATGATCTTCATAATTGTCCTCTCTTATCTGTCGCAGTATAGCCCTGCTCCTATTAAGTTCCGTCGTTAAGCGAAGGGACTAGGTCACAGCTCGAGGACTTCTTTTTCTCGAGGATTTTTTTTTCTTCTTCTTTATGTTGTTGTTGTTTTGTTCTAGTGCCTTTAAGTGCAAGTGTTAATCAGAAGGTACTGTTTTAATTCCCGGGTCGGGCCAGAAGGAATCGGGATTTTCTGTCAAGAAATTTACAATAAATGCCCGAAGTTTAAAAATTGGTGGTATTTATATTCCCGTGTACGTAGCGTGGTTGGCCTGATCTCTCTATGATCGTGTCGGATTGCCATTCTGTCGGACTATGTGAGTGGTTCCCTACAAAGAGTGAATCTGTATTTGCGCACACAAATTTGTTGTGCACTATGCGCTGATTGATGGCTGTCTAGTCTACATTCCACCACATTTTTTTATATTTTTCATAGATAATTTCCTTATTTCCCTAATAAGGAAATGATCTATGAAAAATATAAGCCCTTTGTCGCGGAGGACCTTACAAACACGGACACAAATTATACCCAGACTCGGAACAAACATTTATGGATGACACAAAGTTTTGCCGCGTGTGGGAATCGAAGCCGCGACCTCCGGCTTAGCAGCCAGGGTCACTATCCACTAGATCATCAAGCCAGTCAAGCCGTCGTGAACAAAATTCTTTTGGAAGGACATTATCAGCCCTGCATCTAAAATTACAGAAGAATTACATTATCCACATTATCCTAAAAATCTGGCGAATAGTTTATTTTATTTATAAACTTCTTGCACAAACTGCAATAGCGGGGATAGGTCTGGCTGTGATCCTACTCTCTTCTCTTTTACTCTATGTTATGTTATATTAAATATTAGAATCGGACAGAAACGCGGATGTCATTCTAGTCCGAGACATTTCCAAAACGTCTTGGCACGATACCAAACGTGTGCAGATAGGTTCAATAACCTTGTAATGACATACCTAGGTTGATCATTATGGTATCGACCGTTTATGGTGAATGACTTTGGCATTAGGTAAAAAAAAAACTTGAATAAATTGGTAGTTTTGATTTTAAAATGGTAGTGTAGAATTTATTGGTACATTGCCAGGTATAATTTGGTTGTAGCGGTTTAGTGTACCTACCTAATCTTTTGACATTGAATACTGTAATTGTAATTGAATTGTAGAAGTTTTTAAACTGCAGCTTGCATGAGAGAATATATTATTTCTAAATGCGAGTCGCTTGTTGTTAAGGTAACCCGAGGGAACTTTCAATTACTAACAACATGCGATTTTTGCCGTAAATACGTCAAGTTTTTTTTTATTATTTTTTAGTGGTTATGTGGCCAATTGTGTTCCTTTGCATGGCCTAAGATAACTGCATGTCGGTATAATATATTGGAACGCTTAGTGAGCTAAACCACAAGAATAGTAAATAAACAGTTATTTAGATAGTGAACACGATAATTCAATTAAGCTCTAAAAAAAATATGGAGGGAAATTCTAAATTCGAACGATGTTTTTTTTTTACTTTACAGAAAACTTTTTTTTTTGTAATTATATACGACCAGTGCGTCATACATTAAAACATTTTTAAATGACCTGGTATCTTGTAGTCATTGTTTACTTACTTAAAGCCAAACCCCAAACTACAAAAGAGGCACGAACTCGGCTGACTATACCCAAATACACAAACGTCTCCTTGAAAAGATAACAACATTAGGTTATGAACTATTAAAGATTATGGATGTGTTATCGTTATCAATGATGATATCCAAAAATGGCAAACGTAACAGATATCGCATATGTTATATTATGTATTCGATGATAAGTATGTTTTTGAATAGCCGACAACATCCCGCCAAGACGAATGTTTTATCATGATAATTTACACTAGCTTATGCCCCTGCTTCGCCCGCGTGAATGTCGATTATCGCGGTAAAAATACCCTATGTCTTTTCCAAAGATACCGTCTATCCCCTTGCCAAATTTTATTTAAATATGTTCAGCCGTTCAATCGTAACACGGGCACGGGTTGTAAACAACGCCAATTTTTTAACTTCGGACATCTATTGTGTATTTCTTGGCTTGACCCGGGAATTGAACCCGGGACCTCACGATCAGCAGTTACACTGAATAACCACAAGACCAATGGGTTAGATTTTTTATTGTGAACTAGCGGCCCGCCGCGACTTCGCCCGGGTTAAACTATATTTTCAGCGCAACTTCCTTTTTTTTTTTACTTAAGAACCTTCTCCTGATAATAACAAACACAACAAAAAAGAATTAATGAAATCGGTCCAGCCGTTCACGCGTGATGCCGTGACCAAGGGAAATAGGGATTCATTTTTATATATGTATCAAGTTAGATAGATTGTGTTTCTGCACTCCTTAGTAAACTTCAATTTGAGCGCAATGAGCTCAAAAAGCAGTACAAACTTTTATACTAGCGAATTAATATAGATATCCCATAATTGTTAATCAATCAACGTATCTAGGTCGCTAGTCGCCACTAGCTTGCGGCCTCACTGCGTACAAGGAATTTAAACAATTACACTCACTATACAGTATGTTTCAGAAAAGTGAAATTATACTTACGGTACTTATACTAGTACTGTAGAGCTATTTAATCATTGCGTTCTTTTTTCGAATTTTGTTCCATTACCAGCTAGTACTGTAGAGCTATTTAATCATTGCGTTCTTTTTTCGAATTTTGTTCCATTACCAGCTAAAAAAGTCTACTTAGCAGTTTAGGTTATATTTAAATTACTCATTATCCGTTTGGCTAGATTGATGAATGATGCACTTTAAGTACATTATTATAAAGAAAAAAAGTACGACAGCTGCTAGCGTGCACAAAATACGTCATAAGTTTGACGTTGCCAGTATGAATTAGTCAAATATCTTACGACTCCGTGCGTGCATTATTATCTTACAAGTTATCTAAAAGTTTTCGCTTCACATTCACATTAGTAATTGTATTTGGATGAGTAAGGGCCCGCCCCGACCCCACCCGGGTCGAACTAAACAATTTTATTTCCAATAATTTTTTCTCAGTAGTGCTCACTTACGTCACATATGAAATTGTGTAAAGTATAGACTCTGCATTGATATATCATTCAGTCAGGACAAGGATAAGGATAGGTATAGATGTATGTTATACTTTTAATATATAATACTGGCAGCATGTCCCGGGTTCGCACGCGTGGACGTTTATTTAGTTTTAGTAGGGATCTCGTATTTTTTTTCAATAATATATAGCCTAAGTATGTTACCCGCCAATAATTTATCTTACTAATGCTGAAAGAATTTTTAAAATCGGTCGAGTAGTTGTGAGTTAAATCGTAATAAACAAAAAATCTAATGTTTCTTTTTTATAATATTAGTTTAGATTATAACAACCGAACGATATATCGAATAGAATAGATTTAGTTTTTATTAAGAATATTTGATATCTCGTAGTTATATATACCTTTTTTGAAACATACTGTATATACGTAATTGTATTATAACTATTTATACCAATGTATGTCATCACGATTTCGCTTATAGTCTTCGAATATAAATTAAGGTGGATATTTAAATAAAATATACGAACGAAACTTTCGTTACATAATGTAAGCTAGAAGTAGAAATTTGATTAAGTATATTTTAGAATATTTGTTTATATCTAATGATTTAAGTTCTACAATATTTTTAAATAATAAAATTTTCAAGATTAACTTGTTTTCACAAATACAATGTGTAATTTTCTAATCTCTCCACACTAGGTGGTCGATAGATGACGAATATTTGTTTTTGCAGATCGAGCTGTTGTTATCTCAAAATAGTTACTATATCATTACTATTTCTTCTCGCAAAATAAATGGCTTCTTAAATAATATGTATTTTTCTTTACAGAATGGTTTGACATCTTCGGAAGCTAAATTCACGGAAAAGGCTCTTGAAGAGATCAAGGTGGGTTTATCAACTATATATTTATAAAAGTACCAATAACTGATTTAACACGGCTTTCATAATTATAATAGCGTCAGCTTAACACATTTCAATTTTCATAATTACCGTCGGAGTCAAGTACAAAACTAAATTTAGCGACATCTAGTGTTTTAATGTTTAACTACTTGTGTGTAAGCTACACTTATATTTCACTAGGTAGCGTAACATTAAACTTAAATGTCTATTAAGGAGTTCCAGAGAATATTCATAGATGGCGCTTAAAGAAATATAAGTGCTGTTTTTGTAAATAGATCTAAGTATAATTTAGAGTATTTTTTAAAGCAAAGGTCATTCTATAGTAGGATTATTTTTACTTAAAAGTTAATAATTCACGCAATATATAGGGAGAGGTCGTTATTTATCTGATCTACATACATATGTACAATTAGCTTAGGTATAGCTTCAATAAGTATTCAGAACCTTGTAGTTTCTAACCGTATTTACTGTTTGCTATTTAATAACACACATATTATAACTACATTAGCACATATTCAAAAATATTGACCATCTCAAAAACATTTCAAATATAATCTCAAGGAATCGTAAAACAAACTCAGTTTTTTTAATATTTAAAAGCACCTTTTTTTAGTTTTCACCTCAATTCGGTACTATTAAAGAGTTATTTGCGCAGCATGTTGGGTGGTCCTGAGAAGTGCTCTTGACGAGTTTCGAACGCACCTTCGACACTTTACGTTGAATGCGTTCAAAGTTGTGTTTGTTGATGCGAAACGCCCACAGCGCGTGCTATGACTTGCTCATGTCTGGTTAAGTTTGTTTTGACGGTTCTAGTGTGTCCTAGGCATTACTTTGTATGGAGTTGGTATCTGTAGTGATTTTTTAGCCACGTTTTTGTAATTCGTATACTTACACTTACGATACAGCCTCGTTGGTCTAATGTCAAAAATAGAAACTGGGTTTTTTCTGTCATGAAATTCACAATAGATGTCCAAAGTTTGGAAATTGTCTATGTTAACATCCCCGTACCTCGGTAAGCACTCGGTAAGACTCTTGGTCCTATCTAAGCCTGATCTGTCCGTCCTATTAAACTGTGAGAGTGAAGAAAAAAAGAGCGCAACTGTAAGTAATTGCGCACACAATTATGCGCTGTTAATATCTCGCTAGGTAGCTAGAGATTTGGGTAGGAAGACATTGTGTGTAACAAGCGACATTTAAATTAATTGACTCTCAGATATGAGTTAAAACTTGTCTATCCTACTAATATTATAAACGTGAAAGTTTGTAAGTATGGATGGATGCATGTTTGTTACTCTTTCACGTAAAAACTACTGAACGGATCTGGATGAAATTTGGCACAGAGATAGATTATGGTCAGGAATAACACATAGGCTACTTTTTACATCGATAACCGACATCAACGCGGGCGGAGCCGCGGGAAACATCTAGTTTAACATATTTGCATCAAGCAACACTGACTTACGAGTGTAGGTATAAAAATGTTGTGTTACCCTCGCACACCTTTGATTCGCACCCGTGGTGATGTTGAGCAAACGTGGGGATTATAAAATCAGCGCGAGTGAACAGAACGCATCGATTTAACTCAAATTCGCACGTCCAACCGTTGAATTCGATCCTACTGTTACACCGTTGTGTAATGATTCGTAGATTCAAATTCAAAATTGTTTATTGTTTCAAATTATTTTAGTAACATAATAGTATTGAGGCCACCCCGTAAGTTATTAAAAAATACTTGTGTTGGGATGTCTCGTTCTTGCCCTTAATTAGCCAAGTAATTTGTAACAATCAATTTCTGTTATGTAATAATAAAAAATTAAACAAAATGAAAAGAAAAATTAACCTATTTAGTAGCTAACAAGCAAAAATCTATTAGTGTGTGTGTGTGTTTGTGTGTGATGTGTAGTATGTTTGTCAGTTGTCTGGTTACCATAGTACAGGTTCTGCCTAGTTTGCGATCAGATAGCGATGTGCGTTGTCCCAAAAAAAATATTAGTCTTATTATATTTTTGTTTGTAAAGGCCCCCACAACACAGGGCTTGGTTCCTTGATGAGGGAGTAGTCATTAAAAAAAAGTATTGTCATTTGTCATCTGATAAACAAAAACTCGCTTGCTCACAGCGCAAACTATCTTATACATTATACATTTTTATTTTTTACATTTTATAGTGTTATGAAGAATATATCAAAAAAAGAATAAAACAAAAACTTTAACACCTGCGTTTTGTGATCGTGTGATCATATCCTAAATATTGCACTAGAGACTTATAGGTAGTAACAGATTGCATTATTCTGCGTAGTTATTTGGCTGTAGTCTTCTGTAAGGTGGAGGTCCTTTCACAGACCGGCTTGTATGTCATATCTCATCTGCATGGGGCCTTACCTTTCTTAAGCGTTTATCAGTGTTCTTTGTCTCGACTTTTTTTTTGTTCACCAGGTCACTTGAAGGGTTAACACAAACCAGTATTACACTACGGTGTAATAAGATCCACGTAACTTTGTATTTTGTAGTGTTTAGTGTCACCCCACATCATAGCATTTGAAATATGAACGGGTGGTGCGTACGACCGGTACAGGGTGTAAAGGGGGCTGCACTAGGGCTCGCAGGGGGGTTGGTGAGCAAATATTGGCAGATGTAAGTGGATGGCGGTGCAATGGCGCCACCCCAGGCCGGTATCGCACACCGGTCACGTGACGCGACAAGCCGTGACGTCATCGCGTACTGTATTAATTTTTTAATAGCAATAATAACGATGGTTGGAGGGTAAGGCCGCGGATTTTGCCACTTAGTAACATAGAGTAACATAGACAATTCTATGTTACAGTTACTTAGATGTAACGCGAAAGTAACGTAGAATAGTTGTAAGGCTGATTGTACAACGCACTACTTTAACCGACTTAAAAAAAGTAGGAGATTATTAGATTCTTGTTTTATTTGATAGGTAGTTTTAAGTCCTACGATGTGTAACCACAAATTTCAATCCGCAATTTATACCAATGCAGTACATTGTGAGGACTTCAGGGATTGCAGAAAAAATAAACGACATTTGCCCACTTACCTACCAAATAAAGGAAAATTATCAGGAAAATAACAACTACGATACAAGTGACGTAACAAGAATGTTTAATGTGATAGATAATGTTTCATAAAATCTCTTTTAGCAAAAAATAAACTAAATAACACTTATGTTTATGTTTAAAACCTAGAAAATAACCTACATAATGAGATCTTTAATGTTACATATAATCACAAAAATGAGAACAATCTTATTCGGTACTATAGGTACCTAGGAACATATTATACTCTTTCCCAAACATGTTTAATACAACTCACACGCGCATTGTCTTATATCAAATAAAAAAGTAATATAACAGTTTTTAAGAAACAATTATTGTTTCTTAGAAACTGTTGTTTAAAAAAAAGAAAATAGTTACTACCTACTAGGTATTTCTTATATAAACAATGGCAATTATTTTGTAAAATCACAGGATAAAAAACAAATCTAGTATTATATGTATAATCAAGTAACAAGTAATAAAGCTAAATAATTATGTTCTTTTTAACCTAGGTAAGAGATCAGTGCAATAACAAAATATTTCCTAGACCAAAATAACTGCCTACATATTAACATAATAAAATTATTTAATTAAAATAAACCATATCGAAGTCAGTGCTCAGGTAATATTCTTTAGAGGCTTCTTCCCGCTGAATCAATGTTACCTTTTTGACGATAGAAATAATGGTCACTATATCAATATCTAATTTTCTTTGGACTAAGAACTTCACGGAATCAAATGAATCTTTGACAGTTTTCAAAAATTTTACCTTGTAATAATTTTCTCCGTCTTTAAATTCTATGGCCTCAATAAATCCAATAAAATATTTCCACGTTTTTCTTTGGAAATATCTTACCATAATACTATCATTTATGTTTAAAATAAAGTCCTGCTTATTGTCTTCACTCTCTATAGCCTTGCTTCCTCCTTCTTCATCTATTTTCGATTCCTTTATATTAGATTCATCTTCTTTGCCATTCTCAGTTTTGTTTTTTTCGTTTAAATTTGTTTCGTCCATTTCCTTACAATTTACTGCCTCTTTTATATATATTTTACCGGTATTATTTTGTATTCTCTCTTCTTCTCTAGTAACATTCAGAATCTTCTTGTTTTAATCTTCTTTCGTACATTCAATCTCAATTTTGTTTATTTCTTCTTTTACGAGCTCTTGTTTCCAAGTCTTTATCATGTCTTCTTTGCTGTAGTTTGTATTTTCCTTGTTCTCACCTATATTATGTCTTATTAGCAGATTTAATTTTGTTACTGTCTTCACCTATCATTTCAGTTATGGCAACTTCTTTTTCAAATAACTTGCTCTCTCTTAAATCATAACTTGCAGTATTTTCTGGAGTATTCCTTATTTGTGACAAAATTGTCAAGTCGCTCCCAGTAATATGATCACAATATATTTTTCTTTTCTTTTCTTGATTAGAAGCTTCACCATCAGCTTTCTTCAAAATAATTGTGGATAAAAGAGTCACTTTCTTGTTTGGATCAATTTTCGGCTTTAGAATACCAGTTTTTTCGTCAAGTTCAGTGATAAGATTATTTTCATCGTCGTTAAAATCAAGACTCAATGAATCATCAGAATGAAAGACTGTAGCATCACTATCCATATATTCAATAATATCATCACTGTCGCCTTCTTCGGTTGACGAACTGATATGCCTTCGCTTCGTTTTCTTGCTATTTTTTGAACTTTTAATTTCCTTTTGGTGTTCACTTTTTTTTTGTTTTTTTGACTGTTTTTCGTTTGTGTTAATAATGGGAAAAAAGCTATGAGATACAGGTGAGTGACATTCACAACTGCCTCTAGGATTTCCACAGAAACAGCTAAGATGTCTGTGTTTGAGTTTTAGCTTTTCTATTGTTATCAGCTGATGAATTTTCATTGTTTGTGGTAAAGGATTAAGCTTAGTGTTAATAGGCTTGATGTCCGGAGATGAAATATAAAATATTTTAATACTAGTGTTCTCTGATTTTAGAACTTCAAATGCTGTTTCAGCATTTGGAATGTCTTTTCCCTGAGCGATTTTGTTATCTAGGGTTCGTTTGATGACCCCTCCAATCCCATCAGCGGCACCTTTTCCATGGGCGGCCTCAAAAAACGACCAAGTACAATAACTAAACCCGTATTCGTAGACTTTTTCACTAAATAAGTAAAAGTTTTTTTTTTGTCTATATTGGGTCGTTGGGCCATCAGAAAAGAAGTGAATGGTATGTACGTCGGGATAGTTACTCTTTATGTATTGTAAAACGGGATGAAGATGGGCCCATATTGTCTCTGGGTTGTGTTGATTGTCAGGGGAAATCGAACAAAAAGAAATAGGTTTCTTCTCGCCTTTGAGGTAAATAACTCCTGTATGGAGGGTAATCTGTTCTTTTATGAAATGCATTGCCTGTATTTCTTTGTGGTATTTGCAGGTGAAATTTTCTGAAAAATCTATATGGATACATGCCTCATCACGTTCTAAATTATTGATACAATCTTTGTATTTTTTATATTGGTAATAAAAATTTAAAATGTGGGTTTTAAATTTTTTCATTTCTGCACTAAACGTCTCAAGTAGGTCTTGTAAGGTACCTTCTTTCTTTATCTTTATCATCTTTTTAATTTTCTTCTTTTCCCCTTGCTTTTCATATTCGTGTTCTTGTAAAGCCCAAGTAAACCAGCTTGTTTTAACCGATAGTTCTTTATTATTAACTTTTAAGTTAAAATTTGAACATACATTGCAATTGTTGTACATGCATTCTTTTGAGTAAAAATCACAAACTAAATTTGCCGTTTCTTCATTCAGGTTGTTAGTTTTAAGAATTTTATGGAATTTCAGTTGATCAACCAGGAATTGCATATTACTATGCTTTTTGCACGCGCAACTCTCGCAATCCTTTATTTTAGGAGGAAGTACGTAAAACGGACGGTACTTTTTGAAAGTACTGAAACTTATTTGGGCCTCCTCCACAATAAACATTTTGTAAAGTACACTTAATTTGTCTATCAAATATCTCTTTTGGCGTGTGACTTTTTTGAACGTTCTATATTCTTTTTTGCCCGCAGTAGCGCGGCTAACATCGTCTCTGTTAAAAAAGGATTCAATTTTCTTTTGCAATGCGATTGTTTTAGTTTTCTGCTGACGGTATTTTTTTAAATTACTCTTAAATCCCAGAGAGGTTCTTATCTTTGTTTTGTGTTTATATTTTTTTACAATATTGTTATCCAGGACTTTTGCTCAAAATATTCTTTTCGGTATTGCTGGCAGTTTGAAATTGTAATTTTAGTGACTCTGTTAGTATATCATGTTCGAGTAGTATTTTCTTAATTTCTTCCTTTTTAGGAGTTTCAATGTCAGGCAAGTTATTATTTATAAACTCGGTTACTTTTTTTCTTGGTGTTTTTTCTTGTAAGTCTCTATCTATGTCATCTGTTTTCTTTTCTGTGGCTAATTTATTTAATACATTTTTATAATTTTCTTGCATCTTGTCTATTTTGTTTTGTTGTCTAATAACTTTTTTCTGGAGACCTTTGAAACCTTTACTCAATGTGTTTAACTGTAATCGCAATAGTGCATTTTCTTGGTTAAGCCTGTATTCAACGCGGCGTTGCATATTACGGCATATTAACCGGTTATTATCATGCTTTGAGTCCGAAGCTTGTGATGTAGACGGTTCATTTTGTGGTGCCATTTTTGCATCTTTTGCTTTTATCCGATCTTCCCTCCATTTTTGCCGTAATTCTTGTTTCTGTTCCTCAGTATAGGTACTCTTTTTTTTTCATAATATTGTGCAGATCTTTCCTTAGCCTTTCTTTGTATTTCATGATACTTTTGTGGGTTTTCGTTTTTCAGCTTTTCCCGATATTTTTTCTGCTTTTCAGCTGCAGTCAACGGCATCTGTGACAATGTTTAGTACCGTTAATCACAATTAAAAAATTGCAACCACACAAGACTAGACATAACACATAGGCTACTACTTTTTACAGCGATAACCGCAACAGCTAGTTTATCATAAACGAAAAACGTGAGGCGCATGCAATAATAGTAAGGAGTGTATAGTACTTAACTTTCGGTAAGAAAATGCGCCTCACATTTTCGTTTAGGAAAAATTGTTAAATATTTTTTATCTATTTAATCGTGGTGCGTATATTATTCAATTCTTTATTCAAATAATTTTAACGCTAACATCGTCTGCTGGAAAGAGAAGACTATACTATGGCTAATTGATCGGTGATTAATATGTATTTTATGTGCTGGGTAAGTTAGCGAGTTATCTTGCACACTGGAATAATTGGAAATAAAAAAAATTAAGAGTGGATATTTCAAAACGCTCGGATATGCAAATATAAGTAAGTAATTTGCAAAAATAATAATCAAGTATTAAAATTGAAATAATATTAATTATTAGGTACATAATTTGTATAATAAATCTACGATATGCACACACCTTTATAACACTTCACCGTTACGTAACATATAATCTACGTTACCGGTAACATAGAAGCTACATAGAAGTAACGTAGAAGCGTGATTTTCAAGGTTATAAATAAGCGAAAATTACGATTACGGGCCAAATTTTAAACCAAAACACATAACCACGCACTTATTAGTCAATAAAGCATAGTCCTACATAAGATGTTTATAATAAAAACTGTTATTTACCTTTGAAATCGCCAAAATTCACATAAAAAATCCACTGACGAAACACACGCGTGCACCTTTGACAGACTCCAGAGACGAAAAGATGGCGTCTTTTTTTAAAATTTTGTATTGCCTGGACACATGGTGTTGCCAGTGCCACTACAAAATACTACCATAAACTGTTTTTAATACCCAGAAGGCAAATTTTGGTAACATATAAAATAGTAACATATAAGCTAAAACATGGAGACAAATTTTTGAATAGTGATAAATTAAAAAATATCGCGTATTTACGCACATCAAAACCACAATGTAGCAGGTAACCATTGGTCTTAAACTATTAGCATTTTTGGTATAACATTATTGATATTCTGCAAAATAATTTAAGACCATTGGCTTTCCAACTATTCGTCTTAAATTGATTAGCAGAATACCAAAAATACTACTGAGATTTAATTGAGAATCAATTTAGATTCAATTGAGCCATCCGTAAATTAGCAGAATTGGGGCCCAGCTTAACTTAGAGACAAGTCAGACAGTTACAATTAATTGTACTATCATGAGTAAAAATATGAGTTTTATAATGCTGAGTGTTTGGCCAAACCAAAAAGACAGCTAGTTTTTGGCTAAATTTGGGGGTCTAGACAAATTTAACTCAAAGTATTTTTTTATCTGTACGTCTTACATTTGCTTTACGAATTTATTCTAAGAGTTTAAGTGTTACTTCTTATAATAAAAATACCTTTATTACAATTTACCAAGTATTTTGTTTTTAATAAGTCGTTAAAATCTGAGACATTTTTTTATTTCAAAAAGTGGCAAAATCCGCGGCCTTACCCTGGAACTGTAATTCGTTCGATGTTAGGATTTTTTAACGGCTTTTGATTATGGAGGTATGGGTTTGAAAGAATAAAATAGTAGAAGTAGTGCATAGGCTGGTTCTAGTGGAAGCATTAAGGTTAATTTGAGTAGTTATTATAATAATAATATGTTCGGGACAACTCACACATCGCTATCTGATCCCAAACTAGGCAGAGCCTGTACTATGGTAACCAGACAACTGATAAACATACTTATATATTTCTAAATACATACATATTATACATAAATTACACCCAGACACAGAACAAACATTCGTGCTCATCACACAAAGATTTGTCCTGGGTGGGAATCGAACCCACGACCTCCGGCGTAGCAGTCAGTGTCACTAACCACTAGACCAACAGGCCAGTCAATTATCAGTACTCATTGATTTACGGTGGGTAACGGAGATAGCTGTATGAAGATTAATTTTTGACGGAAACCAATGTATGGATTTGTGTAAAATATATTTTTATCTGTAGGTTTAGTCTAATTTCTTTTTTTTAAAGACAACTCCCGCACTAGAGAACAAGCTCTGTGTCGCGGGAGACTTTACACCCAGACTCAGAACAACACTTTGTGGGTCACACAAAGTTTTGTCCTGTGTGGTAATCTAACCCACAATCTCGTGCACAGCAGGCGCATACTGCGGCCACTGGACCACTAAGGCAGTCAAATCAGTCATCATCAGTCAATTGTACAGTAATACAATTCCAGAGAAATATATACGATCATTTTCTTAAAAAACAAATGTTCATGTTGCGGCTCTGTACTGCTATCTCCGTTGCCGTGTGTACCTGCTGCCATCCACTCTGCATTGTATTAGAAATACTAATTGTAAGTTATGTGTCTTTTTTATTATTATTTAATGACAACTCCCGCACTAGGGAACGAGCCCTGTGTCGCGGAGGACTTTACAAACATACGATTAACAGACACTAAGTACCTACATCAGGACTCGAGACAACCATTTGTAGACCACTCAAATTTTTGTCCTGTGTGGGAATCGAACCCACAACACGCCGCGCAGTATTAAATGGCGAGGTAACAATGCAGTCAATTTTTGGAACTAAATTATTGTACTAGAAACTGACTACGTGCTCGTGTGTAAAAAGTATTCTTCCGAGTCTCGCAGTCCGCTGTATCACAGAGTATACCCAGACTTGGAAAAATTAAATTCTTTTAAGCTTTCACGATTTGTACACATATTATAACTAAAATGGACAACGGGTCTAAATCGCGTAATATTTTAAAGGTTTTCATCATACCTTTTTGTTTCCCGACGTTTCGGTCGAATTGCATTGTGCAGACGTCATTAGTGTTGTGTGTCGACGTACTAACAGTTCCGAACATTATAAAAACTACGACCAAGTGAGGGTAGTTACTAAACCTCTCGCTTTCGAACTTCTCGCTAACGAAGTCGGCGGCATCGCTCACCCGCATCAGTCAACCCGTGACCACGGTCGTTGCAATTCGACCGAAACGTCGGGAAACAAAAAGGTATGAAAATGAAAACCTTTAAAATATTACGCGATTTGGAACAATTAGTTTCTTTACACATTTCTTTATGGGAAACGAACCCACAAAATACCGCAATTGTAAATGGTTAGATAACCACTTTAACCACTCTTCCATCCATGCAGGTCATACCTCTAATTTTTTCCATCTATCCATTATCACCGTACACGCTAATCTGTATGTATGGATGTATGTATGGTTATGTATGGTGTTCGCGTGGGCGCCACGTTTGCTTGCGTCATTAGCGCGCACACCACTCGTCTGGTAATAAGTTAATTGAGGTGCAAAAACGTACGGCAACTTAAGATTAACATGGACGGGTTAATGTTGATGCCGATGCGCTAAACGAAAGACTGAACGTACTACCGATAGGAGTGGTGCTTTATTTTATACCGACAAATGTCTACAACCAAGCATAACCAGATTTTCGATCATTTCCTAACACATAAGCATACCAGATTTCCGATCAACTCCTAACACAAAATGTCCTCCTAACTGAATTTCGGTCACCGCTGCTAATCTGGCCATACTGGCAGAGACTAGCCATTTTCGTGGGTGATATGATAGTGCACAAGTGAGTGCATAAACATAGATGATCCTCCTCAGTCTCCGATGGGACGACAATACAACACGATCGAAGAGAATTCAGACGTACATAGGCTTAACGTGCTTTCTAAGGCATGGGAATGAATTTTAAAAATTGGGGTTGATAATGCGGTAGTTGGGTTTTAAAGAAGGAAGGTGACGAATAAACATACAAATGAGTGCTCGTTGTTCGGTTCAATACTCTCGATGGTATACCGCGCTGGTCACCGTATACTCTCGCATTGTCTTACCTGACACATATGTAGGAACTACACTAACTTCTGTACCTTTCAAAGTGTAAAACAGTGCACAATATGAGAACACACTTTCAACGAACAATACGTTACACTACGATGTAGGCAGCGAAATATTACTAGTAGGCTAAATTGTGGCAATATTTTGTTTCCGATTAACCCAACTTTGACGGCTACTACATTAGAAAAAGAAGAGAGGTAGGGCATCATACTAATAAGCAAGCCCGACTTGGGAAGGACCTCCACAGAACAGAAGAACACAGCCAAATAACTACACACAGCGGTGTAGTTATGTTCCTGTGTGTGAGTACAAGTCCCCAGCGCTCATTTAGGGATGCGTTTTGAAATAAACCTATTCCTATTCCAGTAATACTCCTACCTTAAAACCTTGGTATAAAATAAATGGCTTGGCAACACGTAAGTGATACCTCTGTTATTGCAAGCGTCCATAGGCTACGGTAACTGCTTAACATCAGGCGGGCCGTGTGCTTGTTTGCCACCTAAGGAGTATAAAAAAGTAATACAATTTGTTCGTATGTAGTACGGCGGGTGCGTATGTAACAAATGAAGCAAATAATGATGTCCCTTATTTTAGCAATTTCACCTGTCAATATGTGTACCTATATTTATAGTAGATGTATCATGTAGGAACGGAAACGGGCGGAACAAACAAAATTAGCCGCTCGACCGGCTGTCTGTCTGTTTGTCAGCGTATATAGACTTAGTAGTGTAATCTTACTTAACGCGCCCCGGGCGATGACGCGCAAGATGTAGGCTGACGCGGGGGACGAGTTAGCTTTCTTTATATTCGACACACCATCATTCCAATACACGAAAGGGTAGGTAGAAGATCATATCCACGTTGTCACATTGTGATCCAGCTATGTTTAGCCCTATGCATCTTGTAATGGACGAATCCTTCTTATCTTGTAAGGCCAGTTTTTATTATCTAGAGTACCCTTGGGGATCTTTTGTGCATTCCGATTTGCTCATCGTTCATCTAGACACTCCCTGGAATTTCCCGCGTGGGCGCTATTCGGTCACTGATGGGAATTGAAGGGGTCATCTAGAAACCTCTGGTGAGTCCAGAATGCATGCCTCAATACCTAAAAAATTTAATAATGAAATCTTCCAGAATTTTTGATGCCTTCCATTCTGTTCGACCTTAATTCATATCGTGAGACCTATAATAGTGCAAAAACTTGCGCAAACAGGTGGATTTTCTATTTCTTTATTCTCATATTTTGATGGGACAGCAATCCGACTCGATGAATTGGTCGAGGCCGAGGCGCGGAGTCACACAATATTTTTATTTTATTTTAAATATCTTATAATAGCAACCCATATATGTCCCACTGCTGGGCACGGGTCTCCTCTCCTATATCAAGAGAGAGAGGGTTAAGGCCTTAATTCACACACGCTGGCCTAATGCGGGTGGGTGAATCAGACATGTCTTTAGAATTTCTTTTAAGCCATGTGGGTTTCCTCACGATATTTTCCTTCACCGTTAGCAGATGGCGAATCATTTGATTAGTACATATAAACTCCACAAAGCGAAATTCACATAGGTACTGCCCGGGATCGAACTCGCACCTCTTGCGTGCAAGTCGGTTACTTTCCCACTCGGCCACCACCGCATATTATATATTATAAATATCTTATAGTCAAACAAAATTGTTTCAACTATTAAGATGATGTCAATTTATTTTACGGCTAGTTCGCTGGCAGGACTGCTGTGTAGGTACTAGCAGGTACTAGCAAGAAACTCGAGCCGCTTTAATCCCTTACTACTTAGCTACAATATTTTGTAAAATCATTGTCTATCAGTTCTTAACTTGCACCACAATGTTATAGCTTCATCATCTACGACTATCATGGGATAAATACTACCGCGTTTCTGTTATATCAAAGGTTTTTGTATGTCCTGGTAGTACCTATTACTACAGTACCTAACTTGATTTAATAAAATGATTTTGTTTAATACTTCTTTATAGTTTGTTTATCCCTCGTAGTTATATTAGCTGACATCCTTTTTTTGGCTTTCCTGTTTTACTGAGTTTCGCATTCGAGTAACTACGTCTCTTACATACATTTGAACCCATAGACGTCCCACTGCTGGGCACGGGTCTCCTCCAAATATTTAGAGGGATATTAGCCTACTATACCACGCTGGCCAGACGGGTTGGTATAGGGTTTTGTTTCGAGTTTTCCCTCTCTTGCGGTGGATAACACTTACTCCCTTAGTCGACTCTTACGACACCCTTGGGATGGAAGGGATGGTGACATATGTATTCTTAATCCGTCACCACACGGAATGTCGTCTCTTATTTGTGTTGTAATATTTCGGTGTAAAGAATATCTAACCTGTCTTCAGAATCTTCTGGAATACGCGGGATGAACGTTCAAATTAGTATAGATAAAATAACCACAAAAAACAGGTTCAAACTTATGAAATTCCTCGTGAATATTATTATCGTATTCTGCTCATAAATGCCGAGACTAACTAAGGACAGTTCCGGGGGTGGACCGTGGCATAAGAGATAGAAGCAATTTCGGCGTTAACGAGACCCACTGAATACGATGCGGAGCGAGAAAGTTGCAGCGCTAAAATGTAGCCGGCGAAGTTTATAGACTTTCGCTTTTCACCCATAAATAGTAGACCAAGTAGTGTTATGTACCACAGTTTTTTTTGTTAATATGAGGCTCGTAGATAGATAACTCTTCGTTGTACACGAAAATACATATTTAAGCAATATAGTTAGTATGCTTAATGGTAATGCACAATCGTATCTTAGCTGGTAATATTCTCGCGAATCGTTAGATATGCGGGGTTCATCTAGCAAGCTTGTTTGAGCTGGTGGCAGTTCTTTGGTGAGATTGGACAAATTGGAATAAAGAAAGTCTGTATCGAGGACTAATAAATGGTTGACCATTTATTAGTCCTCGATACAGACTTTCTTTATTCCAATTTGTCCAATCTCGAAGACTCGAAGGTTTTTTTAATATATTATATAGTTTGTATAGAGTATTAAACTTATCGATTTCCCTTGATATAATTTTTACTCGTTACAATAAGGAACATCGAACAAGATATCATCATCATCGTACAAGATCGATACAAGATTTTTACACAAAATAAATTAAAATAATAAACGAATAATATTTTGTTTGGGAAGCTGGCTTATATGGATGTTTCATTGGCTCTTCATTTCACATTATCGTATTGGGGTAGACGGCTTTACATGCTTTTCAACACACGGCAAAAAATTGATATGGATGAAGGAACAGAATCCTTCTGTGATTGCACAAACACTGTCTTGTGCATTATCATGTCCCGCACAGTTAGTTTTCTGATGTTGTGAAGCCTCCTTCGTTTTTTACCGTGTCATTTGAAATCTGCATCTCAGCCGTTTCGTCATAATCCTGACTCCTATCAAAAGCAGCATTTTACTGTCCTAACAAAAGCCGCGCGGTCAGCGCGTCGTGTCTACGAATACATTAGCCGCAGCAAACGCTCCGGCTGCACTTGTGGACACCGTGAAATACAACCCCGAGGAACAAACACCCTGTGTTTTAAGGAGAAATACAATGGTGTTGGAAATTCAATTTACAATTTTCGTTGCACTTGTGGATACAAAGATTAAAAAAATCTAAAGTATTTTGGCTTCCTTTTTTCTGCTGGTGCTTTGACCGTCATCATCATCTTAGCAGAAAAACGTCCTCTGCTGGACATAAGCCAAGAATTTCCACAGCATGCAGCTCAGGACCGAATAGACCAGGACCTATTTACAAAAAAACCGGAGATCACAGTGACCTGCTAAATAAACCCTGCACCTTATTTTTTCTACCTTTATTTCCATTTCACTATACGAAACTGTCGGTGGTCTGTAAGGTGGAGGGTAGTCGTTTCCCAGTCGAGCTTGCTCGCATGTATTATGCCCTACCTCTCTAACAAGTACGTTAAACAATAAAATATCGTCTATATATATTTTTAGTTTCTCGGGAGGATAAACACAGACACTTTCTGTAAAACTGACCAATTCTTTATATATATTGACATTTCTATATTGTGTTGTTGCAGAGTTCTCTACGTGCTTCGGAAGCGGACAAGCGTCGTATGATGGATCGTATCGTCAAACTAGAAGACGAATTGCGCGTCTTAAGAGTGACCAATGGGTTAGTGAGCACTACTACAAACACATATAACGATCTGTTGTTTCATATATGAGTAAGTCTATAGAAGAGAAAATGTTACCAAAAATATTACCAAACTCGAATTGTTGCCAATGTTAAAAAAATAATTAATGTGACTAAACAATTAAATAAGCGGTTGACAAGTATCGTGTTAGCATCGATTTAAACCTTAAACAAAAGAGGTGTATGAGTGTCCATGCTTCGCAGGGCATGTAAATATCGACAGTCGTTATATGACGACAGAGGCCTAAGTATTGGTGACCTAAATAACTCTGTCACCAGATTAGTCACTAACCGAACTATAAGAAGAACAAGAGGTATATATGGATTTTCTAACGTTTAAATAGGTAATAAATTTTTACCAACTGCCAAAAAGGAGGAGGTTCTATGTTCGTCTGTATGTATGTTTCTTTTTTATAATCTCTGATCTTGTTAGTCAAATAATTTGACGACATTAACTCACCTAGAATACGACGCCTTGTTTTAAGGACAAAACGAAATGACATGAAGACATCTACTAAAGCCGTAAATAATTTTAAAAGGCTCCACACGGTTATTTATTTAGAAAACTTGATCGAGTAGATACTTTAAAGAGAGAACCAACTTCTCCACGAAGAATAATTACCACACAAAATGGCCTACATTTTAAGGGATACGAATTTTTCGTCTATCACGGAAATTTGTACCGCGAATGTTAAGCCTCGAACTGTTTACTACAATAACGCACGATACTAAAATCTTTACGAGACTGATGCGTATAAGTACGCTTCCACGGGTGCTATGCACATCTCTTACAACAGCTACATCATTAAAATCATTTAAAAATGTTTTGTCGTCAAAGCGTCAAGCGGTGACATAACACAACGCCAATGCTTGGTGATCATATTTTCATTTGTCGGCTACACACGACAGTGGCGTTCAGAAGGTCAGAGGGCAAAAGTGTCTATATTATGATTATTATTTTTTAAGATGATTGTTAAAATAATTATATGGGTTACAAAATGTCAATATCGATGATAATTCTCTTCAGTTTGGATACGAACGAGAACAAAATATCGAACGGCAACATGGAAGACTCCGACGCAGAACGGTTGCGCTTGCGCAAAGAACTCGCTGACATGCGCAAAGCGAAACAAAATGCTGAGGAACATTCTCTTAAGTATGTATAATATTTACGGCTTATGTACACTGTAGACACTAGGCAATTCCTGTAGTAGGTACCTGTAGTTTAATTTTTGTATTATTTTACACTCTGCAAACTAACAGACTTTTTGGTCTAGCATGAAGGCAATTTGGTGCGCCCACCCATACCTGTTCCTCTTGTTTCCGAAGTCCACTAAATATCGCCCGATTGATTTGTCTGTTGTTTTAAGGCGGGTGCTAGATTTATTTTGGCACTTCATGAATGCTCGCGGTTTTTGTTGGTATTCACCTGTCAAAACAAAAAGAAAAAGTTTGTTCAGTAAATAGGTGGAAGGTGAGGAAACCTATGTGGTAAATTTAACCGTAGGCTTTTCTTACTTTTAATTATTTAATGCCAGTATTTTTAAAAAGTTCAGCTCAGCGCGCATTTGTGGACGTGAAAGGCGGATAATATACTTATTCGCGTAAAATGGCGGTACGCATGAATGCAAAGTTGCGTCATCCACTTAAATTGCGTGTGGTATGTTTATGGTATGGCGCTTACGTGCTCTGTCGCGTTACACGGAGAAGTATATTTTCCGCCAAAAAGTACTTATAGTAGTTTTTTTAAATAATATTTTAGTATAAGTTTTATTTTTGTAATATATGCTTAATGTACATACAGCTTATAATTACCCTCGATTAACAAAAATAAACATGGTGGATGGTTCATTTCGCTTTTATTTTACATCACATCAATGCTTCCTTATTATATTTTAGTTAGATTTAGCCTATTGGTTTTTAGTTAACTTTAAACCGTACCTAGTTTAAACTGAACTCGTGTTGCAGACTCGAACGTCTAGTAACACAGCTACGTTCAAAATTCAACGGTCTCCAACTGACGAACGGGCCCGATTCGTTGCCGAGCGATGCCGAACACGATACAAGTGTGCGAGCGCGCCGCACTAGCGTCAACTCGGCGAACAATTCCACAGTTGTATTCGGCCCAGTGACTGATTTGTAGCGAATGGAGCTCGCGAGCGTGGCTTTTATGATAGCCGCTGATTTATTCTGGTCTATATTGTATAAGATTTCAATGAACAGACATTCTTCCCCGTAGTGTTCGTCATTTCGGTTTAATAGTTATAATGATAGAAAGATCAATAGTGGTAAAACTGTGTTGTCTGATGAATCTCAAACTTTGGCATTGAATAGCTTAAACATATGCATGATACAAACTTGTGTTCTAACTACCCACTTATATGTTTATTTACGATCATTCGTACATTTATTTGTGATTATTTTAAATACTGTTAATGTCTACACATATTGTATAATAACTCCTTAATTATGTACGTTTTAAATAAAATACTTTAATTCTATGAGAAACCCTTTTAATTGTGAATTAAGCTGTTAGAATAATAATGTATAGAAAGTAATAATTAAATTATTCTCCACTATATCCGCATCATATACTCGCAGTGGTACAAATTTAACGACGTCGTAAGTTGAATAGCAGTTTCAACTTACGACGTTTTTCATAAAATGGAATTTTATGACTTCCGACTTTCTTCTACTGAGGATGCAATATTATAGTGTCGTAACTAAATGGTATTAAGACATTGGCTGACGCCGCGAACGCTCAATACGCTACACTGGTTTTGTTTTGCGTATGCTATTTCTATACATAATTATTCTAAAGTTATTTGTCATTATATTATGTATGGTAATAATATTTATTGTGTTTAATAACTGATGTCTACTAACCTACTATTGGTGCTCACAATCATATATTTATATTATTACTTCATGACATTCTTATTTTAAGTTAAACCTTACTGGTGGCCACAAACTGTATCAAACTAAAACTGCCTTAGCCTTTGCATCAATTAATTAACTTGTGTCAGTCCATACGAACGTGCATAGACTCACACTTATTCGCCCAGAGAGTTAGGCAGAGACTTGTCCAATATGCAAAGATTTGCATATTTAATGACTATTTTTATTTTTAATCATTCTGTAATTTGATGCAGTTTAGGCGTCCGTCAGTATATATTTTGCTCATCGTTTGTAAACCATATTGTGATTGTTTTGTCTCAAAATTTAGATTAGTATTAGATGCTGAATTATTATGTTCTACGTCCATAGGTATAATTAATTTTTAAATTCTTGTTGCCTATTCATATATATTTCCTCGTTTGTTCACATTGTCAAAATATGTGAGTATGGCCAGCCACTCTAGACAAGTGGCATAAACGGTAGTCGAATCGAAAAGTCAAAAAAGCAAATATATGGGATTTTGACTTGCGAAATTATAACGTAAACTTACGTCAAATCTCTTTTTTATTTATTTTTTTACTTTTCGATTCGACTACCGTTTATGCCACTTGTCTAAAGGGGCTGGCCAGACCTGTTATGCATAAAGTCGTATGTCTAAACTGTTTTTTAAGCTTAACTACATATTACATTTTTTTCCGATGGCTATATCGAATTTTGTTGTCGCAAGTTAATAATACGTGAAGTGAAGTTAAATAATATACATTAATTTGTGTTAAACAATTACTACAACTATTTTGTCAATGTGCCTATCTGATTACCGTCAATATTATTATCACAATAATCTAATAATAAAACAATTACATTATTACATATCATTTACATAGCATTCGTTAGGTATTTACTTATATACTGCTGGTACTGTTGACCTTTGCAATTTTCAACAAATTGCCTTTTCACACCTTCGTATTAAAGCGTTTTTATGTTTGCTATAACGCTCGTACATTATGTGCAAATGTTTTTCTCAGTTTTATATATACATACAAAGTAATAGTGTTGTTAAAGTTCTTATATTAACTTTGGATATAAGCAAAAATGCTAGACCAATTTTATTTTGTGGTATTGAATTCAATGTTTTGGTAATGCTTTTGAAAAATGGCTTACACTATTTCTTAAGCTTGTCAACCTCAATAACAACAAAAATATCGAGTCAGGTTTAAGTAAAAATTGTATCGTAAGTAGCATTTCTAATATTCTACCATAACGAGAGTTGATAAGCTAAAAAAATGGTGTTTTACATTTTTCTACACATAAAGTCGTATCTAAATTGTAGGTGATTATAGAAATTTATTTTCACCTTTGAGTAACTCAGCCAAGAAGTATATAGTCATTTATTAAATATAAGACTTATAAGCCTACGAAAAATCACACTAATTGATGGAAATAATTGTTTTTCCATTTTCAAGAATATTATTTATTTAAATAATAGATGGTGACATACGACATTTAACGTGGGAGATATCGTCTGATATTAATATCTAATTACTATCACAACTGCTGAAATTAGAACATATTTAGTCGCAATTTTGATTAAAAGCTAGAAAGTCCTTGTATATCGTTAATTTGGTTGTTTGTTTGTTAATTAATTGATCGATTACATTGTTCTGTGAATATGTTGTGTCTATATCAGTCAGTGAAGTTTGTTTTGTGTGTTTAGATAACCGAACTACACTGTTTTCGTTCTCAGTCTCAAGTAAAAAGGTTGCAATTAGGCTTATTACATGATCATGATGCTATCTTTTTTATTTTCTGTGAGTTTGACAAAGACAACATGCAAAACACTTTTATACCGAACTAAAATTAGATGGTTCTATTCTAATTCAGACTATAAATATTAGTATTCTAAATTTAATATCTTTAGTATCATTTTATTACGTATCTAGTCCAGATAACATATTTCAGGTACAACAAAAATAAAATAAAATTTGCATTAAATAACAGAGGATTATTTCTATTTTTTTTTATATTTCATGGACAAAAATATAATACGTACTCTGTAGCCGATGTCATACAGTTTTGTGCAACTGATATTAAACTATAAAGCTCATTATATAAAGACTAAAATGTCTTAACGAGTGGCTCATATTATTGTGATGTTTTGTGTTATATTTCATTATTTTACGAATTTAATTGTATAGTTAAGGTTTTTGTGTGTGATTGTACTTGTTTGCTCTCTAATAATAACGTTTTCAATTTGTGTATTAACGAAATTATATTAAGAATGAGTGAATATTTAAATTAGTAAGTACTAATATTAGTAAAGTTTATTCCGCCAACTTATATAATCATATAATGTATCACTTCTATATCTGTAAGTACTTATTATATTAAATAGACAAATAAATAAAAATATATAATATCTATATCACGTTATATTGTTAAAGAATGTTCATCACATTAGTTGAAATATCAGAATATTTAATCAATAATAATAATATTTATTTACATAATTAAATAGAGATGTCGCTAGTGAAACGTAGAACTAACAAATATTTTAAGCGTCATCTACACAACGCTCAGTTTTGAGTTCAAACATCTATGCAATAACAGAAGTGAAAAATTGAGAGCGTTCACTTTTAATTTACTTATGACATTAATTTGTATTTGATAATTTTGTAAATCGCCCTCTCGGTGACAAAACGTCGTAACGTAAGATGATATTATATACATATACTCATACGTCTGTTTGGCAATATTCGTAATAGATTTTCCATCTTTCGTTATTATTCTGGGCTCGAACATTATATTTTAAGATATTGACGAATGTTATGATATCATAAATTAATCGACAATTTACAATTTTATTTCCCTACTACATTATTCTCCGATTTTGTTTTAACCCCCATAACTCTGGTAACTAACCACCGAGTAAATTCACTTAGACTGATTTTTACTAATTTATTAATATCACATAAGTTTCATACCAAATTGGAGATTAAGTTGTACGGTAACGTAGCTAATAATTTATTTATACGTAGATTTTTAATAAATATTGTAATTTTGCGTGTATCTAATATGTCTAGATAGAAACAGAGAATTCAGTCGTTTCTACTGCTAAGGTTAGATACCCGTACAATTATCGTATGCGAACAAAAAAATATAGAATTTAATAAATAAAAATCTAAGTATAATAACCATGTTTGAAATAATTCTAAATTGTAAAAATGTAGCTATTTGAGAATGTAGGGCTTGTACATTTCATTGTAAAATTTGCGTAAAACTTGTATACTGTAAGTAAATATACTACTCAATAACTTTAAGATTAAATAAAAAAAGCTAGTTTTGAAGTTATAAGATGGCTGATAGGAACTAATTGGCAGGGAGTTTTGCTACTGAATACTTAAGATTGCCCTATTTACCAACAAGTTATACATCTGAGTCCAACTGTATCAATGAAATAAAATTATGTGATTTATTACCTACAGTTTATACCATTGACAATAAAATTAAATGCTTCTTGTGGACCTTAATAGTGTAAACTCCCTGTTTTAATTTTTTTTAAAGAGAGCTCCCGCACTAGAGAACAAGCTCTGTGTCGCGGGGGACTATAAACATACAATTAACGGACACAAATTACACCCAGACTCAAAACAATTCTTTATGGGTCACACAAAGTTTTGTCATGTGAGAGAATCGTACCCACAACCTCGTGCACAGCAGGCGCATACTGCGGCCACTGGACCACCGAGGCAGTCCAATAATCTAAAAAGAACTTGAAAAATGAATATATCTGGTTCCAGAATTTCTATTGTACTTCTCCACATTCTTTTAACTTCAAGGCGAGCTTGAATAAATAAAAAATGGTGCCTTAAATACGTAACATTGTCCGCCCAGGTTAAACTTATGTTGTATTACTGTTGTACTTGTGCCATCGCGATTTGTAACGGGTGCTGCACACATTGTTACTCGTACGTACTTGTTGCCTAACACTTACCAATCTAAATTAGCCTAAAGATCAACAAATGGGTCGGTAAATCGAAAATAAACTATTAACTGACGTCTATAGTCCGGCAACATCGTGCGCGACCGTCCCGCGGGGTACAGACGGTGGCGGAGGCTAGGTAGCGCGTCATTCTTCGTACACGGCTACACACGATGCACGTGTTTCCCTTCCCCGCTACCCGCTGACATCGTGGGTAGGGTACCTCGCCCCCGCCAACGTCTGTCACCCCGCGGGACGGTCGCGCACGAAGTTGCCGGACTATAACTGTAATGCTGCAATACAATTTAAATCATTATTCAAACGATTCTATCGATTTATGAAAGTATACTTTTGCAGTCGAACCACGAATTTTCCCAAATGTCACATTTAGCGAATATTCTGGACTAAACTATGTGTGTAGCATGCCTGATGCTTGTACCGATTACCTATTTTTTGTGTTGTGAATATACTCATATAAATTGCGCTATTTTTACACTTATTTATTATTGTAAACAGATAAGATTTTATTGACCATATTCATATATGCAACATTGAACTATATAGTCGTGTTTGTAAAGCTTATTTTAGAATGCTCTATATATTAAGTCTACTGCGATTTATACGGCTATGTAGAGTGTTGAATATTATGTTATCTCTTTCTTCTATGTATAAATAAGAGAGATGACATAATTACTGTATTGGATATTCTGAAATAGGCTCTAAATATAATTGTTTTTAAGAGGTAAAACATTGACTTACTAATATTAAATAAATTTCTAAAGGCTCAATTGACACGACGATACAAGATGAAAGCATCGACGGAACAAGACTTTATTTTTAGCGAAATGTTGTTTTCATTTATGCAAAGAGGAGCCTTTTCCTAAAATTTGGTAACATATTTTACCATGCGATTCAACCTTACATGTTCAAAACTGACATACAGATCGCTCCGTATAAGTATGCGCGAGCTTTTAATTTAGATACAATCAGCAACAATTCCGGTCGACTACCATATGGTTAAAATCGCTTGCATTTGTCGTTTGTAGCTGAAGTCCTGCATTATGATGATCAACCGGGACTGTTGCTAGCTGTACTGTATTTTTACTAACGTTTATAATCAACATTAGTTAGTGATCGATACTGCCAATAATTATACTACTTACATTTAGTTTTGTTGCCGTCTATATCGAGTTTTTATTGTTTGATTCACATTGCCTATGTATTATGGTTATAATTGTGATTGATTATAATGTATGATGGGTTTCAATAAATTATATAATGTATACTATTTTTGTTTTTATATTTAACTAGCGGCATCCCAGTTTCGCACAGATCGACATTTATTTAGTTTTGGAATGGTGCGGCGTACCCCCTTTAAAAAAAAAAAAGATATAGCCTATGGTACTTGCTGGTAATGTAGCTTTCTATAGGTGAAAGGATTTTAAAATCAGCCTAGTAGTTTATCAGTTTATTCTGCATGCGCAATGCGCATCAAATCTGTAAGGTAGTTTAGAAACTTTAAACGTACATACGCACAGACAGCGGGAGGCGACTTTTTTTTACACCAGGGCTTTGAGATGAGAGTATCCCTGGGATAGGAATACGTTTCATTCTAAACGTATCCCGAAATGACCGCTGGAAGTCTGTACTCATACACAGGAACACAACTACACCGCTGTGTGTAGTCATTTGGCTGTGGTCTTCTGTGAGGGGGTCCTTCCCCAGTCGGGTTTGCTGGCTACTATGGTGCCCTACCTAACCTAAATCTGCCTAAACAACGATGAATAAGGTCAGCTCAAGAACGGATGCTTTGGAAATTCTTGGCGAATATATAATAATTTTCAAATTAAACCCGTGTTTTCGACTTTCATCCATCACAAATCTTTGTGCTATGAGCACAATTGTTTGTTGTGTTTGAGTGTTAATTATATTTATAGTAAGTATGTATGTATTTTGAATTAAGTATTTATAAGAATGCTACGTTCAACACCTGGGACGTCGCCGCGTCGCTGGGCTGAGGTGATGATGATAAAGTATGGTTACCAGTTGTCTGCTGAGTTTGGGAATCAGATCACCATATTATTTTTACCCATCCTTAGGGCTAACCGCGACAAGCTTAACTTAACCTTGCAGGCCTATTGATCCACACGCCTGTTACTATTTAATAAGGCTTTCGAAACTTCCAGTGGGGTTAATATCTGGACACTTACAAATTATTTATGCTTAAATAATGAGCAGTTCAATAGTATTTTAACCTCGCCCTTCCGCAACTAATTTATTCGAGAGTGAACCAACAAAGTATTGTTTCTATTATTTTTGATCGTTTCCAATAAAAACATTGCAACGCGTGCGGGGTGAGTCGCACGCGCAGTCCACGCGGCTGTCACGTGCCAGCGCCATCTTGCGCGATGGGTGGGAACATCCGGCGGGAAACGCGTCATCGGAGCCATTGTTGTGGGAAAACTTATCAAAGGTGCGACACACGTTAAGGTAATTATGTGCTTGGAAAATAAAAATAGTTCAAAAGGTTTATCTGTCAAATTGTGATCAAATTAGATAAGCGTTGGTATTCATTTTATCGTTTGAAAGCGATGGTAAGTGGTAAGGTAATTTGTGTACCTACATACTATTGTCAAATGCAGGATCTGTAAATTCCAAGTTTATCATTACGCACTGTTTTTGGCTCAAAGGCTCCCCCATTTTCATCTATGGGTGGAAAATCAGAGATTTTACTCTAAATTCAAATATATCATAGGTAACTCGAAATACATTTAGGACAAAAATTAACACTTACGAAGGTATAATTACGTAGATTATGTATTTTCACTGCACGAATATTGTGGGTTCGATTCCCACCCGGGACAAAACTTTGTAATTTATAAATCGTCTCTTTGCGTGTAGGTACACCGTGTTATCTCGTAAAACGCAATTTTTTGGAATCTTATTTATTTCCTAAGTTAAAAAGTCGCTTCATTTTACGACATAACAAGTGTCCTTACTAAGAAGCGCAATGTTTGTTCTAAGTCTGGGTGTACTTTGTGTCCGTGAATGTAAGATTCTAGCAACTAAGCAACATTTTCACCGCAATATAGAAAGACAACAAGAATTTTACTAACTTATTCAGAAACATTGGTCATAATTTAAATAATGGCAGTTTATTAAATTATAGATACGCGGAGTGATTGTCTGCTATTATGACAATGAATATTTGAAGAGTGGTGGTCAGGTCAGGGCTCAAACAGGCGCGCCGCAGAGACAAATTGGGCACAAATCAATCGCTGCCCGTGGTACCTACCTCCACATCATTATTGAACATGAATTAATCACACTTGTCGATTG
Organism: Trisateles emortualis; assembly: GCA_947095525.1. Taxonomy (NCBI): domain Eukaryota; kingdom Metazoa; phylum Arthropoda; class Insecta; order Lepidoptera; family Erebidae; genus Trisateles; species Trisateles emortualis. The sequence continues at coordinate 6,299,442 of OX352748.1, read as the reverse complement.
TTTGTAGGGATGGACTACATTTTATCGATATTGTTGCTCAGTTTTACTTCCTACGTACTAATATTATAAATACAACAGTTTGGATAGATGGATGTTATCGAATCAATGAAAGGAAATTTAGCACAGAGTATCTGGAACAGTATGTAGGCTACTTTTTATCCCGGAAAAAACATGCGAGTGGAGTGAAATATATTATATTCAGGAAAATGCAGCGTGAGCCTATCTCTCACTAGGTGGATACAGGTGAGCTACTCTAAGAAGCAGGCAGACACTAGATGCAGGCCGCTCAAGACTGACCTTTGTGGAAACAGAGGCCTTCGTTCAACAGTGGATGTCATCAGGCTGAGATAATGATGATATTATATCGTTATGTTTCATCAGGTCGTCGGTCCACCTAATCCACCTGCCCACGCTGCTTCTTTCAGTTCGTGGTCTCTAGAACAATGAATTCCGAATGCTGTGGAAATCTATGTCCAAAAGTGAATGTCGTATGGCTAAGAGATAGAAAGATACCTAATTACTTGGATAAGTAAGAGGCTTAGGAATCTTTAAGTTTCGTATTTTAATATCAGATATATATATATATTAATAATATGCTGAGGCAAACGAACAAAAAATATTCTTTTGCCCTTCTGTCTTTGAGCGCTATAAGTTATTTTATCAACGTGCCACGTAAGTTAAGCCTTGTGCCGAATCTAGTCTAACTACGTAATAAAATAGATGTAAAAAAATTTAGTTAGGTACCTAATGAATAGAGCTATCTAATTCTACAAAAACGTAGTACAAACTAATGTTTAAACGAGACAGAGCGGGCTGTGAGCAAGCGCGTCCCTACCGTGATGAATATTGTATGTTGCAATTTATATAATTTGATTAAGCCCCACCTGTGTTGCGGCGTGGGGACGGACTGCTACCTACCTAGCTATTCGAATAACTCAGCTATGTATGAATAACGTTATTAAATTAACGTTTAAGTATCGTTTTTTAAGCTTAATTTTTGTAGCGGTAATTGCTGCAGCGAGCGCCTGTAGCGCATCGTGAGAGCAAGAAATATGTAAAAGCGTAGATAAGTATTTTGTTTTCTATGAATAATTATTAGTAATAAATAACAAAAATAACTATTTTGGGACAATGTACACATACACACTATGGGCTATCCGATCCCGAAACGAGGCAGAGCTTGACCTTCTTCTGACTCTTCTTCTTTTCCTTTTTTAAGGTTGAAATGCTTCTTACGCATACCGCCTCGCCCAGGGAAGCGAAGCGGTAATGTCAGGCACCCGGCCTAGAGGTGGTAAGCGGCCAGGTAGTATATAGATACTACCTTTTTGCCATAAGGCAACCAGACAACTGGTAAGCACTTTTAAATAAAAATATTTTAAAGTGCTTACCCAGCTCGCTGTTCGGTAAACGATCAGCGGGATAAGCAACCAAGGGCTCGGTAACCCTATAGATGGGTGACCGCATAGTGGTATTTCATCTGATCGTCTCCGTGCTTCGGAGGGCACGTTAAAAGTCGGTCCCGACTGTTATCAGTCGTTAGATTACGACAGAGGCCTAAATATGGGCGATCTAAATAACTCTGTCACCAGGTTGGCCACTAACCAAACGATAAGAAGAAGAATAAAAATATTATAAGAAAATTACATCCTGATACAGAACAATGAACCCTGATCACAGAAAGATTTGTCCTGGAATCTAACCTATACGTCAGCAGTCAATCGGATTTGAAAAATTATTTTTACCTAGAGAAAAAATTATGAGAAAATTTGGAAAGTATTTTTGTATAAAAGGGTCGGATATAAAAGACAAACGAATGTCTACCCTTCATATTGGCGTGTGCGCAATAATGAATTTGATTCGTATATAATTAAATTATCGGCATGTCGGACGTGAGACAGCATATCGAGGCGCGTGGCCATATCTCTCACCTGCCCACAATTAGTGAAAATTCGTTATAGGTACTTAGTGCTATTTTAGGGTAGGTTATAGTAGTCATAATAACTCTATTCCTATCCTATAGTCTATTTCACATAGCATGGATACTGTGACTTTTAATATTTTACGATGAAGATAAAAGAAAATGATTGAATCAATCCCTAACCAGTTGGCTAATTGAATGATCAAGAGCCTAGAGTATGTAATCGATAGATTTTAATTTAATCGTCAATCATTTTCATTGATATTTAGGTATCTTCAAATGTCAAACGTCACAGTACCCATGCTATTTGAAATAGACTATATCTAGTCATATCATGATTATACTGCAATTGCATGGCTACGGTAAGTGTCTCATCCTCATCCCATTTCATATTGAAATTCCTGACCCACTGTGTGTTGGACTTCCTGCCGTGCTTTACAAAGGCCCCGGTAATTACCTTGATTAACAGGCGAACACCCGTGCGACAATAATAAGTCTTTCAGACTGATTTAGGTTACAGCGTATTTATAGTGCATAAGGGTGTGCTAACACAGAGACACTTATTTCTTTTATCTCATAGTCTGATGGGTGGGCTATTGGGACAGCAATCTAAACGTGACGGGAGAGGCTCACGCAGGGTCAACGGCTTAACATGCTCTCCGAGGCACGGAGAGATCAACACTATTTTTTCATAACAATACTCCCGTAACCCAATAACACCTAGTCTATAGTTTGTTTTTTTAGCCATAAGATCGCACATTCTAATTAGTTATACTTAGTAGGTACACGTCTTCTCACTTATTTAGTGTAAAATTAAGATTATTCTATCTATTTGAACTGAGATTAGGACCCTTTCTGACACACACACACATCTCGCATAAGATAATTTTTGTGTTCTAATTATTTTTCTATCTTTAACGTAACGTACAACGTGTAACCTGTGCATGATCGAAAAAATGGTTTTCAGACTTTATTCCTATTAAACTCCTTTTTAACACAAGAATTTTCTATTCAATTTGCAAACCTACCTTTATAAGAACATGTCTAATCATCAAGTTGCATAATTCATGGTATTTTTATGCGGCTACATGTATAATTTCCTCCCTTATCATTTAAACGCGTTTAACTGGCGGCTATCTGACCGGCGCACGCTTATTTAATCAATCAACCACCCTAACACGGTTATCATTGAGACCATCCTGACAAATTACATATTAAGTGCACGGGCAACACTAAAAAAGCTCGCGCTGTCAAACTGACAGTTACTACCCTCATATTAAAAAATATTCACGACTGATTGGTGTTTTTGTTGTTTTTGTTTCATGGTTCCGTACATTAAAAATTATGAAATTTAGAATATCATATAGATATATTATTTCGTGATCTCGAAAACAGCTCTAACGATTGGGATCAAAATTTGTATTTAGATGAGGTTTCGCTCTCAAGATAGTTTTGTTGCTCAGTACCTACTATACCGCGATACAAATATATACCTTTGTAATATGAGTAAAATAAGAAACATCAGCGGCAGCGACTACTTTGGTGACGCAGTGTGTATATTATTGACGTGCAAATGGCCCGAGCTAGGCTAAAGTGGTTTATGAAAGAAGAAATGCTCAGTATCAGTTTGTCTGTAAGCTCTAGCATTTGTGTTCCGAATTAAAAAACTTACTCTTAACCTCGGACAAGCAGTAATGAAGCATTCTATGAATGAATAAAGCAAAAGTAGGTGCATGGTGTCAATAACATAGCAAATGACAATCCGTTACTGATCTGGAAAATAAGCGTACCTGTAAGTCCGCGTGTATACATAAAAGTTGTTCTCTGAAATTATCACGAAAGCAAAATCGCGTGCATAAACTCCCTTTCTTAAAATAGGTATCATATCAAATAGTAAAATAGAAAAGCGTATTACAGAACTCTAAATACAGTGATGCGCCAGCTAAGCGGAAGCTCGATCGTGTGCATATGATTATAATTATATTTTTGCAAGTATTATTTTATAGGGAGGGCTCCGTGGGAGCGGAGGGAAGAGGGACTCACAATGGGACCAGGTAGAAAGGGTGCAATACCCGCAAAGGGATGAGCTTGTAATATACTTAGCGATAGTTTGATGCGTGAAAACCAGGTGTCGGTCTGATGTTTAGGGATTCGCAGTTCACAAAAGACGTGACTAATTGTATTAATAGTACGGCAATTTGGTCTTAAAGTCGGTTGGTAGATAATCTGGTTTCGTTTTTTGAAGCTTTGATTTTTTAGGGTGAAGGATATATACATTTTATTGCCCTTTCTTTCTTTCTTTATACTACTTAGGTGGCAAACAAGCACTCATATACTCCGCTTTGTTTCCCATTTATTAAGATTTATAAATTAAGGTAGAAAATAATATTATCTTAAGAATGTTCCTAATCGCTGCAGTAATTCGATCGTCGAACCTGCTCTTTGATGCCCTACCTACCTTACCTTTCTACTGACCTAATTGCCTGAATTTTATATATTTGATATACATATCAAATATATACAATTCAGGCAATTAGGCCATTACAGTACCTACTACCTATACTGATGATTAAAATAGTGATTTACGTTTCTAGCTAGTTCTCTCTCTAAGCTCAACCCTTGTCTGTTGAGCCAACAATTTTGGCCTTTTTAGGTACCTACTTGGCTTATTTAAAACATGCCAATGAGTTAATGATTTTGATATATTATTAAAAACTTTATCGAGAAAATGAAATATAAAGCCAAATACTTACCTAACAAGTCTACATTACTCATTACAAAGGCATTAGGCACCCAATATTTTATATTTCGTTTCAGGATTATATTTTAAGGAAGCACCAAATTTCACTCATCTACACCATTTAATCACTAAAGTCCTCACTTCAAAACCGATATCTCTCAATCACAGTTTATAATTTACATTGTTCACAAGATAGTTATCTTCAATGGCGCCCCAACATAAACAAAATTGTTGTTCAATTACATCAAGTGTGTGACCCTTTTGAGGTTATTTTTTAATGCATCGTGCTTTATTCTGACCACAATTACATTGTTCGTGTGAATAATATATGGAACAAGCGATTTTAGATCATATTTATTGCATCATTAAGTTGAAATACGGAGATGTGTAATTTGACATTATTTTGTACCAATATTTTTGCGCGGGAACTTGCGTTCGCATTTCGTTCAGGAACCGGTCGTCCGTATCTATTGAAGTGGGTGCATAGTGTTAGTCACGTGTAGGTTTTTTTTATTATTTAGTTTTAATTAATTATGATGAAGGCGATATAGAGATGAGAAAATATTGTTTTCTGAATTGAATTGTTTGTTTTATGAAGTGGTTGGTAATCCTAACTTTTATACGGTACTTTCGTACCGTAGGGTTAGTTAAATCTACTAAATATCAACAAAAAGAGTGGATAGATAAGTAGGTATGTCTACTAAAAACTTCGTCGATATAATAAATTAAATTAATTTGAATGCCGATCGCCTCAAGTTTATCTCGGCACTATAAAAAGTTGCCAGCTATCTTATCCAATAATTATCACCACAGACTATGTTAACTTATTTTCCGTCGAATTTGAATTTAAGAATCTCAACCTAAATCCTTTGAATGTTGACATAATAATTTTGTCGGTTGTAAAAAATCATAACATGGTAAGAAAACGCGCTGTCATTTGAGTGTTGATGTCGAGTAGGAGGTAGCGAGGTAGCCCACCCACACAGTGTTTGGCTAGCCCCCGTTTAATTGTCTAGCCAAACATTTATTAGGACCCGTGCGTGTTGGGGTAGGTTGTTATCGCTTGCAGTCTTGATAAACTATGTGTAAAATTATTTATTATTGTAAAACACCATGATAGATAAGCTGCTTAAACTATCGTTTGTGCCTATGGTATTTTCACATAGCATGAGTACTGTGACGTTTGACATTTAAAGATAAATATCTATGTAAATGATAGAAATAGAAAATGATATCAATTAGTCAATTGGTTAGAGATTGATTCAATCATTTTATTTTATCTTCATCGTAAAATGTTAAACGTTACAGTACATGCATTATGAAAAAGTATGTAAGAACGGATGAAACTTTTCATCGCCTATCCTAATTTCTAGCAATAAAATTATCCTAATGTAAAAAATCATGTCAATCTGTAGCTGTTTTTAAAAAAGGCCAATAAAACATAATTTCGCATTATCAAATTGTTAGATGTATACATACATAACTGACAGTAGCCTCACTTTTAGGCCCAATTTGAAAATCAGCGCTGCAGCATGAAAATGCCGCAGCCCTAAGCTGAGATTGGGACCTATTCTGACATCGCACAGGATCCTACTAATATTATAAAAGCGAAAGTTTTTAAGAATGGATGGATGGATGGATGGATGTTTGTTACTCTTTCGCGTAAAAACTACTAAACGGATCTGGATGAAATTTGGCACAGAGATAGATTATGGTCTGGAATAACACAGGCTACTTTTTACAGTGATTACCGACATCCACACGGGCGGAGCCGTGGGCAATAACTAGTAACAAAATAAATAAATAATCTTTAAGTTCTGTTGTTAATTTAACGTTGAATTTAAAACCTATTGTACCTATTTATTTTTCCTCTGTAATGTCCTGTGCATGTTTGAATTAAAAGTTTTTCTTTCTTTATTTAGGAACATAAAATAATCTTTTTTATAAAATAAATACCACCAAGTACCAACACGGTGGACCGACGATCTGGTAGAAGTCGCGGGCAACCGATGGACAAGGTCAGCTCAGGACCGAACGATGTGGAAAACCTTGGGGGAGGCCTATGTCCGGCAGTGGACAGTGAAATATTACAAATTTTAAAGATTACAATTAGAAACTTAAGTAGCTGCACAATGGGCGATCTTAACACTGTTCCTGTGGGATTGGACGACAACTAGTACTAAATAAATTAATCGTAAAGATCATATCTTCATACCGAAGACTTACAAAAGTTTCAACTACCCACCACCCAATACCAAAGTAATTATAATCATAACAGAGTCTTTCTGTCTAGTAATAACAGGGGACTAGGCTAAGACAGACGTGGCGAGTGGTCCTCCGTTAGAAGGATGTGCCTCCATACAGGTGATTCCCTGGGATGAAACTAGTTGAACTCAAGAGTGCTTGAACACGGGTGGTCCAGTACACCCGCACGTTAAACTGTATAGTGATGTTAGAAAATGCATGGGTTTTTGTATACTACTTGGGTAGCAAACAAGCATACGGCCCACCTGATGGCAAGCAGGTATCGTAACGCGAACGCTTGCAATACCAGGGGTATTATTAGTTTTGCCGACCCATGTTTGACACCACGGCTTTAAAATGGAGTCGGTGTCTCTGGGATAGGAAAACGTTTCTTTTAAAACGCATCCCTTAATGAGTGCTAGAGACCTGTACTCACACACAGGAACACAGCTACACCGCTGTGTGTCGTTATTTGGCTGTGGTTTCGTACGTAAGGTGGAGGTCCTTTTCCAGTCGGGCTTGCTCGCTAGTATGGTGCCCTGCCTCTGTTATATTAAAAGCTTTTATTTTAGTTGTGACGTATGTAGATAAAACAGTTATTTTGCTTATTGCTTTGGCAGATTTAAACTAATTCCCGACGTCTACCTAGGTGATGTCCAACGTGCGATGATGAAGTCAAAAGATGTCATCTTTGGGAAGATAGCCCCGTCGTGTTTGTGCTGCTTAGAGGTAACAATAAAGATAATTTTATAAAAAAAATGAGAGTGAAAACGAGTAAACTACGAAAATCAATCAAATCAAAAAAATTTTTTTTTTGTTTTATACTTTGTGAACCAATTCAATCCATACATTTTACTCACATACCATTCATACTGCACGGTTATCTCAGTAGCTTAAGTATGGTTACCTCGCCATTTACTACTCCGCGGTGTAATGTGGGTTCGATCCCCACACCATCCATCCTTCCACACCCATAAAAGGTTGTCCGGAGTCTGGGAGTATTTTGTGTCCGTCAATTGTATGTTTGTAAAATCCCCGCGATACAGGGCTTGTTACCTAGTGCGGGAGTTGTTTAAATAAATACATTTTGCAATTAAACCGCGCCGAAGATAGCTTTAAATCCTGTGACTTGTTTGCTCATTTGCATGTCTCAACCCATAAACGTCCCACTGCTGGGCACGGGTCTCCTCCAAACAGAGGGATATTAGCCTACTATACCACGCTGGCCAGACGGGTTGGTAAAGGGTTTTGTTTCGAGTTTTCCCTCTCTTGCGATGGATAGTCAAAGTCAAAGTCAAAGTCAAACTCATTTATTCATTTAGATCAAATCCATGATACTTATGAACGTCATTAAAACAAATGCCAGCATACTTTTTTCCTAAGGCCAATTCGCTGACTAGGGTAACACTAATACTCCCTTAGTCGACTCTTACGACACCCTCGGGATGGAAGGGGTGGTGAAATTTGTATTCTTAATCCGTCACCACACGGACATTTATGTAACAACATTTCTACAGTATGCAGTTCCCCTGTACCGGTTATGGCGAAGACACAAGTTTATGATGGTTTTACTGCGAGAGCCACTTAACGCCCGCCATAGCTACCGTGTACCAGTCCCTCCCCGTCACCTTGCCTCACCCCGTCCATGGTCTTCCCCCTCCCTTTAATTAGATGCACCTACCCCAGCGTCCGATGTTTTTATTACAATGTATGCTAACAAGGTGTTGAGGTAGACGGTCGTGGGACAGTGTGAATGATCGTGTATGGGGGTTTTTTGACTAATTGGTTAGAAGGAAATTGAATTTAATGTTGTTGAAGATTTGTTAAAACCATTCGGTATATTTGAGGCTTTCTAAAAGGTTTAAAAACCTTTAGAAAGCCTCAAAAAAACAAGTGGCTATAGGCTACTGCTACGGTGTTTGCTTACCAAAAGATTTGTTTTGATACTTAGTGAAAAAGAAAACCTACCGCCATTCCTTCTCTCTACTCCCACAATCGGTTTTACAGCCAAATTTTAAATTCAAATCCCAAATTATAAATTTTAAAAAAAAACCTTACTTATTCTTTTTCTATTTATTCATTTTCAGCCAATATTCGGGCACCCGTATAATTCCTCCTTAATAATTACAAAAAAAAAGAAACTAAAATCGCTCTGAACATACTGACCGCAATTTAACAACATTATGAGGTTAACCTCAAATGCTGCATACTTTATGTGGTGAACGGTCGTAATTGGCTGAGAGTTATATACGTAGCGCCACCTGGTGACCGCGTCGGTGACGACATTTACATTGGCATAGTAACTGTATTATTTTTCTTTATACTGCTTATATCGTAAACAAGCATAAGGCCCGCCTGATGGTAATCAATTACTGAAGCCTATGGACGCTTGCATTCTCGGGGCATCACTTAGGTACCTACCTACGTGTTAACTCCCCAAAATATTGTAACACCTGGGTTTTAGGATGGGGTAAGTATCTCTAGTATAGAAAAATGTTTCTTAAACAAACTTCACGCTTTTATTGATATGAGATGCCTGATATTCCCAAAGGCCTGGTATTCCAAAATTATGGTCTGCAATACGCGAGTTAGTCAATTGGGTAGGGTAACTGCTTATCATGAGGCGGGCCGTATACTTGTTTGGATTTGTTCCGTATTCGCCTCACAAAGTATTGCCCCACGTAAAAAAATCCGTATTCTTTTTAGCCCCAAATGTAATATTTTTGGGGCTAAAACGGAATAAAATGTAGAACCAATACGGATTTCTTTACGTGGGGCAAAACTTCGGGAGGCGAATTCGGAACGAAACCTTGTTTGCCGCCTAAACAGTATATAAAAACAAAAACCAAACGCCGCTTCTCTATATGAACGTAGCTTATCTTACTGTAAGGTTTCCCATTCATATTTTACGATTAACAAACAATAAAGGGACCCACTAGAACTTTTAATATGGTGCAGATTAAGCATTTTCGCTTCGGGGGAGGGACAAATTAATTCTTTATTACGAATGTTAAATATTCTAGGGAACCCTTGGCTCGGTCGCGATACAAACCAGTATCGTAATAAAGTTCCCAAAGGTCCCTTGAGGCGACCACTTGGTGGGATTAGCATGGGATTACAAGCCGCGAGCTATGCTAGGGATTCACTTCACTGTCGTTTTGTACAGTGCGGTTTACATGTAGGTAGAATAGTTTAAATATTTTATCTGTGTAATTTAATGGCTTTATATTTAAGGTAGTTTATTTGATTTTAGAATTATTTCTTGTTTATTTTTTTTTTGGCATTAATTCCTAAGGTTACCTTGGTTACACAAAACTCTGGAGTTGCCAAATATTAAAATATTTTTAAATAGATATTGCCCGCAGTTCGACCTGCGTGGATGTCGGTTATATACCCCATGTCCTTCTCCAGGATATAACCTATCTCCTTGCCAAATTTTATAACGATACATCCAGCTGATTAGTCTCAAAAAGATAACAAACTTACTAACAAACAAACAAAAATTACTTTTGCATCATACTAATATTATAAACGCGAAAGTTTGTAAGTATGGATGGATGGATGTTTGTTACTCATTCACGTAAAAAATATTGAACGGATCTGGATGAAATTTGGCACAGAGATAGATTATGGTGTGAAATAACACATAGGCTACTTTTTACAGCGATAACCGACATCCACGCGGACGGAGCCGCGGGCCACAGCTAGTTTATAATAATTATGGATAAATTACACCCAGGTTCAGACCAAACAATCATGCTCGATAAATAAAGATTTGTTTTGGGTGTAAATCGAACCCACGACCTCCAGCTTAGCAGTCACTAACCACTAGTACCTGTACTATTAAGTATTCTGTGCCACTAGACCAAGAAGCCATTCTAAATATGCAGTATTTTACAACATGTAAGCCCTTCATTTTGTGGCATAACTTTAATTGTTTTTTAAGTGCGCACACGCCGGCTCGCCGGACAGGGGGAGCGTGGGTCGCGACGCTACGTGAGAACCTCATAAACTTCAGCTTGGCTCTCCACCAGACGGTGGTATAAGAGCACTTCACTTTGTTGTGAATAATGAGTTTCAACTTACTAATATAAGTAGGTAGGTATAAAATGTTAATATTAATAACTGTTTAATTATGTTTTGTACACGGCTTAACTCTCTTTTCGTTACCACTAATATTGTAACTTATACCAAATTGTGAATGTTATATTCTGGCGATTAAAAAGAGTGACCCGAATTTCTTGCCAATTCTTCTCGAGACCCTACCATAGTCTGCGGATTGGTCGTAGGAAAAAAGTATGCTGGCATTTGTTTTTATGACGTTCAAACTCAAAATTCATTTAGGTTACAAAGTAACACTTAAATTATGAATAAGCCATAAAGATGATGTCAGCAAATTTTTCCTACGGCTAGTTCGCTGACGTGGAGCCTTGAAAAGAACTAGCAAGAAACTCAGGCCACTCTTTTAAATCGCCAGATAGTTACAATCTTTTGTAAAATACAAGTATGCTTTTAGATTAATCCGTCCTGAGAATTTCTTCTAAGACATGTGGCCTGTGACCTCACGATGTTTTCCTTCATCCTTAGCAGATGGTAAATCGATAGATTATAATAATAGCAACCTATATATGTGCTACTGCTGGGCACTAGTTTCCTCTCCTCTATCAAGAGAAGGTTAATTTAAATTAAATTAATTCACACACGCTGGCCTAATGCGGGTTTGTAAATCTGACATGTTTTTAGAATTACTTCTAAGACATGTGGGTTTCCTCACGATGTTTTCCTTCACCGTTAACAGATGGTAAATCAATAGATTAGTACATATAAATTCCACAAAGTGAAATTTACATTGGATCGAATTCACACTTCCTGCGGGCTTCGTGCAAGTCACTTGCTTTCCCACTTGGCTACCACCGCTTTTTAATTCATATTATTCTAATAATAAATTACACATAAGTCAATTGATTTGTTTGTTACCTTATTATGATTAAACGGCTGGCCGAATCTTAATTAAATTTGGCAAGGAAATAGATGGTATCCAGAAGAAGGACAAATACCTACTTTTTACCGCGAAAATCGGCATCCTCGCGGACGGACTCCAGCAGCTACATTTTTATAATGTTATGACTGTATAAGTAGGTAAGCAGTTTAAGTGGCTCTTTCGCCATTTTAAGAGACGTACGACGCCATACAAGTGAGCAAGCCCGACTGGGGAAGTACGTCCATATTACAGGAGACCACATCCAAATGACTACCCACAGCGATTTGATGTGTTCCTGTGTGTGAGTACAGGTTTCCAGAGCTCATTTGCATTTTTAATTAAATGGTTCCTACTTAGAGAAATACCATAATAAATCTCTGATGTTTATTTTTGGCTTGACAACAAGTCTAGCGTCAGCCCCTCTAGACAAGTGGCATAAGCGATAGTCGAATCGAAAAGTCAAAAAAGCAAAAAAAGGCTTTTGACGTAACTATACGACATTGTTTCGTAAACTTACGTCAAATCCCATACATTTAGGTTTTTTATTTTTTTATTTGATTACCGTTTATGCCACTTGTCTAGAGGGGCAGGCAGTTGATACGTATCATGCTTGTTTCCCACCTCAGTCGTATAGAAAAAAATACCAGAATGAGAAAATTGCGTGGTTGCCAAATAGATTTTCCGAGTCCGAGTGCAATATGGCTGTTATAGTGTGTTTGTAGGGATAACTCACACCTGTGATCTGGACACTAGATCCGAAACTATATTAGTTTCCGTTCCTTTTTGTTACCACTATTGTATCTCATACCAAATTGTAAATGTTATATTCTGGCGATTAAAAAGAGTGGCTCGAGTTTCTTGTCAATTCTTCTCGAGTCCTAGTCAGCGAATTTGTTTAATGACGTTCATAAGTATCATGAATTTGATCTAAATGAATAAATGAGTTTGACTTTGACTTACTAGGCACTGCTTGTACTATCTTATGTCCTATGTTGGCACAATACAATATTCTTCACACACATTGACACTCGGGATAAATAAATAATTTAAACTTAAAGTATTACGTAAATATTTTGTTATAAAAATAGTAGATAAATATTTCAAAATGTTTGATATTACGAATAAATCACCTTTTTGTCTGGTTATCAATCAGTAGATATTTACTTACGTTTGAGGTAGGTAGGTACAAATATTTTGCGTCGCATGTTCCCGCCATAACCTTGAGAAGTCAGACGATTCGTCGAAAAACATGTTTTGAAATAAGAACCGTAGTCCGTAGGTATATAACATGGCTTAGATATGTTCGCTATGTAGGTATTAAGTTAGAGTTCCACTATTTTATTCAAATCTTTTCATTATTTAATTTTAATCAGTTTAAGGTTCACTGCTAGGCGTAGGCAGAAAATTATGTCTAAAAGCTAACTTCTAGCTTATTAAAAATGGAATGGTCGTAACATAGGTAAGAAGAGAGTAAAGGCGTCATACAAGCGAGTAAGCCTGAATGGGTTGGAACAGCAAACCACAGCCAAATAACTACACAGAGTTGTGTAGTTGTGTTCCTGTAAGCGAGCAGTTCACCAGTACCATTTAGGGAAACATTTTCCTATCCCGTTGTTACAATTTTTTGGATCTGAAAAAACTTTATCAAGCGAGCAAGCTCGATTAGGAATGGTTCTTCACCTTACAGAAGACAGCACAGCTAAATAACTATACAAAGCGATGTAGTTGTGTTCCTTTGTGTGAGAACAAATTTCCAGCACCCGTTTAGGGATGCGTTTTAGAAGAAACGTTTTCCTACGCTAGGGATACTTTTGAAGCACTGGGGTAAAAAAAAGGGTCGGCAACGCGAAAATGCTCATAATAAGCCAAAAAAAATTATATTAGCTAATATAACTAATATTAGTTTGCTGACAAAGGTACCAAATTTAGAATAATAAGCAAGAAACTTAGCCCTCTCGTTTCAATCACCAGATATAACAGATATTAAAAAATATAAGTAGACTTTATATGTATATAGATAGACCAGCTCTTGCCCGAGAATTTTCTTAATAGGCTTTATTAAAAAATTAAAATTAAAGCTTATCTGCTACATACATATAACATTGTAGTTTTATCAAAATTCGTCCAATAGATTTTGCGTGAATAGTCACAAATTGGCGTTCATCATTAGTAAGATTAAGAATAACGGAATACTTTGCTTGTTTTTTTTTAATTCAACAAAAGTAGTGTTTACTGGGCAGTCTTAGACAGTATTTATTTTGTAAAACGTGTTTATTTGCTCACCCTCTATCTAATCACAACAAAACCAAAGGGATTTGACCAAAAATCTTTCTCTCCGTCCATAGACACGTTTTACCTTTAGTTGTTGTTTCATTATCGTGTGAAAAGGCAAAGGAAACAAGCTCTCGAGCCGTACGTACCTGTGCGCCTGCGCGCCATACCTGACCTAGGAAAACAAACATGGCGACCGATGTAAAGTATTAATGTGGATATTATCTGTGTTTAAATATTTATTAAATTTAATGTATATTTACTTGGTATATATTTAAGTTATTTTTATTTATTATTTAATATCCATGTTTAAATTGATAAAGCCCAGCTCTGTTGATAGAGGAAGGAAACACTGTAAAGCAGTCAGACATAATTTCGGTTGCTATATCCTACTAATATTATAAACGCGAAAGTTTGTAAGTATGGGTGGATGTTTGTAACTCTTTCACGTAAAAACTACTGAACGGATCTGGATGAAATTTTACTCAGAGATAGATTATGGTCTGGAATAACACATAGGCTACAGCGATAACCGACAGCCATGCAGGCGGAGCCGCGGGCAACAGCTAGTATAAGCATAACTTACTGTACGGTTGGTTCAGTCGCTTAAGTGGTTATCTTACCATTTACCACTGTGCGGTGTGTGGTGGGTTCAATCAATACTTACACGAATTTTAATATATAGCCCTACTCGATCCAATATTTATTAATTTTTCGTCTATACTTATTACAGATGAGGCAATTATTTCTAGTTTATTTTTGGAAGCGGTTAAGTAAAGCTGCAAGCCAAGGACACAATGATTCATAACCTAAAAATAACTGACTTTTAAATCCATTAAAATATTTCCATATATACATAAAGCACTTGGGAATCCCCTTCAAATTCTTCCGCGTTTATAAAAAATATAAACTTGTATTTTTTTTTTAAAGAGATAGGGCATCATGTACTCTTGCAAGCCTGACTGGGGGAAGATACCTCCATCATACTCCCTTTTCACGACTAAATGGCTAAGCGAATATTAATGACATTTGGCAAGGAGATAGGTGGTATCCTAGGGAAGGCAATAGGATACTTTTTACCGCAATACAGACATCCACGAGGGTGGAGCAGCGGGCATCAGTCATATTTATATATATATATATTAAAATTATCTTTAATATGTGTCGTACAATATTTATTACATAAGATATTTATATGAATAATGATTAAAATTAAAGTAACTTAACCTAAACTACTTACAATCAATCAGATATTGTATTTAAATGTATTTACCTATAAATAACCGAGCTCAGGTCCGAACGATGTGGAAAACCTTGGGGGAGGCCTATGTCCAGCAGTGGACGTCTTATGGCTGAGATGATGAAATATCTGATTGAGGTCGCAGTTCTGAGGAAAGGTGCCCAAAAGACCGTTATTAAGGACATTGTCACGCTGCCTATTCTTTAATGTTTATTTATTTATTCATCTACAAACTTACAACTATCATCACAGGTTTAAACATTCTAATGCAATAGTGTCATAAAAACACTACCTTAAATATAAATTAACAATTTAATTTTATATCTAACCTACTTAATATACAGAATTAATATTCATATTTGGGTTACAAAATTAATTCGGTGCGAAACCTCAAAAAATTCCTTCACATAATGTTAGCACATCCACCTTTATCCCAACCTGTTATGAGTGTGATATTTTTCATATTTTTTCCTGTGATTTTTTGTGTGACATGCTAAGTGGTGATACGGACCACCCACGGCGAAGGAAACCAGCCATCGAGCCTACAACTCGATCATAAAACTTTTAGTATTACCTTTATGTATAAATGTTGTGTGAATTAGGCTTCCTTATTGCGATGTGTATTTGGTTGGTGTAAACAAACAAAGCATTATGTCTATTCAAAAATTTTACTTATTTAAAAATTGCATCAGTCAATCTACAATGTAACTATCGGTCGATAGTTGTCTTATTTTTTTTTAAACAACTCCCGTACCAGCCCTATGTCACGGGGGACTTTACAAACATACGATGTGGGGTTCGATCCCCACACGGGACAAAAATTGCGTGATCTACAAATAGTTGTCCCGAGTCTGGGTCTTACTTGTACTTTGGGTCCGTTAATTATATGTTTATAAAGTCGTCACAGGGCGTGTTCCTTAGTGCGGTAGTTGTCTTGTTAAATAAAAAGAAAAAAACTGAGGAAAAGAAATCCTAATCTAAAATGTTTTCAACGATTATTTATTAAATATAACATTATCAACAACAATTAAATTGTTCTTCGTTTGGCCCAGTGAGTTATGGGCTACAAGCATGTAATGCCGTTGGTCCTACTCCTGATCTCTCTTCGATCGTGTCGGATTGCCGTTCCATCGGCCTATTAGAATGAGGGAATAAAGAATGCATTGTGTTTGCACACACTTGTGCACTATATCTCCCGCGGCTATTCTCCGTTGAGATTAGCCGCCGTGACCGAAATTCGGTTAGGAAGACATTATTATGTCCTACATAAAAAAAATCCTGTCGTCCCATCACTATGCTTTCTTCGTCCTAAAATATTATTCCTGCTTCGTCCTACTTTATATTCCTCCTACGAATTGCATGCATTACCAAATAATAAAGTAATATCTGATTGATTTTTATTATTCTCTCATAGAAGCAAGTGGTCCTCGTTTGGTATCGAGTGGGTACGAGTGGCTGCTTCGAACACCAGTATGCAAATATAACTCAGCTACTGGGTGGGGCTTGCTTTACTTATTCATTTGTCTATGATACTTCGATACTCAGACTAATAGAATAAGATAGACGGAGCGTGTAGAACTCGCGCGTGAAGCCGCCAAAAGTCATACTAAATAGCAATGTCATACGTTTTCGTTTTCGCGCGCAGTCGATTTGAGCCGCTAGTGAGTACACGTTTTGACAAAATATTATTATAATGCCGTATTGTGTAGTAAAACGTTGTAAAAATACTTCAGAGCGGCTCAAATCGACTGCGCGCGAAAACGAAAACGTATGACATTGCTATTTAGTATGACTTTTGGCGGCTTCACGCGCGAGTTCTACACGCTCCGTCTATCTTATTATATTAGTCTGAGCTTCGATACTGCTCTTTATAATTTGATTTTCATTCAAATTGACAGTTGTTACCGTTGGTGTTAAGGTTAGGAAAGAGGCTATACGATTACGTCCGTGATTTATTTTCGAAAAAAAAAAATAAGGTGTCAATTTTATTATCTATCACTAAATTTGTTTTTGTTTAAAATTCAAATTAAGATCAAAAAGTGTATTAGGAAATAAGTATTAAGTAATAAAGCAGACATATTACTTTTAGCATCGGTGATCTGCGATTTAGAAGCTAAATGCTGACACCAAACATTCCACACCAACAAGCTCGATACAGTGACGTTTGGATGCCGGGTGCATCGATTGGATTCATTCTTTCATATTATTATATTACAGTGAGATCTGCGACCGAACGCAGAGAGTCATCAAAACGCGATGCAGCATCGATACAGTTGCAAAATCGCTGATTGCCGATGCTAATAGTAAAAAAACAAGAAAAATGAGAGTAGAGTGACTGCACTGGTGATTGTCAAATTCAGTTAGGTATTCATTCACCACACTGTCATTCCTCTCTCAGCATATTGTTCCGCAACCCCTGTGAATCAGGGACGTCATTTGTTTGTGCATCAAATCGATTAAATAACTTTTTATTTAATCGATTTATTTTCGATCTAAATTTGAATTTCAATCAATGCTAAGCACGGAGTAATTGTATAAGTATATAAACTATTTTCACTTTAAATCTATCGGTTTTATTTTGTAAAAATGAACATGGTATTTTTGTAATTCTCACAAGATATTTCGTGTGGATTGTGTCGTTTGGCTGCGATGTTTCAGGCTCACTCTAATAGCGTCGTGGGTGGATGGTGTTAATGCAGTTTGTTCGAACACGAACCTTTTTGGGAAGTTTCACCTCGTATAATACGGTATGTGGTTATATATGTGTGTGGCCTGTGGCCTTAGTGGAAATTCGAAAGGACTTTCGACCAAAACTAACTTACCAATAAAATATGATCAAAAATAGTTATATTTTATTGGTAAGGAATTCTTACAAGTCATATTTACATTATAACAATAATAATAAAAATAAAAAATATAATACAATTTTTTCATGACAATAACAATTAAAAAAAATCAAAAACACAACACAGCACAAAATTTATATTCGAAAAGACACATCTTGGTGTGAAAATAATGATCTTGTTGTGGGTCCCGAGTTCGATTCCCGGTTCAGGCCAAAAATATACATTGAGATTTTCTGTGAAGAAGTTCACAAATGGACTTGGAGTAAACATATGAGAGACAAATGGAGTAAACATATTGCAAATATAATATTATGATTGAAACTAACTTGCTATAAGAACGTCATGATACAGCCCCAGGACCTGAACATGTGATAAAAAAACTAGTAAATAGGTTCCAGTTTATATAGGTTTTAATCCAGACGCTTGTTAAGGTTGTTAACGCGTTTAGGAACGCTCGTAACAGTAACTAATTGGCAGACTTTCTTGGAATTTATCTAATTGCTTAAAGTCGCTTCATTTCTGACTTGTTAACTAACAAAAAAAATAGGTACCCATATTTTTTATGGTACTAATGAGGCAAATAAGCATGCGACCCGCCTGATGGTAAGCAGTAAACGTGGCCTATGGACGTTTGTTTCACCAGAGGTATAACTCGCGCATTGCCGACCCTGTAAAAACTCCTTTCTATAAGAACTCTATGCCATTCCGTTAAAAGATTTTAACGTCATTAATAGCCAAATACATAATTTATGAAACGGTTGTGTATGTGCTTATAATTTATTCTTATTATTAAGTCTGAAAAATATGGTTTCCTAGTACCTATTCTATAGATACGTTCTTGCCTTGATAGATAGATGGCGTTAGTAGTACGGCATGAGCTGTTTTCTTTTCAATTTAAACATAATTATTATACGACGCGTAAGTCCATAGTACGACGTATTTAATTTATTACCAAGGCATTAAGTTCACAGTTCAACATTCCAATTAAGATCGAAAATTATCTATATCAAAACTTTTTATATTTTGAATGTAGATAACTCAATTTTGTAACAGATACATAGATTAATATAATGCTATATATGGCATAGGCGAAACCTAGAAGTAGTTTGTTCAGAATTAGCAATAGATTCAAGTAAAAGAAATGTTATACCATGTTATATTTTGGTTCCAATAATGTATGGGAATTGTTGCCTATTTATTTTTCCTTTTGTAACGAGCCATATTTTATAAGTGCATATTACATCGGAATAGTTTGTAACTACTCTGGTACGCGCGGTGGGCCCTGACGTAGGTTTCGCTAAAAACTAAACAATGAAATCAGTTTAGATATTTTTTTTCCTAGTCTTCTAAAACAACTTGGGGGTGTTTTAGTATTTTATAGATTTGTTTTAATAGTGTAATTATCGTACCTGCAATTTTAAACAGGTTTTTAGAAAATAAATTTCCTTACACCGGCAAAAAAATTAATCATACGTGCCAAATCCAAATCCCAATCGCCCAGCATAGGACCACCACTGTACTACAGCATCTAACTCATAATATTCTCACGTCAATTTCAGTTCAATCACGATCACAAAAGACCATAATTTTTTGACATTTTGTGACACATTTTTGAAAAAAATCTAAGGAGTTTACGTGTCTATTTTCTTGCATTAGAGATTACCTAATATTCACTTTACCTGGCGTTATCTCAGCCAGTGTTAATGCAATCACAGAGTATTGTCTATTCTTTTGTTGTTTTTTTTTAAGAATGAACGGGTTGATCTTGTCTCTGGTTGTAACAATAAGGTGATATTTCTTTTGTTTTTTTTTGTATATTATTATGTGTGGTTTAGTGAATGAAGTTGTTGTGTGTACGAGTATTTCTTTTTATTTGTTAATGAATAAATAATTAATATTTATGTTTCGAAATGTGTTATTAAAGAATGCGTTAAGTAACACCAAATAGTTTTGTGAGATGTGTGTTTTAAAATACTTACCTATAGAAGATTATGGAGAGGTAGGGCACCATTAAAAAAGTATTCCTTAATGGGCAATGGAGGCCTGTAATCACACATCTCGGAATCTAACTGCACCATTCTGTGTAGTTATTTGGTTGTGGTCTTCTGTAAGGTGGAGGTCCTTCCCCAGTCGGAATTGCTCGCATGTTTAGTGCCTCATGACTCTTCTATTTCTATATACCATAGCAAACGTAGTCATAGTATACCTACTTAGTAGATACCTATCCCAGTTAAAACTCGTCTTTGAACTTTGTTATTTACAGATGATAACGAGCTAATTAATACTGTTTGTGCAAGACGTTGCCGACTCTTGTTTGTACTGTAATTATTTTTGTTTATTGCTGCTAAATCAAGTCATTTACCAAGTTTTATACAACTAAATATAACAAATAACAAATTTAATCTTTAAATAGATACCTAAATAAACTTTTAGGGGATTCTCGGCCACTCATAATATTTTAGTGAAGCTATTTTGACCTGAATTCAAAATGAATTGTATAAAATAAATCTTATTAGGTCAGTTTATTTTTTAATGTACCTATGTTTCCGTTAATGTATGTTTGTAAAGTCCTCACTAACACAGGGTTTGCTCCTTATTAAATGTGATACCCACGACCTTTGAACGAAGCAAAATAAATCTATCAGTCGTAGGACTGTATCTGAGCGTGACGGTCACGTGAGCATAGTGCTTTTCCCCATCTTTAAAGTATCATAAACGTAAACGTGCCTAGAGGTTTTTTTTTTAAATTCAACGCCTCAACTTTTAAATTTAGCGTGGCAATGTGGCTTGTCTTATGGACACCTCCACGAAAGCTGGGACCGCTATCGGACATTTTATTGAAATCTTTTTTATTTAGATACAAGTACCTACCTAAGACACAAGTATACAAGTTTTAAGAGAGGCAGGACATCGTACTAGCGAGCAAGCCCGACTAGGGAATGACCTCCACCTTACAGAAGACCACAGCCAAATAACTACACACAGTGGTGTAGTAGTGTTCCTGTGTGTGAGTAGGTACCTACAGGTCTTCAGCGCTCATTTAGGGCGTTTACGTTTTGAAAGAAACGTATGCCTATCCCAGGGATACTCCCATCATAAAACCCTGGTGTAAAAAAATGGGTTGGCAACACGCAAGTGATACCTCTGGTATTGCAAGCGTCCATAGGCTACGGTAACTGCTTAACATCAGGCGGGCCGTATGCTCGTTTCCCACTCAAGTAGGTAGTATAAAAAAACCTAAATCCCTACTAATATTATAATTGTGAAAGTTTGTGAGAATGGATAGATGGATGTTTGTTACTCTTTCACGTAAAAACTACTGAACGGATCTGGATGAAATTTGGCACAGAGATAGATTATGGTCTAGAATAACACATAGGCTACAGCGATAACCGACATCGACGCGGGCGAAGCCGCGGGCAACAGCTCGTTTGTTTATAAAAATATAGCTTTAATACCATAACTATTTAGACAATATGCCAAGTGTGATACGTGCGTTAACTCTTAGATTACAGACATAGGTTAGTTATGTTTTACAACGCGGAGACGTGAATCATTTTGTTCATTAACACGTGGTATGTGAATGTTGAGCTGCGTACAAGTTAGCTAATGAGTTCAAAGATCGTTCTGTAAAGTACTCGGTATAAACTAAACGTATACTAACATATATATCCAGTAGTTAATACATATGATTAAGCTTAAGTGATAAAACGTCATGAAACATAGTTGCTAATTGAATGTGGGACTAAATAAGATATTATAATGTGTGATTAATGTCAAGAAGACGAAAGAAGAGGTGTTTTGTGATCATAGTTTTATTAACTATAGTTTTACATCTAGTTACATTTATTATAATTAATAATTATGTATTATTAAAACTATATTTATACAAATAAGAACTAAATTCTATTAATAAAAAACACACAAAAAGGGGGGAGAATGCTAAAATTTCTCCGCATCGATGTTTACTGAAAACGTGCCCAGGAGACTGGTGGCATTGCCACACTAAATGGCAATGCTTATTCTTTGGGCCAAATATAAGCCATGATTCCTATTTTGTTTTTATTGCTTTTATGTCAATATTGGCATATTTTACTTTCTGATATTAAAATTATAATTTGCAATGTGATTACGTCCTGCTTTTGTACTTACAAAAGGGAGACGATCCCTCATTATGAACTGAAAGAACCTAAACTAAACTCTTGATATATTGTTGTTTTTGTTTTATTTTTGTTTCTTATTTCAATTTTAAATTACTAACTTAATTTAGTTTTAGTATGGTGTGTTGGCTCCGTCCCTTTTTAATGCCCACCACAAATTGTAACTCATACGAAAACTCTGGCGATTAAAAAGAGTGGCCAGAGTTTCTTGCCAAGTCTTCTCGAGACCCTACCCTTGTCAGTGAATTGGCTGTAGAAAGAAAATATGCTAACTTTGTGTAGTTTGATTATAATATAATATAAGTATCATGCATTTGAACTTAATGAATAAATGACTTTAAGTTGAGTTGTGGAGTTAGATTGTGGATTTGCTTGTAAAGACAAAATGAATATTTTTTCTTTCTCCTTTCTTTCCTAATATTGGTCCATTCCTAATTAAAAGCCGCCAAACAGTGGATGCCTGATAATGGACATCTTTGCTGTGGTTGGAAGGATGCCTTTGCGGTGCACTAGACTGTTTAAGAGAACTGGAAAACTATGGAAAAGTTTTCTTTTACCTTTTTGCCTAGCAGTCAAAGCTCAAAATAGGTTAAAAAACGATGGCAGATTGCATTTTATGAGCCGTTAGAATATAAATATAAAATACACAATAATATAAAGTAGGTATATGATTACCTATATGAGTGGCGCACGTAGGGAGGGCCTACACGCATCTACCATTAGCTCGGATCCGGTATCGGGTTGCACACGAATGGTGTGTTCAGCTTAGTACCGGCCAGGTGTAGCCTATAGAGACATTTTTGAATATTATTCTTATTTTATATTAGAATTTAGTTAAAAACTAGAGAGGCAGGGCACCATACTAGCGAGCAGGCCCGACTGGGGAAGGACCTCCACCTTACAGAAGACCACAGCCAAATAACTACACACAGCGTGTAGTTGTGTTCCTGTGTGTCAGTTCCACAAGTGATACCTCTGTTATTGCTAGCGTCCATAGGCTACGGTTACTGCTTAACATCAGGTGGGCCGTATGCTTGTTTGCCACCCAAGTAGAATATAAAAAAAAGTAATATGTGCTTAAGATCATCATCATCATCAACCTATCGCAGTCCTCTGTTGGACATAGGCCTCTCCAAGTGCACGCCACCTAGCACGATCCTCGGCTTCTTGCATCGAACTACTACCAGCCGCTTTGCGAAGATCGTCGCTCCACCTCGCCTGAGGGCGTCGTACATTACGTTTGCCGAGTCGAGAACACGTATAATCAAACAGTTATCAGAGAATAAGGGAGAGACAAAATCTTAAGTACTATTAGTTTTAAGATATTTTTTTTTAGTTTTACGCGAAAGAGTAAAAAAATCCATCTACATACTATATATTCTCACAAACTTTCAAATTAATATTTGTAGGATAATAATAATAGCATAAATAGGTGATGGGACCTATGGAGCTTCTCTCCTCTATCGAAAGAGGGCGATTTATTATTGTAGGTATATTACAATTAATTACTAAAACATGTTGTAGATATTAAAATAATTAAACACTCCCAATAATCTCACAAATAAATTAGTAAATTAATCGATTAGTGAATGAGTCCGTAAACAATATAATAAGTCTATCCCTAATATATTGTTTACAATTTCTATTGTTAGGATTAATGATTATGCTTCCGATATGTTTATTTCGCTAAATAGGCTACGGTAACTGCTTACTACCGGACAGTTCATGTTTTATTATAAATATTGGGTGCATGTGCATAATTTTAATAAATAGAACTACATAGAACATATTATTTCACCTACAAATATATGCAATTCTTATATAAGAATGGTGAAGGAAAATATTGTGAGGAAACTCATATTTCAAGTTAGTTCCCTGAGCGGTTTAGGCTCTGCTTCTCTTCTGCTAATTGATAAATCAATCAGTCAGGACGAGTTTTTTTTTTAAAGACAACTCCCGCACTAGAGAACAAGCTTTGTGTTGCGGGGGACTTTACAAACATACAATTAACGGACACAAATTACACCCAGACTCAGAACAACTCTTTGTGGGTCACACAAAGTTTTGTCCCTGTGTGGGAATCGAACCCACAACCCCGTGCACAGCAGGGACATACTGTACCCACTGGACCACCAAGGCAGTCACATGTCTCAGAAGAAATTCTAAAGGCATGTCTGATCCACCAACTCGCATCAGGTCAGCTTGTATGAAATAATGTCTAAACCCTCTCTCTCAGAGGAGACCCATGCCGAGCAGTGGGACATATAAGGGTTGCTATTATAATTATCTATATCTATACTAATATTATTAAGAGAGAAGATTTGTATTTATGTTTTTTTGTAGTAACGAATGAACTACAATATCGATTTTAAAACAACTTTCACCAATAGAAAGCTACATTATCAGCTAGTAACATAGGCTATAACTAATTTATTTAAAAAAATATAACCCATACTAAAACTAAAAAAATGTTCACCGTGCGAAGCCCCGATGTCTTTTTTTTCGATTTTTTAAACAATTCCCGCACTAGGCAACAATCTCTGTGTCACAGTGGACTTTACAAACATACAATTAACGGACACAAAGTACACCCAGACTCGGGACAATAATTTATGGATCACACAATTTTTTGTCCCATGTGGGGATCGAACCCACAACACGCCGCTCAGTAGTAAAAAGGTGAGGTAACCACTTAGCCACTAAACCAACCATGCAGTCAAATGTGTACTGCTAGTTTTATAATATCGCAAGTTCCAAGTGGAACAAATCAATGTACTACCGATGTATTGCCTCCATTGGCCCGTCAGCCGTCTGTCTGCGGCTGCGAGCGCCGAAACATTATCTCTTTCCATTTACTTATTCATATTCTATTCACATGAGGGTACTTTGTATATAGATATACATAGCTATCTTCTCTTTATGGGTAAGCAGTATATGTAGTAACAAAATTGCCTCGTCGGTGTAGTGGTATTGAAGTGACACTGCTTATTACAAGGCCCCAGGTTCGAATCTCAGGTTTTTTTTTATTGTACCTACTTAGGTGGCAAACAAGCATACGGTTTACCAGATGTTAAGCAGTTAGCGTAGCCTATTGCCGTTTGCAATACCAGAGGTATCACTTGTGTGATATCGAACCAATTTAAGACCAGACCAAAAATTGATTATGGATTTTTCTGTTAAGATTTTTTTAATAGATGACTGAACTTTGTATTTAGCAAGACCGTTAGGGGGATATTTTGCGTTACTAAACCTTTCATGCTATGAAACTTTGGTGATTTTGCGTACGCACGGTAAGGTTTCCGGCCCGAAAACAAAATAAGAACGACATGCAGGTGAAACTGCAAAAGCTATTAATTCAGTATTTTTGATTATATCCTACTAATATTATAACCGCGAAAGTTTGTTAGTATGGATGGATGTTTGTTACTCTTGCACGTAAAAATTACTGATCGGATCTGGATGAAATTTGGCATAAAGATAGATTATGGTCTGGAATAACACATTTTTACAGCGATAACCGACATCCACGCGGGCGGAGCTGCGGGCAACAACTAGAATATAATATACTAGCAATCCATATATGTCCTACTGCTAGGCACGGATCTCCTCTCGTCTATCAAGAGAGAGAGAGAGGGGGGGTTTAGGCCGCTGGCCAAATACGCTGGCCTAATGCGGTTTGGTGAATCAGACATTTC
Source organism: Trisateles emortualis (assembly GCA_947095525.1). Lineage (NCBI taxonomy): Eukaryota > Metazoa > Arthropoda > Insecta > Lepidoptera > Erebidae > Trisateles > Trisateles emortualis. The sequence continues at coordinate 6,273,344 of OX352748.1, read as the reverse complement.
TTTAGAATTATTTCTAAGACATTTGGGTTTCTTTACGATGTTTTTCTTCACCGTTAGCAGATGGAGAATCATTTGATTAGTAAATATATACCTATTGGTTGGTGAGCCTGAGTGGTTAGCCATAGGTTGTGGGTTAATTTCCCACTCAGGACAAATCTTTGTGTGATGTATATATGTGTGTGAACACAAAGCCATTGTCATTCAAAATATTTAGTACGAATCAAGAAATATGTAAGTATGTTTACCATTTTTGGGTACAAGATTTGCCTAGTTCGGGATGCCCCAAGCATTCTTAGGTTATGGCAATTGCTGACAATCAGGCGGGCTATATGCTTGCTTGCCTCCTGACTACTTAGTATGGTAATGGACATGTGTCAGTGTTTTCTAGATAAATAAAACAACCTCGTTCACCACTTAGCTATGTCATTGATATCTGATGGCAAAGCAGCCTAATGAAGTCCATAAAACAAAAGGAAAAGACCGCATTTAATAGCCCATAACTATTTCCTACAGTTTTACGACTAACACTGTAATTGGTAGCCTAATGAACATACAGACAGACACATTAGGTATCAGTAGACATATTGCTCTCTCTCTCTCTCTCTCTCTCTTCCTGACTATTTATACCACTTGGTGGTGGGGTTAGCCCTTTTCGTGTTCTTCTTCCACTTCGCCCTATCTGTGACGTCGTCTTTCAAAACATATTAGACATATTGCCCTATGGACTTTATTATTTCACAAGAGCCTTTGTCTCAAGTTCCATTCCCGGGTAAGTCTGTCAGCATTTTCATCGAAAACTAAATAAATAATAATATGAAAATGTTGACAGACTTGTAGAAAATGCCTTAGGCATTAAGTCCGTCGTTGTACACTTTAGTAGTATAAAAAAATCTACTATGCTTTTATTAATACTACTTGGATGTCAAACAAGCATACGGCCCGCCTGATGGTAAGCAGTTAACGTAGCCTATGGACGTTTGCAACACCAGGGGTGTCACTCACGCGTTTATTATTTTTGAATATTAAGTACGTAGGTTAGATATATAATTAAAATGTTAATTTATATTTAGGGTACTATTTTTATGACACTATTACATTAGGATGTTTAAATTTGTGATGATAGTTGTAAGTTAGTAGATGAATAAATAAATATTAAAGAATGAGCATCGTGGCAATGTGGCATCTTTCCTCAGAACAGTCCGCCCGCATGATGTTAAGCAGTTACCGCCTATGGACGCTTGCAATACCAAAAGGTATCACTTGCATGTTGCCGACCCCTTTTCTACACTAGGGCTTTAAGAAGGAGTATCCCTAGGATAAGAAAACGTTTCATTCAAAACGCATTCCTAAATGAGCGCTGGAACAAAATAACATCGCTGTGTGTAGTTATTTGGTTGTGGTCTTGTGTAAGGTGGAGGTCCTTCCCCAGTCGGGCTTGCTCGCTAGTATGGTAAGGCACCATACTAGCGAGCAAGCCCGACTCGATCCCGACCTCTCTTAAATTGCTATTATTATAGTTGCGAAAGTTTGGATGGATGTATGTTTGTTTGTCATTCAATCACTCTTAAACGGCTGAACATCTCTGAATGATAGGTAAAGAAGAAAAAACGCTGTTCCCCTGGTAGAAACTCGTATTTCATATTTTCCAATAATTAAAATAACTCTACTTATCTAATATACCTTCATATGTTAATTAAAGAACAAACAGTGTAACACTCGTCTAGTCAAAGACATACTTAGTTAATAACGTATCGTTTGTTAATGTGTTTGTTTGTACATTATATAAATAAATAGATTCTATGTATAGATTATGTAGCACAAATATTAATTAATATGTTTATGTTTAAAAAAAAAATATGGATAAAAATTGGTTGCACAAAGAAAATTTTTTTTTGTATTATCAAGGAGGCAAACAAGCTTACGGCCCGCCTGATGGTAAGCAGTTACCGTAGCCTATGGACGCTTGCAACACCTGGGGTATCACTCGCGCGTGGCCGACCCTTTAGAAACCTTATAACTCCTTTCTTGAAGAACCACATGCTATCGTCGTAATAATATTCGTAAATGCGAAAGGAACTTTGTCTATTTGTCACTTTTGACGACTAAACGGCTGGATTGTAGTAAATAAATGAACACAAAACGCCACCTAGTTCTGCTAGATATAACTAGCCTTGTCTATTAATTATTTCTTCTTTATGTTCATTGCTCTGTGCTCGCACGACGTGCTGCCTTGTAATATTTATGATTGCAATTACATTTATTAAACTATTCTTTTATAAAGCGGTGGTGGCCGAGTGGGAAAGTAACCGACTTGCACGCAAGAGGTGCGAGTTCGATCCCGGGCAGTACCGATGTAAATTTCCCTTTGTGGAGTTTATATGTACTAATTAAATGATTTGCCATCTGCTAACGGTGAAGGAAAACATTTTGAGGAAACCCACATGTCTTAGAAGAAATTCTAAAGACATGTCTGATTCACCAACCCGCATTAGGCCAGCGTGTGTGAATTAAGGCCTAAACCCTCTCTCTCTCTCTCTTGATAGAGGAGAGGAGACCCGTGCCCAGCAGTGGGACATATAGTGGTTGCTATTATAACTATTCTTTAAGCTCCGTTGTTTAATTTCTACATCGATGAATCTTAATGAAATTTCTCAAAGTTATAATAGTCATGGATTCCTTACCATCAGGTGGACTGTAGGTATGCTTGATTGCCAACTAAGTAGTAGGTATATATAAAAATAATAATATCGAGTATTGAAATTTCCCCTTTCTTAGAATCACGAATATGTAGGTGCCCAAAAGACTAGCCACATTTTCACGCTGGATTGCAAGGCTAATACCGACACCAGCTACGTATATGTGTGTATCTGCCAGATACACAGTTATACGATTATTGCATTTTTGAAATCTACGCCCTCGACTCTATAAATGAGTTAAAAAAAAAATTACAAAATATTATCAGAACATAGTTTTTTATCAAGCGTATAAGTTTATATCTGCAATTCATTTCAAAAATGCACGACGTATAAAAATGTATTTGCCATTTATACATATCTACGCGGGTCACAGCCCGCGCGGGATAAGGGCAACTGCCACTTGTTTTGTTATTCGACGCTCGGCGACTGTCATGCGCGCACGCACTTTTAATCTTGTATACATTTATTTATGATGTCGAATAGATTAAAATTTTTAACACACTTAAAAGAAGTGGCTTTAAGTAGTGGAACTATTGAAATAGAAAAACAAATGCCGCCAACACCAAACAGAAGTAAGTAATTCTAATCATATTTTAAACGTTAAAAGCTAAATAACTTTATTAGAATTATTTTAAAACTGCTAATAAAGCCATTAGTATTTCAATTATTATTAATTTGAAATGATTTGCATAATAATAACGACATTTTAATAAATAATTAAAAATTTCTTCACTTGCAATGTATAAATGTGTATTTACGCAGTTACATATTTATTCGATGGGATATAGTTTGTTCGTGAGTTGTATCTATGCACTTACATACTTATGCACTGGGAAATAGTTAATTTAAAGTTATGTATCTAGTCAGATACATAATTATTCCCTGTCATGTAATTTAATTGTCAACATGAAACTACATATAACCTATCTAATATTATTATAATTATTACTAATTTACTTCTCTCCTTGAACTTATTTTAATCCAACTACTTACAATAAAATTATCTTGCAAACTAACAAATCAGTAGGACATCATAATTAATTAAGAAAGTAGGTAGGTATTCAATAACGATATTTGGGTTTATTTTTCTACTTAGGTACTTTTATTAAAAATAATCCATTTTTAGGTGAATCGCCAATACCTTTTTCTAAGGACTTCACGGAAGAGGACCTCCACCGCATTTCTCAAATCGTAACAGATGCCAGTAGCGACGAAGAATCTTATGGTCTTGAATAATATACTCGTAAAGACCAGTCCCAAGAAAATAACTACGAAACTGCATGCGTTTCTTCTGAAGGTACTGGAGGTAATAATCATGAAACTGCATGCGTTTCTACTTGTAGGAATGATGTATCGGGTATAATTCACCTAGCTTTTCATTATAATATATTGCTCAACAAATTGCTAATTGTTATTTCTTTAATTTATTAATATGTAATTTATTATATGTATGTATGTCCTTCTAAATATGTATGTTGTATGTATTACAATATTATTGTTTGATTTTATTTTAATATTTCAATTTCAGACTCGTGCCCCTACGTTGTTTTATCTCTGCATCACCCTTTAGGTTGACTGGTAGAGAATGCCTCTGACATTAAGTCCGCCTTTATACCAGTTTGTGTATATAAAGTAATAATAAATAAAACAATCCTACACCAAGAACAAGATACCGCAACAGACTCAGCAATAGTTTACTTCCATATCCGCGTCCAACATTATTTACTAAACAATTAAATAAAGCGTATACGGGCAAATTTCCTACCCGAACTTTTTAATACAATAACTACATACTAATTTTACAAAAACTATTATTAAGCATGCCAAAATACAATAACATACAAACGAAACTTTTTTTTTTTTTTTTTTTATACTACTTGGGTGGCAAACAAGCATACATAGGCTACGGGTACTGCTTAACATCAGGTGGGCCTGATGTTAAGCAGTATCCGTAGCCTATAGACGCTTGCATTACCAGAGGTATCACTTGCGTGTTGCCAACCCATTTTTTACACCAGGGCTTTAAGATGGAAGTAACCCTGGGATAGGAATACGTATCTTTCAAAACGCATTCCTAAATGAGCGCTGGAGACCTGTACTCACACACAGGAACACAACTACACCGCTGTGTGTAGTCATTTGGCTGTGGTCTTCTGTAAGGTGGAGGTCCTTCCCCAGTCGGGCTTGCTCGCTAGTATGGTGCCCTACCTCTCTTAAAATAAGGATAGCTCTCCAAGGATAGCTCTCTCCATTGCTCTTTGGGTGACTTTGAGCCTTCGCATGAGGCCCATAGTGAACGACCACGTCTCGGATCCATAGATCATCACTGGCAACACACACTGGTCAAAGACTTTCGTCTTGAGACACTGCGGTATTTGGGATGAGAATATATGGTGAATTACTTACTTCTTTATTATCTTTTTTTTTAATACTTCCAAGGTGGTAAACAAGCATACGGCCCGCCTGATAGTAAGCAGTTACCGTAGCCTATGGACGTTTGTAACCCCAAGGGTGTCACTCACGCGTTGCCGACCCTTTAAAAACCTTATAACTCCTTTCTTGAAGAACCCTGCTATAGTCTCTTGGGAAAACCTCGGCAGTTCATTCCACAGCCTAATTGTCAATGGTAAGAATTTCTCTGAAATCTTACGGTACGGCGTGTTTAGAATTGAATTTTAGATAATGTTTGTAATTCTTTGGACGTGTGTTTGATTTTATTAAGAAATTTTAATATTTATTTATAACTTTTTCATTTTTTAGTCTAAAAACTTTAAATGTTAATTATTTTTTTAATTCCATGATCGTGGGATTTTTTTGAGAATTATGTTTAATTTTTTTCCAAACTGCATTTATGTTATTTTTGTGATTCTTTGGACGTGCCATCATGAGAATTTTAATATAACATTCAATTATTTATTTCATTGTTTCATTTTATCATTCAAGACATCACAAGATTTAGAACAAAATAATATCCGCTATTTTTATAAAACAATAAATAAATTATTATTATTATTATTTTTTCTAATAAATCATAATAGGTACTCTATATCAATATTCAGATACCGAACTGAACAAATCGCTATATAACCGAGTAAAACTGGGTAAGTATACAGTTACAAATATGTTGTGTTTATCAAATTCCTAGTATAAGTATGTATCTGCCACATATTACATGTAAAGTTCTGATCAAAACAACGTAAAAGTATGTATCTACAATAAATCAATAAATAAAAGATATTTTAGATTTTTTTTAAACTCCTAACAAATGTTACCCTAATTCTAAGCCCTGTGCGAAATTTCATAAATCTAGTACCTATAATTACGTAGTAATTGCGATTTGAATTTATCGAAATCTTTAAAACGCTCTCCTGTAAAATTTGCTTTTTTCAGTTACACACTTATACGTAGGAGGTGTCGATACGTTGACCCAAGTAAAGACGTTCTTAGAATTAATTAAACTTTGCTGTGGGTTTTTCTAACTCATACTGCGTCATTTTATCATATAGATACTCTAGAATTATTTAATTCGGTTCTATATAGATCAGGCACAATCATGGTAAGCACCATATTAACCCATACACAATAATATTTTATAGAAAGATAAGCTACCTTTTTACTGAGAGGCGTTCAGTTTTGTCCCTATGTTTTATTGCGTACTTCTAATACCTATATAAAATTCTCGTGTCATAGTGTTCAACTTTAAACTCCTCCGAAACGGATCGACCGATTTTCGTGAAATTTTGTGTGCATATTGGGTAGGTCTGAGAATCGGACAACATCTATTTTTCATCCCCCTAAATGTTAAGGGTGGTCCCCCCCTAAATTTTTAATTTAATTTTTTAGACATTTTTTTTATTTTTTTGGGATTCAGCATTGAAAATACATACACCCCTTAATTTTCACCCCTTTACGATCAACCCCTATTTTTTAGTAGCAAAACAACGTTTGCTGGGTCAGCTAGCATTTATATAAATATTTAAAGTATGAATGCGATAGATAATACGGAACGTAATGATACAGAAAGAGATAGTGATAAATTAAATGAAGCTATTTTAGCTACTTTTGACGGTGAAAATTGTCGCGCGCTAGTGTAATATCTACCAACGTCTTTCTTACTTTAATATAATGGCCTATATAGTATTATGAAGTAGGTTACGTAGAGGCAATGTTTAAAATAATGGCGGCTCATTTCAGTTTCGCATGGGTTTGAGTATTTTCTTATTTCATTTTTTTTAATATTTGGCAAACAAGCATACGGCCCGCCTGATGTAACAGTTACCGTAGCCGATGGATGCTTGTGCATTTTATAAAAGAGCAAATAATCATCTAATATCATAAGTGTTTTATTACACACAATATACATGGAGAAATACACTGGAGACCAGCTCATATGTTATCTATACACCTCTCGATGCCAAGCGAGATCCCACATACAAAGATACACGAGTCGGAGCTGAAAGTCTATAGTAGGTACCCACTATATTTTATTATATCCTTACTAATATTATAAATGCGAAAGTTTGTAAGGATGGATGGATGGATGGATGTTTGTTACTCTTTCACGTAAAAACTACTAAATGGATCTGGAAGAAATTTTACTCAGAGATAGATTATGGTCTAGAATAACACATAGGCCGCTTTTTACAGCGGTAACCGACATCCACGCGGGCGGAGCCGCCGGCAACAGCTAGTTAATATATAGAGTCTAGCGATAAGACCGCTTAGTTCTAGATAAGCCTTTGCCATTTGTATCCAGAAAAACCGCCACCACTAACAGATAATATTTAATTGTCCATTTATAATAAACTAAAGACTTTTTAAAACACTACCTATTCTAGTAAAAGTAAACTTGTTAAGTAATACATATTGCAGTAGGCTATTTGAAGCTAATTTCAATCATCTCAACCCATAAACGTCCCACTGCTAGGCACGGGTCTCCTCCATATATTAAAGCTAATTTATAAAATGTAAATTCAAATGATATTAGATTTTATGAATTAAATTCTTACTGAAATAATATTTCTAGCTCCATAAGTTAAACTTTTGAGTGAGAGATTTGGCCTAGTGTTGACTAGGTACTATGTTGAATACTGTAGGTATACCTAAAACATAATTTGCTAATTTTACCTACTGTCATTTTCCCAAAACTTGCTTAAAGTTTCATCATAACTTTAGACTAAGCTATTTACTGATATTTTCATTTTAAAAAGTACAACTTGGCTTAATTTTATCCATATGACACAAATCGCGAGGCTCTAGATACTATAGTAGGTATCTACGTAATTTTATTGTACATAGGTACGTTTATAACACAATAAGATATAAATTACTACAGATTACGTAAATGATGGGCACTTCATTTAACAAGCATAGTATCAAGAAAACGTCTGTTACAACCGCGAGCTTTGACAATATCTACAATCAATAATTCACGTGTGATAGAGTACGTACTTATCTCTGAAAAACAATTTCTGAGAATTCAGATATCACCAACCGTGTGTGAATACTTGTAGAACCTTATACGGTAAGTTTCAACGGTCGTCACAAGCACACATTCCTGCCGAAACACTTATGATAATTCCATGGTTTTATCGTTCCGAGTTGCGGTATTATTAGCGGCGGATCGCTGTTCGGCGCGCGCAACGTTCGGCGCGGGGAGTCGCGGGGTGGCGAGGGGTGAAGCGCGCGGGGCGCGGGGGCGGCGGGCGTGCCTGCGCCGGCCCCGCCCCGCCGCGCGCCAATAGCCTCCGCGGTGGAGGGGAGCTCGGGCCCCCGGCCTCTATTTACTCTTTCAATCAGTGCGAGTGTTTGCCCCTGGCCGGCGTGCACGCGCGGGTGATGCGCTAGCCATGATCTCGCAGAAGCTCTCGTACGGCGACGTGCCGACGTCTGCGTCGCTGTCTTCGTTGTCGCCGGGCCTCGCGCCTCCTTACGTCAATGGCATGGGCTGCATGCCGGCTCAGCCGTACCCGAATCTCTACTCCAACAACATGGTGGCGGGAAGCTCGTGCATGGGCTCCCCGGGAGTCGGCTACTCGCCGCCCAGCACCATGGCGTCGTGCATGGGCGGCGGCGGCTCCGTGCCCTACGGCTCGCTGCCGCGCGAGCAGGAAGCTGCCTCACCCACATCGGCGCTGCAGCGCGCGCGCAACGACAAGACCTACCGACGCTCCTACACACACGCCAAGCCGCCGTACTCCTACATATCGCTCATCACGATGGCCATTCAGAACAACCCATCGCGAATGCTGACGCTCTCCGAGATCTACCAGTTCATCATGGATCTGTTCCCGTTCTACAGACAGAATCAGCAGCGTTGGCAGAACTCCATACGACACTCACTGTCGTTCAACGATTGCTTTGTGAAGGTGCCGCGGACGCCGGACAAGCCCGGCAAGGGCTCGTTCTGGACCCTACACCCGGATAGTGGAAATATGTTTGAGAACGGCTGCTTCCTGCGGCGGCAAAAAAGGTTCAAAGATGAAAAGAAAGAGTCTATAAGACAAGCACAAAAGCAACATGGTCACGGTCACCATGGAGGCTCACACGAGAAACGCGGCGAACACGGGCACGAAAAGAGCGTCGGTGGAGGTCCTCCTGCACCAGGCGAGGACAAAGAGATGCGTGACGAGTTACTAGCACAGTTGCATGCGGCGCCAGAGTTGTGCCTACCGGAGCACACGCCGCTTGCGCTTGAACACTACGCACAATTGAAGCAAGAGCCGACGGGTTACGCGCCCGCGCAGCATCCGTTCAGCATCACTCGACTGCTACCGGGTGCTGACACGAAGACGGACCTGAAGATGTACGACGTGAACTATGGTTACGGTCACTCCCCGGCAGACAACTACTACCAGTCGCCGCTGTACCACCACCACCACGCGCACGCACAGCCGCCCTTGTGACAATACCCCCTGGCGTAGGCAGCTCGGCGCGCGCCCGCCTGGTGCGTGCCGCACGACGAGCCCTCTGCGCCTTAGCCGCCATCGCTGACCCTGCTCACGGGGCCCTGCGCTCTGGCCGCTATACTCCTGTTAAAATCTCAATAACTGATATTGGACTCCAAGTGAGCGTTTCGTGTTCTGGTGATATTATGCGCGTCGCGCTCGGCGCTCGCCCCCGACCGAGTACGTTTGTATATTGTGTAAATATTTGCGATTATTTTTAAACGAGTCCATTTTGTGTGCGTTTTATTAGTAGGACATAGATGTTTAGTGCACAGTGGACGCTGTGGGTTGTGTCTCGGGGCGGGCGACGGCTGCGCGACGATAGGCCTAAATTTTTTTGTGGAACTTCTGAGAAAGTGTCCTTTATAGTCATTATAATCGACTCCCCCTTGTATACCAACTCTTACTAGAAAGATTCCGAATTAAATTGTCGTAAAACTAAACGGGAGCTTTGCCCGCCTAAGTTGGTGCACATGATATTGATAAAATTGTATGAAATAACACGATCGATACATTGTTATCGCATTGTTTATCTATTCATGTTTAGATAAATATTTGTAATGCGCGTTGATGTCTTTTACTTAATACATTTCAATTAGACATTCGATTACAAATGCATCAAACAATTAAAAAACTAAAATAAATTATTAATTTTCAAGCCTTTCGTTGTTGAACTTAAAAATTACGCCTAAACTAAACAACAATAAAAGGCTACTCTATAAAGTTGGGAAAAAACCGTAGCCTAATAAGTTCCCTAAATAAACAAGAATTCTACACTTTAATGTAAGTATAGTGTTGGTATACGACGGGCCGTATCATTATGACGTCATATCGTGAACGATTGAACTGTGCAATGTCGTTGTGTAACAAATCGTGTATAAAAATTAACATAAAAATAAATATATATATAAATATAAAGATAGCTAGGCGAAAAGGAATTTAAGTTCTGTCATTGACCATCGCGTTTAGAGTAGTTAAGTTTTTGTATATATAAAACGTAAGGTAAATATATAATGACTTTAAATAATGGTGTTTGGTGTAAAATAGGTACCTATCTCGGCTTCCGCACATTCCATTTGAATATATATTTATATACAAGCGTCAATTTGGCATTTTTGACATCGATTGGCAAGCGGGTAAGGTGAGTACATTTTGTATATTTAAGTTACACACTCATCTATGTGAAATGGGTGGCGACATTATCGCATCGTAAAGTGAGTAAGTCTAAGACAGGCTGGATAGGCTACACTATGAAGTGTTACTTTTCATTAATTCAGACTTAAACAATGCGATTCGTCCCATTCTCCTAGATGTGTGTGAGGCTTGTAGCGGGTCTAGCTAAGATGTGGCTACATAACAAAAAATTAATGGGTTGACTAGACAAACATGTAATGTCATTCCCATACCATATTTCCTCGGCATTTTTGTTTGAGGCTATTGTATATTTTCATCTCGTCTAGACCCTTTTTACTAAAATAGATATATGTTCAATAAATGCGATAAAATTGAATTTTGTACCTACAACGGTAACAGGGTTAAATTTATTTTTTTCAATTTTCATTTTATTACTCATATTTTTTGTTACCATAATAACAGCATACTTTTAAATTAACAATAATTTAGTTCATTCATTTATTAATTAACTTTAAAACAGGTATATTGGGCGTCACATTAATAAACAGTCTATGATTAAATATGTTTATATTTTGATGTGTAAGTAATATATATCATATTACACGTCGTAAAAAAATCGAGTGTAATTTGTCACCTATTCATTTAGATATATTATATACCTAAATACGGTATTTTTTGTAGAATTATGTAGATATTGCACTCATTTTTAAGCAGCCTATAGTAAAAAATATACATTGTAACTCTTATAGTTTAGGACGAAAGTGATAGAAATTTCCAAAAAAAAAGTCTTATTGGAAAACTTTTTCTAAATTATCTCATAAATTTGCATATTATCGATACAGACAAGGCTTTCATTATAAAATCAAATAATTTTGACTAAAACTATGCCATAATACTATTATATTATGTGAGAATAAAGAGCCCATAAAGATGAGAATTAGGCTATCTACTACTAATGAGTGAAAACGACATATAAATATATTATTTTTATTTTAGATAAAGTGGTTTTAAGATAGGCGCAGTTGACACATTAGTTTTACATTGCTATGTTCAATTAGCCTCAAAAATAAATCTATCACGGCTGAACACAGAAGTGACAAGGATTTTGTCTATAATGAAATTGTGACGCGTTGTTCGGAGGCTGCTAAAATTGACATAATCGTGTTTGCCTTGAAGACTCCGATTCAGTTCGTATACCTTGAGCGCAACCTTAACTTACATACTCAAAGTCCAAGCCTTTTAAATGAGTAAAACCTCATTCAAATATTTATGTACGCAGTCGGTTAACAATATTTCGTTATGTCAGTTAAAATTACTAGCATAAATACTGCTTGAGTAAATTAACTTTTATTGAATTCATAATATAAATATATTTATCAGACTGGTTTATTTATAATTTTATTTCACTTTGATATGTAGCCTATTTGGCTTTTCATGCATATTTTGTAGCCTATCTGGTTTTGTATACCTTATTTGTGTTATGCATTTGTTCATCGTATAATGATTTATATTTTATAAAAGATATATCTTTTTCAAGATACTTATATCTTTATTGAGATATTATTACAAATGCTTATTCTATTATAAATTATTAAAAATAATTTCGCTTTGTATAAATACTAACAGGTTACTAGAGATGTCCTTATGTAAATGAAAGTACATTATTATATTATATATAGATATTTATATCTAACTTTTTATGTTACATAGCCGAGTTTATATTAACAAATATATTGCTCAATTTTATTTTCTTTCATTAGTTAAGATTTTTTTATTATTATTTAAGAATATATCTTGCCGCACTCGCTTGTCAAATTTTAAAGTATATAATATAGTTATGCTGAATTCATTCTTGTAGTTATAAATACATATTTATATAGTACTACTCAAATCTAGATAGGATACTTATATATCATCTGTTAGTTTCAGAATTAATAAATTAAGTATTTACAAATTACATTTGTTTTTATTTTTTATTTATAAAAATCCAAACAAACCACATTAATACTGTATGTACAGTATACTTATTACACATATTTAAGAACTTTATTTAATCTACATGGCTTTCTTCTAGGAATGCGCCCAATGATTGGTAAAATTGCCAAGTTGTATGGCAATACTAATTTTACATTTAGCACTTTGACACTTTTTTGACAGTGAACGTCTATAGACGATGACGTCTATAGACGTTCACTGTCCGTCAAAGTGTTAAATGTAGAATTAGTACAATAAAACATCTATTGTGTCTACGTTACTGTGGCGTTTTTTGCAGAGATTCCTAATTTAAAAAATATATAATATAGCCTATTAGACAGTGATAATATAGCATTCAACAGATGCAATTCTTTTAATCGTTTTTTTTTCCAAACAAACATAGATTCAAAAAATTGTATTACTATGTACAATATATTGTACATAGTAATACAATTGACAAGTACAAAATATTATAAAGAGAAAAGAAAACTTTAATCTAAAACAAAATCTTCTCACCCACTTACAAAACAAAACAATCCATCCTAAATCGATACTCCACTAAAATCTCCACCTTTTCTTAACAAACAATACTTTTGTCGCAATAAAATTATTAAAAAAAAAGAGTACTTATCGCAACTTTTACTGCTGGACATTTTCACTTTTGTCGGCTTGCGCAACCACTGTGAGCAAAGACGGGTTATCTCACGAACGAACCACAATAAAGCTATAAAAGTACACAAAAGGGTTAACACGTGGACACCAGTGTTAATTTGTTTAAGAAATCGGCAAAAATACTTGGAAATAAAAACTATGAATGGAACTATGTTGCGCGCTCATTCACCGTGTGCGTCAAGTTTGTATTTATGTTGTTTTTTATTTGATTTACAAACAATATTATATCAAAATTAGGTTTTGTTATAAGTGTAAGCCTATTGGCGGCTAATCGAGAGGTTCTTGGATCGATTTATAAGTCAGGCAGAGTGTTATTAGGTTCTTTTAAATCGACTTCGAAAAAGGATTTTCAATTCACCTGATTTTTTTTTGTATTATATTATCACACCGTTATAGATTTTGTATTATTTACAAAATCTATATTTGTGCCTAGTGCTTAGCCATTTGTTCGCCCTCTATTGCATTGTAGTTAATTTAGCTGTAGACATTTACCTCTGTCTACACTTTTGGGAAAAAAATTAAATAGCGCAGATAATAATATTATAACAATTATTATCAGGCGGGCCGTATGCTTGTTTGCCTCCTTGGTAGTATCAAAAAAAAATACAGTGTGCGTATGTGGCACTGAACTTGCAAACGATCCTTAAAGCTTCTATCCTGCGTTTCCACCTGAATTGAACCATACCGGTGAATCTGGTAACGCAACATAGAACAGTAGGTACGCCCTGTACGTTTACAGAGCCTCTAGGCAAGTGGCATAAGCGATAGTCGAATCGAAAAGTCAAAAAGAAAATGTATGGGATTTGACGTAAGTTTACGACATTAAATCGTAGACTCACGTCAAATCCCATACATTTTATTTTTTATCGCTTATGCCACTTGTCTAGAGGCTCAGGACCGTCGATTCTATAATTTGTCTAAAACTTTATTCATTTACTTTGGCCCTAATGTATACGATTACATTGACTGCCACTCATACTATTTACATACATGCAAATGCTCAAAAGAGAAAAAAAAAAGATTTTGATGATTTTATGCAAAGACATTTAATAATAAAACCTCTAATTCTACTTACAAGCCATTTTACAATAAATATAATATAAACTCTTTTTGCAATATAAAACTAAACACAGTACATTACTTTGATTCACAATCGGTTATATTGTTCAGTATTTAGCGTCTGGACTCAGAGGCTTGTACGACGCGGGTGGTATACTGCTGTCATAAAACTGACCACAGCCCTGCTGACCCACTGCCGAACAAAGCCTTGAAGACAGGTATCCGTTGTTATACGTCATATTTTTTTATTAAGTTCATTGACTTTCTTGTATTACCGAAAATACATATATTGAAAAATATTTTTTGGTACATCTCCAGTCGGCTCGTATTTTCGTTTTTAACACCATAACTGGCATATCACGCTTCTTCTCCTAATGGGAAAGGCAGAGGTGGATGTTATATTATATATTACATTTTGCTAGCTATGTTGTGTTGTGTTGCTACTAAGAATTTAAATAAAGAACATCCTCTCAATACTCGTGATAGATAAATAAAACAAATGATAATGACTATATACTTGTACTATGACCGCTATGGTAAGGTTTGTTTAAAGGAAGACAACTCCCGCATTAATCCTAGTCCGGGTTTCCTTTGCCAAGCGTTGTGCCGCGGGGTATTTTACAAATACATCCATATTTGGAACAATTATTATAGGTCACACAAATATTTGTCCCATTTGGGAATCGTACCCACAACACTCAATGCAGTGTTGGTGGAGAATTATGTAGTACTAGTTCCCACGGCTTCGATTACAATTACACGGGAATAGTGTTTTTTTTTTAGGATAAAAAGTAGCTCATTTGAGCTAGAATTTAGTCTAGAATAGCAAATGAGCTACTCATTTGATATCCCAGACTAAATTCTATCTCTGAGCCTAATTTCATCTAGATCCGTTCAGCTTTTTTGGCTTTATTGAGTAACAATATAAATATTTATATGATCTGTCAAACGACGCTACGGTACGCCATTTATGTTTTAGCACAATTTAAGAATAATAAAGTTTTTTTAATTTTTTTTATAATTGAAAAAAAAAAAAATCTTTTCTGTGTTTATAATGGACACAGATCCTTAGTGTGTGGGCGATAAATTTTATTTAACCTCTTTCATTCTGTATGTCATTGCATTCATCTTGTTAGCAGTCAGGCTACTGGGCTACCCACCTGAGCCTGAGGCCCTTTGATAACGACCATTCAACATCTTTACAAGTCATCGTATTAATACCAACAAACGTTTTACAGCTCAACAACAAACCTTTATTAGATATAACACCTTATTAAAACGGAATAAGGTATATTATAATTAATTATTGAGTTTACCGGGTACAAATGTATAGTGGTCCGTTTAAAAGTTTTATAGGGAATCACTTGAGTAAGAATTTTTTTGAGTGTTCATGTTTTTGGTTTTGTTGTATAGTTTTTTTTTTAAATACGTGTGATATTATGTCATCGTAAACACTCTCTTTGTTCAGATAATACATAACGGTTGATTGTTAGTTTTGTGAGGTTAGGTACTCATATGAATCATGAGTTTCTTAAAATTTGTCAGTGTGAATTTAGTTTTAATCTTTAGGTAAATATGTTATATGGTATATGCTGCACACATTTACTACTGCGTGGTGTGTTGTGGGTTCCATCCCGATCATACGAGCCCTTACGCTGCACAAGATTTGCCCCGTCAATATTTCACGGAGCGAATTTTGCGGGACGTATGGGCTCATAGGCAAAAATGTATGAGATCTAAAAATGATTGTCCCGAGTCTGGGTGTACTTTGTGTTAGTTAATTGTATGTCTGTAAAGTGTTTTCCAGGATAACATCTATATCCTTGCCAAATTTCAAGTTCCGATCAGCCATTTAGTCGTTAAAAGGTAACAAACAAATAAACAGAGTGACTTTTGCATTTATAATATTACTATGGATGTGCTATTCTGTAAAGTTTAATCAAAATTCGTAAAGTAGTTTTTGAGTTAAAAAGTAACAATTATACATTCTTAAAAACTTTCGCGGTTGTAATATAAGTAGGAAGTAGGATAATTTACAAGTAGGATTATGGATTTGTTATTCTTATACTTGTAATATG
This sequence comes from Trisateles emortualis, assembly GCA_947095525.1. Classification (NCBI taxonomy): domain Eukaryota; kingdom Metazoa; phylum Arthropoda; class Insecta; order Lepidoptera; family Erebidae; genus Trisateles; species Trisateles emortualis. Next base: position 6,256,784 of record OX352748.1, on the reverse strand, counting down.
TAATGCAACCTCTTCGTTGTATTATGAAGAGGTGTTTAGCGAGTTATTCTCTATGACCGTGTGTTCATATTCTAGGAAAACCTCCTTAGTTGTTAGTTCATAGAAGCAAATCGCCTTACAAGTAAGAACGAAATGAATATTTTCATAGCTTAACACACATTCAAACTAAATCATAGCCATTTATTCATTTAGATCAAATGCATGATACATATAAACGTCAAAAAATATAGAAGTCAGCCAATTTGCTGACAGGACCTCGAGAAGAAGGTGGAGGTCCTTCCCAAGTCGAGCTTGCTCGCTAGTATGGTCTCTTATGTATTTTCTCTTGATAAGTACTTTCCGAGGCACAGGGGTATAAACACCTATGTAGGTACTACTTTTAACTAAGAACACGTTACATATTCATCTATACCAACATTATAAATGCAAAAGTATCTAGTTGTTTGTTACCTTTTCAAGATTAAGCAGCTGAACGAATCTTAGTAAAATTTGGCCAGGAGATAGATGGCATTCTGGAGAAGGACAGAAAGTTACTTTTTATTACGATACTAGCGGTTGCACGCGGCTCCGCCCGCGTGGATGTCGGTTATCGCTGTGTAGCCTTTGTGTTATTCCAGATCATAATCTATCTCTGTGCTGAATTGCATCCAGTTCCGTTCAGTAGTTTTTACGTGAAAGAGTAACAAACATCCATCCATCTATCCATCCATACTTACAAACTTTCGCGTTTATAATATTATACGATTACGATATTCGACGTAAACGCGGGTGGAGCCGCGTACAACAGCTAGTTTAACCGACCTTGTCGATCACAAGTTAGTATTTCGTCATCGCATTAATTTGCTAGTGATAAAAAGCTCACCTGGACAAGATTACTCATGTGTGTAACTCGTTTTTAATGTTGATAAGTACAATGGCGGGAATTATTTTGGTAAGTCACTATTTGTAAATTGTTGATGAAGAAATCGTTAGATATTTTATTACTCGTTGCCTCGTTCGTCTGGTCGTTTTGCGCGTCTGCTGATCAGAATGTCTCGGGTTTGATTCCAGGGTCAAGCCAGTAATAGATATAGGTAGGATATTTCTGTCATGACAGAAAAATCTATATATTACTAGTGGACGTGGCAGACGTCGTCCTGCCTGAAAAGCTGAACTTCCGACAGCAGCGCCACCTACTGGGTCCATTTGTGAATCTAAACCATCCAGGGCCCTACCCGAACACACACAAAACATTTCATCAAAATCGGTCCAGCCGTCTAGGAGAAGTTCAGTGACATACACACGCATACAAGAAATATATATAAAGATATATCTTGAAATTCATAATGGATGGCCAAAGTTTGGAAAATGGCAGTGAAATGAACAGAAATCGAAAAATATTTAAAGCCGTTGTTCTAACGCTTGATCTCTTTCCTATCGTTTCGATTGTAGTCCTTTAGGATTAGGAGCGTAAAGGAATAGAGCAGGCTTGTGTTTGCGCCCACACTTGTGCATAATAATATCTCACTCGCAGATTGCTAATCTCCATCAAAATTAGCTGTTATGCCCAAAATTCGGTTAGGAGGACATTATTATTATTCTGAATTGTTGATCTAAGCAAAAAATAACTCTTATTAGCTATTAAAGACCTTGTTGAATGTCATCTGATACCACTGAAGTGGTAAACAAATATACAGCCCACGTGATGGTAAGCAGTCTATGGACGATAATAATGGTAGAAGCATAAACATTAGAAGTAATAATAAAAGTTTATTTCAGACCACGTTTAAATCCATACATTTGTTTTGTATTAAGTACTAAGTGATCATAAATTATTTTGCCACATGAAAACCAGTCCATGCCACAAAGAAAGGACAATCCGTCTCCATTCTTTCGGCAATGAGCTGCAGGTACCCATTGGTGCTACCACGCACCCGCCACATCAGGGTCGCAGCTCTTTTTCGTAATATTGCGGCAAAACCGGCAACACCAGTGTCAACTGGTGTTGCCGGTTTTGCCGCAATATTATCAAACATCCCAGCCCCTCTAGACAAGTGGCATAAACGGTAGTAGAAACGAAAAGTCAAAAAAGCAAATGAATGGGATTTGACGTTAATTTACGATATAATGTCGTAAACTTAAGTCATCAATCCCATACATTTCCTTTTTTGACTTTTCGATTCGACTACGGTTTATGCCACTTGTCTAGAGGGACTGATGCGCTACAGAAGCGTGGCAGCCCCAACAGCGCTACATTAGATTTTTGTAATAGACTTACACAAATCTAACAGTGATATAGTAGCCGGCAAATATCTTGATCAAAAGTTGACGTAGTGGGAGAATGTTTGCGTGTGTAAACTTGCGACCAAAACATTGCCTAGGTACTAAGTTACATGCTCATTGGTGTACGGCAATTGTTTTGATCCAAACATACTTCTTTCGCTTCCTCTGCATTCATGATCCTCTTCATGTCGTGTAAGCATTTTACAAATATTAAAATCACGGACACAAAGTACAGCCAGATAACAAATATATGTAATTTTAAGTTATAGGTCGTTTCGCCCGCCATTTGTTCGCCCGAACGGGCCAAACGACCAAAATTAAAAAAAAAAAAATTTGATTGGGCGTTTCGCCGAACGGCATCAAAATCTGTCTGTACATGAAAAGTAATAAAACCTCCATCGGGCTAAACGCCCAATCAAATATTATAAATGTTGTAATTTGGTCGTTTAGCCCGCTCGGACGAACAAATGGCGGGCGATACGACTTATAAATAACTCGTATTTTTTCTTGATATTTTGCGTCTAAGTATACCTATTACGCCATAATTCTCTGCGACATTTGACGAGCAGGTGATGATTTCGTAACTATTTCTACTGATCATGCGCAATATTAACTAATGATTGATTTCTTATAAGAACAGAACCTAGACTAGGGTATAATATATGGATATAATATTAAAATTATTAATTCATTCATGACTTATTCTTCGTCATTGACAATTCTAACCTAAAATGCAAATGCGGTGCTGTCCTGGAGCCATTTTTAATACATCATAAGGTGGCAAAAAAGCATACAGCCCGCCTGATGGTAAGCAGTAACCGTAGCCTATAAACGATTACTATTATGAACCATGCAATACCAGAGGTATCACTTGCGTTTTGCTAACCCAAGAGTTGGAACACCAAGGATTGGAAAATCGCGTCCCTAAATGAGTTATTTAGCTGTGGTCTGGTCCTTCTAAATAGGTTTTATTCACTCATATAAAGCCCTACATTTCTTAAACTTATCATAACTTCCAAAAAACATGTTAACAATTTATCACATTACATATCAGAAACATCTGCTCTACTCCTAAGCTACCTGTGACGTTTCAACAGCCACAGAAAACTTGAACAAACAGATTTCTCACAGCTATCTATTACATGAAGATATGTACATATATCCGGCCATATATTGTAGATAACGTGCCTAATACATAATATATCTACTGGATAATTTTGGATACGAATTATCTGATTACTATCTATAAGTTTTACATTAAAGTTATTATAGAGATATAGTCTATACTTCACTGTCTATACATTACTTTTTGAATTGTTCTTCGTTTGTCCCGAAGTTCTGTCCCAAATATCAAAAAACAACGAGTTGCACTCCGGGTGTGCCGGCAGAAGGGAGAACTTCACATATACGTCATCATCATCAGCCTATCGCAGTCCACTGCTGGACATAGGCCTCTCCAAGGGCACGCCACCTAGCACGATCCTCGGCTTCCGAACATATACGTGTATTTTTTTATATTTTGGAATGGTTAGAGAATCATTTCGCACGAATATCTTTATTTATCAGTATAAAAGTACATTTAGGTGGTAAAATACAATATTCATTTATTGCGCTATCGTACACAAATATGACATTTCGCCGCGCGGTAGAAAGAGAGGGGATATTACTTCCTAAGTAAGTATGGATGGATGGATGGATGTTTGTTACTCCTTCACATAAAAACTACTGAACGGATCTGGAAGAAATTTGTCATACAGATAGATTATGGTCTGGAATAACAGATAAGCTACGTTTTACAGCGATAATCGACCTCCACGCGGGCGGAGCCGCAGGCAACAGCTAGTATTTCTATAAAACTTATTTTCGAATAACAAACGATCTGTTACTATGCGTTTTTTGTCAGCAAACTCAATACCATCCGACCTGAAAATCGAACCTGGCAACTTTACACAGCAGGCGTACATCCACTGGGCCTTCGGGGTAAGGAATGAGGAAAGAGGTAATATATACACTTTTATTGCCGCATCTATGTCTACATTAAGTTCTTTATGTACTATTGTAAGTACAAATTGCATGCATTAAAACTAAATGGCCACTTGTACAAACATTGTCATCCGTTTGTTAACTAACGTTAGAATTTTTATGTTAATTTCAAATACCTGTTGGACTTGTAGTCAGCTGATTATTATAAAACAGCTTTCTTTGAATGAAATAATAATAGTAACCTATATGTTATGTTCTACTGATGATACTATGGGTCTTTTCTCTTCATTCAACATAGTTAAGCGGTCTCATAGCTAGCAAAACTTTTTTTATGCTAATTAGGTGGCAAACAAGCATATGGCCCGTCTGATGGTAAGCAGTTACTGTATATTGACAAATACGTATAGTATTTGTAAAACAGGTACGGAAAAAAGTTAAACGACAGAATTTTGAGATAGGACAACGTTTTGCTAAAAACGCATCTCTCCGTAGTTTAAAAGATTTTATTTAAACTGGTATTAAAATCGTTTGGAGCGGCAACACAAGAGTAATACCTCAGTCTGTTATTACAATAACTGCTTACCATCAGGCGGGGCATATGCTTGATAGCCACAATAGTAGTAGTAAGTATAAAAGTACCAAAGTAAGTATAAAAAATGTTAAGATTTGAATGAATTATTATTCATTTTAACACCCGCACTTTATTGTCTCAATTCAAATCAAAAATTATATTATTTGTCCAACATTTTATAACACTAACATTGACTGCCATGGTGGTCCAGTAACCGCAGTATGCGCCTGCCGTGCACCAGGTTGTGGGTTCGATTCCCACACAGGACCAAAATTTTGTGTGGCCCGCAAAGAGTTGTTCTGAGTGTAATTTGTGTCCGTTAATTGTATTTTTGTAAAGTCCCCCGCGACACAGGGCATGTTCTCTAATGAGGGAGTTGTCTTTTTAAGAAGAAAAAAAAAGCATAACAAATATGTTATTGTCATAACATTAATACATAGACTAGACCGAAGAAAATGAAACGGAGTGGGCACAGCTAGAGCTGGTTTTAAGCCCACCCGGAATCAAATTCTTGACCGACACTTAATTACCTAATAGAGGATAAGTAGTACTCGTACTTCAATTTAATAAATTCGACAGAATATAATATTTCTTCAATGTCAAGCGAGAGCGCGGCGTACGAGGTGCGGCGACCGACGACGTAAAATTGAAAACTATTTGCTGAACAAACATCATCCATCACGGGACCGCACTTAGTCGCATTGCCGGAGTAACCTGCCCCTGACTGCCCTACGTTTCTCTCGTGTTCAATACATTTAGGTAATTTAATTTTGGATGTGGGTCTGCTAGAAAGTGTATTACTGCGCGGAAGGCTAGTGTTTTGTTGCTGCGCGGCATCGCGTCGTCGTCGTGTTCGATTCTGACAAAAGTTGTATGTTCCAAATCTGTACTGTAGTGTGTAGAATAGTTACAAATTTTGTTCCTTAGTTTATCTAAGAGTTAGTTAAAAAGTGGTATCGATGGTTTTATTTAAAGATATCATAATACTAACCTATTAAATTTATTGTAAATCAGTTTACATTGAAGGCTTTTCCCTGCAGTGGAACAATACAGGAAAATAAATAATAATGAATCAGTTTAGTATAATTAGCAACATTATATCATCACATAGAACTTAAGTGTTATTATCGACTTATTCTTGTTCAAACTTCATTTCATTTAGCTTATATCCCTGAAGATAATGTTTGGCATTTTTTCAAGCATTATCAATGAAGTACTTCTATTTTTTTGATTTACAAACACACTTTATTATTTTTTTCATTATAATTACATGTTTGCAGGTAAGATATATAGTTTAGTGGTTTAGTACTGATAACGTAACATAGGTATAGGTACAGATTGAGTTAAATTAATATGACTGTAGGCAAATCTGTCTTAAACTTCATATCTATCTGTTGTCTTGTTACATACATTTCTTTTATTCTCTTTTTTTCTTTCTTAAATTTTATAACGATAGATACCAATAAATATTTTTAGGTCATAGAATTTTGCTTAACTATTTCATGTTGATGATTACAGAAATGCTTAAAATCATGACTTTACCCATAGCAGGTAGGCTGCTCAGTCCTCTGACTTAATTTACTCCTACCAATCCATAAAAAAATGTCCATCGATTTATGGTAAGTATTTTTCTCCTGAAAACTTTTATTCTTATCCTGAAAACAACTGTCAAAAAACTAAACAAATAAAACCAAAATCAGGAAGGTCAATATACATATATGTACAATTGAAAGTTTTATATCTCTATGTCTACAATAATCTTTATTCTTACTAATATTATAAATGTGAAAGTTTGTGAGTATGGATGGATGGATGGATGTTTGTTACTCTTTCACGTAAAAACTACCGAACGGATCTGGATGAAATTTGGCATAGAGATAGATTATGGTCTGAAATAACACATAGACTACTATTTACAGCAATAACCGAAATCCACGCGGGCGGAGCCGCGGGCAACAGCTATGTCTATAATAAGAATATAAATAAATAAAAGTACCTACCCCAATTTTTGATAAACATTTATTAAGACTGTGAACTAGGGATGTACTCGTTATACAACCCCCTATATCCCAGCACCCCTTGCCCAAATTTGCTTATGTGCAAAAATAAAAAAACTTTTTGTCTACCTACCAAATTGCACGACGCGACGATGGCCCTAACGATACTTAAGTTATCATAAAACAAATATTATTACATACGTACAAAAAAACATAAAAGCGGTGGTGGCCGAGTAAGCGACAGACTTTCACGCAAGAGATGCGAGTTAGACCTCGGGTGGCAGTACCAATGTGAATTTCACTTTGTGGAGTTTATATTATGTACTAACCAACTGATTCACCATCTGCTTACGGTGAAGGAAAACATCGTAAGGAAACCCACATGTCTTAGAAGAAATTCTAAAGACATGTCTGATTCACCAGCCAGCGTGTGTGTATTAATTCCTAAACCTTCTCTATCTCTTGATAGAGGAAAGAAGACCGGTGTCCAGCAGTGGGACATATACGTTGCTATTATACATACGTACAAACGCCAAATTGTTCCAATATACTTCGCTCGCTCGTTCAATAACTTACCAAAAAGTTAGAACAAATCCAATAAGCTATAAATCTAATTTTTCAACAAAATGTAGAGGTGGCATAGACCAATCATGCCGCGTCCACTCATGATTTATGAGTCTACATCCAAGATACCTATCTAGTCACTCCTGTCCTCCATAAGATGAATTACTTCACAAACTTTTGACCTACTTGAACTGTTTATAGTATGTTAAGGATTTTGCATTTATACGATCGAACAAAAAAGAGGTGATATGTTTTTTTAGGTTTGAATATAAAAGGTTTTCATTAGACAGAAGACTGCAGTCTTCAGGACATAAAGTGGTATAATTGTGCTCTTGTTCGTAATTACAGCAGTTCTCCAGAGCTCATTTCAGGGAAACTTATTTGTTTTCAAAATTTGTTCGTCCTGCCCTTTTACACGTTGCCTTACCAGGGTCACCAGATACAAGGTTGACAATAGGCTATGGTTGGAATGTCATAAATTAATAATCTCAATGGAAATACAACAAAACGGGTAAGTCAATTTATCTACCAAAGAAAATAAGTACAGAGAGGAAAAGAACGAGCAATTTAACTCAAAAGTTTTTTTTTTTCAACACTTTATGGGTCACCAGGGTCACACAAAGTTTTGTCCAGTGTGGGAATCGAACCCTCAACCTCGTGCACAGCAGACGCATACTGCAGCCACTGGATCACCATGGCAGTCAATTTAAATGTTGTAAAATGTTGGATAAGTCAGAAGAATCGTGTTAATCTATTTTTTTTAAAACCGCGCTGCACCAATGAATGAAATTTGGTATTGAGATAGATTGAACTCTGTGAAAGAATAACTATCGATCTAAATAACTCTGTCACCAAGTTGGCCACTAACCAAATGACAAGAAGAAGAAACCTGGGATCCAAAAATTGCAAGACTAGGGAATTTAGTATGGACTTAGTATGGAATTTTCCATACCATATATTGAGGCGCTCATAGCCAGGTGCTTCGGTAAACGATCAGCGGGTTAAGCTACCAAAGGCGCGGTAACCCTATAGATGGGTAACCGCGTATTTCATCTGAGTTAAAAGTCGGTCCTGACTATTAACAGTCGTTAGATCACGACAGAGGCCTGGATATGGGCGATCTAAATAACTCGGTCACCAGGTTGACCACTAACCAAACGATAAGAAGAAGAAGATACCACGCAGGCAAAGTTAGGGACAAAAACTAGCATTTAATGAAATAGTGTCCACATAACGTTTCATGAAACAATATTAATTGTCCTCTACACGTTTAAGCTTGATTGTAAAGAGGGAGGACATTGACCCCCCGCCATTTTGTCTCTAATTATTGCATCATAGCGCAGGCGTTTGGTACACTAATAAAGATTCATTAATACCTTTGTTTATCACTGTGCAGCAAATATTTACACCTACGGCTAAATCTGATTAACTAAATAAATTTTGTAAGACTTATTTAAGGATTCGAAAAAAAAGCTAAAATAATAATTGAAGTAAGTGGTAAGTAATAGCAACCCATATACATATAGTGGTAAGTAAGTAATAGCAACCCATTTACTCTGCTGGGCACAAGTCTCCTCTCCTTAATCAAGAGAGAGCTCTCTCTCCCTTTCTTTCTTGATTAAGGGTTTAGGCCTTAGGTAATTCACACACGCTGGCCTAATACGGGTTAGTGAATCAGATGTGTCTTTAGAAATTCTTCTAAGACATGTGAGTATCCCTGGGATAAGAAAATAACGCAATTAATAACACTTATTCCTAAATGAGCACTGGAGGACACGGGGCGTACGATGACGTGTTAAACGTGAGTCGTTCGAGCGAGGAAGAGGAACTGAGCCTCTAGACAAGTGGCTTATGCGATAGTCGAATCGATAAGTCAAAAAAACAAATGTATGGGATTTGACGTAAGTCTACGATATAGTGTCGAATATCGCTTATGCCACTTGTCTAGAGGCTCTGAGCCTCTAGACAAGTGGCATAAGCCATAGTCGAATCGAAAAGTCAAAAAAGCAAATGTATGGGATTTGACGTAAGTTTACGACATTAAATCGTAGACTCACGTCAAATTCCATACATTTTATTTTTTGACTTTTCGATTCGACTATCGCTTATGCCACTTGTCTAGAGGCTCTGAACTATACACGCTATATAGCTCCGTCCCTTTTTCTCGCTCTCTGCACCACTGTATCTACACAGTTGGCTGATGTTTTTTGTAAGGTGGAGGTGCTTCCCCAGTCGGCTTGTTTGGTAGGTACCCTTTCCTTCAAAAGACATTTTTTTTTTAAATATAGAATTAATAAAAATAAACCATTAGTACCTGATGGCAAACAAAACACACCTCAAAGATCCAGACACCAAGTTATAGTAAAGATAAAAGATTAGATTATTATATTTCAAGGATTGCCATAAATAGTATAACAAGGACAAGTTTGTATTGTTGGAATTGTTTTCAATGCTATTACGATAACACATACTTAGTAATTAATAGTTGGTGGCCGCACACGGGCCATAGGCGACAGCCACATAGTGAGCGAATGGAAACCACCGGCATCAACCGTCTGCGGCGAGTCCATATGTATGAAAACTAGAAGATATAGATCTGTGGCAGCGTTTTGTGGTTGTCGGGAGTAGCCCGTGTGCTGCCACATTTAGGCTCCGCGCAAACGAGCCTAGCGACAAACAGTCTACAAGATTTTTCATACATTTGTATCTCCGCCAATAGGTATCTATATTCGTTGGTAAAGAAAACTATGACATTTATTAGGTAATAAACCATTTTTATTCAATTTAACATATAATAAAACGATCTGCATAAAGTTTTAGAATAAAAAAAAGCCTATTAAGGTTACCAAGGCCAGTGGCAGACTTAAGGGCATGCACCTTTCGAGGCCCTCTAGACTCCTGGGTCATGCAGCTGCAACAGCCGGTAATGGCTTTATCTACTATTAAGGACATTTAAAAATGTAAGTATACCTAGTTTATTCTTAGATGTTCTAACTATTAATTAGCACTACCCATCAAAAATAGCCATCATTTTCATTGGTGGACATACGAGTACAAGTTAATTTTTGAAAACAATGTGCTTAAAAGTCTGTAATCGATTAGCATCTACCAAACATAGACACGCCTTCAAAATGTAGCAAATCATCATAACAAAGTAACCATCGACGGTTAGATACCAATTTGAATCGATAACAAGAACATATACTGATAAAATTGCGTAATCTAGTTCCGATATTTTGTTCACTCATTCAGAAAACGTTACGCGCCTTTTTTTGCAAAATGGCGGTTAGAATATATTTTGTTTTAAAATCCTGTAAATCTCAAAGTTATAAAATTCAAACAGTAGTCGTAATGAAAGCTTATCAAAATGGAGGCAATGCGATTTGGATAATAGATTATAATAAATGTAACTTATTTATGATTTGTTTACAATTAGTGATAGGGCTGAACTAAAATTTTCTTTGAGTTCATTTATAAGTACTTAAAATAAGTTTAAAGCTTGATTTCTTTCTAGAATAAAATTACCACTATCCACTGTCTTTTTTACAATAACATTAAACAATCTAAATTCAAAATACTTAGTTATCTACAAACAAAATTAATATTATCTGTTATTCTATTGTACTTTGTTGCAAAGTCCGTCGAAGACTTCTAACTATAAATTAGATGTGTCCACATGTCAGCTGTTTACATGCTAAGTAATTAGCTTCAATTAGTCATACATAACATGTCGGGGCTAAAGTTACCATCACGCAAAAAGCACGAGATAACTAACCTACTTGCAAAGGACAGTCAAAGTTACACCGACCGATATGTCATTGGAAATCGAACAATATGCATTCTTCGATACGAGGTGCGTTAGGTTTTTATCAAGCACGTTATTTGCCGATTGGCGGGTCAGTATCGATTTGCCCGTCGTTGCCCCTTATCGGATGGTCGATATATTTGTTTACACAGGCCCATCAATGAGAGAGGTTCGAGTGTATCTTGCGTATTTGAGCAATAACTTGTTTGATAACGTTTTACAGTGCTTGCACTGTGATTAGTCTCGGCCCTCTAGATTGCATTTATGATTTTTTTTATTCTATCTATTATTACTCGATTAGCGATTTGTAATGTTTAAACAATATTATAGTCGGTATAAAAATGTTTTCTGTCTATATTTCACTTTACGAGATAATTTATTACAACACGTGTGGATAATTAATTAAAATGGCATTTTATATCAAACAGAGGTCGCCCGGTGGTTGAAAATCGACTGTAATTCTTAAAAAAGAGCTTGTATAGAGTGATTTGGATTCGATCCTTATTTGAATTTCGGTTAGTTAATAACAACCTCAAAGATTTTATTAAAGTTTGCATCATACAATTTTTGATCTTAATTTGAAGGTTTTGAGTTTTGTGTTGTCCTGAGTTTTGTTTTGTTCCGGATTTGGTTCTAGGGTTACCTGAGATAAAAAACCTTTCTTTAGAAAACCCCACATCCTTAAATGAGTACCGGAGCCCTATTTCAATGTTTTGGATTATTTCAAATCAGCGACTTTAAGACGTCTAAACATAACAACATAAAATTATATTATCTTTGCGAAAACTTGATTTGATCGTGTAAATGAACCATAAGGAATGATTGATGCTATTATAAGCTCTGTAGGTACCAACTCTATAAATATCCACATCAAACAAGGAAATTCTCTATGGACGCAACCTTGCTATTAATTTGGGATTTTTTAATCAACACAATCGGCATAAGAACTTTAATATAAGCTTGACTATTTTTATTAATTTTTAGATACCTACTTATTTTATTAACAGTAGTTTAGGTAACTATGCTATCCGACCTATTTATGTTGTCTACACTAAAGATAATTTTAACAAAAAAAAACCGACTTCAGTACGGCAAGTTGTAAAATTTTCAAATATTTGTTTGTTACAATCGAATAAAATCGACTGAGCGTCGGGCTGAACACAGGTCAAGTAGGTATTAAAAGCAATATTTAATCTGTGCAATCCGCGCTCAATTCATTCACGTCATTATTTCTTATTAATAGTTGCTTAGCAACAATAACCGAAACGTATCTAATCGCCATCAGTAAATTACTTATTATTGAAAAGCTCAGATGGCCATCTGTGGTCTTCTTCATCAGTTTTACTTCACCAAATTACACTTTCTGAATGCAAATGATTGATTAGTTGTTAAAAATATTGAAATTGCTATATGTGTGCCTATAACTTTTGAGGAGTTCCCTCAATTCCTTATGGATCCCATCATCAGAACTTTCTTTTGATGATAATGGAACCAAACTGAAAGTATGTCCAGTCAGACAAAAAAAGAATTTTTCAAATCGGTCCATAAATGACGGAGTTATGCGGTAACAAACATTTAAAAAAAAATACACACGAATTGATAACCTCCTCTTTTTGAAGTCGGTTAAAAAACACAAAATGAACAGAAAAAAAACTTTCAGTTGTTTGCACATAAATTACAAACAACCTTTGAATAGAGTTGAGAGAAATCTTATCATGATTTTTTTAACTTTTAGGCTCTTAAGTAGGTACTAAATATCTCTGACAGTAGATACTTACCTAAAAAAAAATTGTAATGATAGGTAGTCATTAAACCCATAGATATTATTTTATTATTGAATAAAGTTTTTGCCAAAATTGAAAACTAATCCAAAAAGTAAATGTGCCCAAATGAAACAGTATAATAACGCACCGCAAATCACATACATTATCCAGCTTAATCGCACCCGACAAGAACTGAAACAAGCCGGGCCCCTTTCCCACAGACGACCACTCAAGATCGCATTTTGGTAATAAAATACCTCCATGTAATATAAAAGCCGATCGCATTATCCAAAGGAGCCATTATTAAAAAGTATCGAGTTTCTGAACGCACCGCGTCTGCGCGCCGTCCAATCAGAAACTCCCGCCAACGCGTCGGCCAATCAGAGCGCACCGTTTTCTTTTTTATTGTAGATCGAGTTAATGGATTGTTCTTCATTTTGATTTATGTATTGTTTCTTTTTTTGGCGCCGGTTTGTTTTTAACTGCTGTTGTTACGGTTTTGTGTTTGTTAAATAATGACTAAGCCACTGGCTGTATAATATGGTTTTCTTTGCCTGAAAAATATTTTGCTTTTTTTAATCAGCCTCATCGAACATATTAGAATATTATGTCATTGCGTTTCATTTTAAATTTATTTATAAAGTGTGTTTTTTATTTGAACATAGTACTTAATGTGAATTTCAAAAACTTCTATTTTATGCACAAAGACTACAAATGCCAAATGTTTTACCGACGTTATTATGTGTCCGAACCAGACATACTCATAACACGACACCTTGTAGTAAGTAGGCCTAAAAACACGAGGAATAAATTTGAAGTTTATTCCTTCAAATAAAATACAAGAGTAACCTCTGAATAAATTATTAATAAAAATAAATAGGATTCCAAAAGTAGCAATTGTTTTTACACTTGTCTCAATATATTTTTTAAATTTAATTTATGGTGTGTTTATGTGCCGCCTGGTTTTGCGCAGAGGTTTTGGACAATAATAAACTGCAATCAAGAGGTCGTAGAGGGCTGGTATATAACAAATTTAATGTATTTACAAGGAAGAAAGAGATAGACTATTATGTTGTAATAAGATAGATTTGTTTATGTCTATTTCAACACTTTAATGTTCCTTATGAAAGACAATAGGTTATTGTATCTTATAAATCATCATCATCATCATCATCATCTCAGCCATAAGACGTCCACTGCTGGACATAGGCCTCCCCCAAGGTTTTCCACATCGTTCGGTCCTGAGCTGACCTTGTCCATCGGTTGCCCGCAACCTTTACCAGGTCGTCGGTCCACCTTGTTGGAGGCCTGCCCACGCTGCGTCTGCCAGTTCGTGGTCGCCACTCTAGAACCTTTCTGCCCCAACGGCCATCGGTTCTGCGAGCTATATGCCCTGCCCATTGCCACTTAATTGATGCAATCCTTAGAGCTATGTCGGTCACTTTACTATCTTATAAATATTACACCATTATTATCACCTCAGCCATAAGATGTCCACTGCTAGACAATTATCATAAATTAAACTAATAATAGAAATGAAAAATACATGTCCGATGTTATTTTCAGTTTCCATGTACATTTTTAACCTATTTCAGTCTCGTTTCGTCTAATACGATGTCGAGTGGTGTATTCCAACAACGACTTAAAATAACTAGAACTGATAAATAATATCAAAAAACGGCACCTGAGAACGTAAGGTCATTGATTGCAAATTTGCAACTGTATATTTAGAAGGAGAAAATAATTTTCGTAGATTCAGCTATTGAAAGTAAAAAAGAAAAAGCTTATAAAGGTCATATTTTAACAGATTTCACACATTTGAAAGTGATCACGTAAAATCGAGGCAAAGGGAGGTTAGGGCAATTGTCCAGATGTTAAAAAAAACAGGTTTTTCAAATAAAACAAAATAAAACTAAAATTTTTACATTAAAACTTAATTTAGGTTTTTCGATTAGGCTATCAAAAATAAATAAGTTTGGATGAAATGATTACTTTTTAAAACAAGACGCATCTAGAAACTTCTATCTCGCATCTAAACCCGTTGGAGTGTAGACATGCGCAATAGTGACAGTCAATACTACGGTGCGTGTCCCACTGGTACACCGTATAGTACGACTCGCTTTATGTCACGTACTTTCATTTTACGTACCTTATTTGGGACAGGACTAAATTGTTTTGGGTTAGAAATAAAGACTGATTTTACGTTGTACATTTTATATAATTTAGCTTCCTTATAACTAAAACAACTCATTTATTAGCCATAGGAATGAGTTGATTTTGTTATTAGGAAACTTGTATTTTGAATAGTGTTCGTTTTGCAAATGTATATGGAAATATTTACCTTCCACAATCCGTATTGTGTACCGGACGACAAGCTTCCTAGATTTTATATAGAAGTAAGTAGGACGGCATATAAGTTAGCTGACAGAGTAAGGGCCGACAACCAAATAACTGCACACTGCTGTGTGCAGTTATTTGGTTGTCGTTTTTGCTTGTCTAGTTGTGTCTCTGTGCGCAAATACAAGTCAGTACTAATTTAAGTAAGCCTTTTAATAAGACACGTTTTTGTTTTCGGGGGATGCCTCAGATATTGCAAGCGTCTATTGGCTTTGGTTTATTTTCGCTTACAATCAGGTAAAAAAAAGTTGGACTCAGAATTTGGAATTAAAGTAGGTAACAAGTTAGTTAGTAGGTACTGATCCTGATATCCATAAGCTACGGTAACTGCAAACCATCAGGTGGCCCCGAAGCTGTTTACGTTTTTAGCAATACTTTTGCGTTTTAGTATCCATAAGCAAAAATATTTATCGTAAAAAAGGAAACCGTCAAATCATCACATAGCGCACGAATCTCTGAATCCCTCGAATCCCTACGGGCGCGTATTAGCGTCACGTATATTTATTTTTATCACGCGTCGACGTGACTGTAGCGCCATCTGCCGTCGGTACTGGATGTTTATTTGCACTAGGTACGGGAATACAACGATGGTCGAGGGGAACATTTTGCTTGTTTGTTTTATTGTTAATGAATATATGTTGAGAAACTATAGATAGGTGCCACCTTTTCAATCTACTACAAATCTGGAAACTGAGAATAAAAATATAAACAATATACAAAATTTCATCGACTTCAACCCTTGGGCTTGATTTAAAAATAAATAATAAAATATGAATAATATCTTAGATATAAAAATGACTCCCTATTTCCGTTTGTCACGGCCTCACGCGTGAACGGCTGGACCAATTTCAGTAATTCTATTTTTTGTTGTGTTAGTAATTGTCAGGAGAAGGTTCTTAATATATTATGTAAGAAAAAAAATTCAAGTTGCACTTGCATTGAAGTCGGGGCGGGCCGCTAGTTAAGTATAAATAATGTTTTTTTATCAAAATGTAATTGGTGTACAACAAATAGTTTTCTATTCTATTCTATTAATATTACAATAAACTTATAACGTAACAAAAAAGAAAGTGCATGATCTGTATAAGCTACACTATTATTACTTACACAGATATCAGTTGATGATGAGACGCTAGGTTTACATGTTGAAAGCTTCAAACAGTGAGCCGAGGGGGTAAATAACTGACTTGTGTTGTGACTTCGATCCCAGCAGTACCAATCAAACTTTTTTATTGTGAAATCAAATCATTTATATAATCATTTATATATAATCATCACAGCCAAAAGACGTCCACTGCTGGACATAGGCCTCACCCAAAGATTTCCACAGCTTTCTTTTTTCGGTCCTGAGCTGACCTTCTCCATCGGCTACCCGCGACCTTTTCCAGGTCATCGGTCCACCTGTAATTATTTATAAATCAAACTAATAATTAGGTACCAGCGGCACGTCCTGGTTTTGCACTGGCAGACATTTATTTAGCTGTCCTTTATATAAAAAATATATAGCCTATGTTACTCGCTGATAATGTAACTTTTAAATTAAATCAGTCTAGTAGTTTTTGAGTTTATGCGTTACAAAGGAAAATACAAATCTCTTAACAATATTATTACCTATCTATGGATTAAAAACAAAGTTAGCCATGTATGTATTAACGTTGAAGGACAAAACCTGAAGACAAAACACTTCTTGTTGGAAAGAGTCACGTCTTATAAGAAAATTTAGAGAGTGGCTTGTCTGGTACCAGTAGTAGATCAGTATGTATGGATTAGGGCCAGAGGATATTTACATGAATAGTTATTAAAATTAAAGTAACCTAACCTAACAAACAATCAGATATTATATTTAAAGGTATTAACCTATAAATAAAATATCTGATTGAGATCACAGTTCTGAGGAAAGGTGCCCAAAAGACTGGCTACATTTCCACGCTGGATTGCAAGGCTAATACGTTGACCCAAGTAAAGGCCAGCGTTAGGATCGTGAGATGACTCGACCCTAAACCCTCTTAGCTCTCTTGATAGAGGAGGGGTGGTCGTGCCCAGCAGTGGGGCATATAGGTTGGTATTGTTATTTTTGTATATCAATTGCAGTTATTTATGTTAATAGCTGACTCGCGACCGGTGGTGCAAGACGTCCTTATAGCGGTTATAATTTTAAAATCGTAAGATGTCAATTTTATAACTTCATTCTGTATAATGTGGTCAATGTGGTCATTTAATAATAATAATAATATTTTCGGGACAACTCACACATTGCTATCTGATCCCAAACTAGGCAGAGCCTGTACTATGGTAACCAGACAACTGATAAACATACTTATATATTTCTAAATACATACATATTATAGATAAATTACACCCAGACACAGAACAAACATTCGAGCTCATCACACAAAGATTTGTCCTGGGTGGGAATCGAACCCACGACCTCTGGCGTAGCAGTCAGAGTCACTAACCACTAGACCAACAGGCCAGTCATTGTATAAAATTCTAATTAAAAAATCAAATAACTCACTAAATGGACATTTTGGTATGTTCTCTGTAATTTTATGCAATTAAATAAGATAGGTAGGGCCCATACTAGTGAGCAAGCCCGACTGGGGCTCCACCTTACCGAAGACCACAGCCAAATAACTACAAACTACTAACACAGCGGTGTAGTTGTGTTCCTGTGTGTGAGTACAGGTCTCCAGCGCTTATTAAGGGATGCGTTTTAAAATAAACGAATTCCTATCCCAGGGATACTCCCATCTTATTATTCTTAAAGCTTTGGTGTAAAAAAAATGGGTTGGCAACACGCAAGTGATACCTTTGTTATTGCAAGCATTCAAAGGCTACGGTAACTGCCTAACCTCAGGCGCGGGCCGTATGCTTGTTTGCAACCCAAGTCGTATAAAAAAAAATGTATGTATTATACTTACAGCAAATCTGAAATAATTGTAGCTCCATATAAGCCTGTCCTGTTAGTAGACGTCGCAAAGCTAACAGAGTTTGTTGGCTCATTATTGTTTAAGACCGTCCGAGCTTAACTCGGCTTTAATATTAGCTGGTTTGTGCAAAGTATCGTGTTTTTTTTCTACATTAAAAAATGTGTTTTAATGCTTCTGAAACCAGTAGATTCATACAGGGATTTTACAGATGACTTGGACTAATCTGGACGAGTGGTTAATTACCGATTGCTAAGCTGGAGGTTCTAGGTTCGATTCCCACCAAGGACAAATCTCTGCTTTTTGTCTGGGTATCTAAATTTATATAATAAAGTTAAAAGTTTGTTTATTTGTTTAAACGCGCTAATCTAACTACGAACGATGAATGAACTACAAAATCAATCTATCTATCAATTATCATCAAATTCATAAACAAATTGAAACGGGTTGCCATAATTTTGGTTCTCACTTATAACAACACCTTGTCGGTGTTGCGGGGATGCAAGCGACTCAGAATAGGATCGGCGATTGTGGAAACATACCAGGGAGGCCTACATTCAGCTGTGGATGTCATCAGGCTTAGATTAGAAATTTTGTATTCACTTCTCGACATAATTTTGCTTACCACCTTCTGTAATTCCTAGCCAATTATGCAAGATCACACACAAACACAAAATCTAAGAAGAAACTCTTTTGATAAACCTAAACAAAATTGCTGTGCCCGGGCCTTCTCTCCTCTATCAAGGGAGAAAGAGGTTTTAGGCCCTAATTCACACACATTAGCCTAAAACGGTTTGGTGAATCAGACATGTCTTTAGAATTTCTTTTAAGACATGTGGGTTTTTTTTCTTACAATAACACCTATTTGATAGGTACCTACGTGCTGTCAGATAAACGACAAATTTGTCTTAATAATGAAATCAAACAATGATTAGCAGACGCCGGACCGGCGGGGCAGAGCGCGCGGCTACTACGACAACGCCCGCCACTTTTCATAAGTTCAATTGAACGGAAAAAATCGCTTGAGACTAATCACGACGCTGCTTGGACCGTTTTATGTGGGAGTGAAGCAGTAATAACAATTGACAGTATTTAAAAATCGTACATATTTAATTAAAGTAGTTATTGAAAAGGAAATGACTCATCCCTACTCATGTCAAAAATATGGAAGAACGAGTAACTATGTCTATAGCCTTTTCACGACAGCTAAATCTCTTTCTGTGGGCTGAACAGATACATAAATGGTATCCTTCTTATGGTACTTTTTATGGCGATAACCGACATCCACACGGGCAGACTCACAGCAAGCTCTAGTATTTTATAAATGTGGTAAAGTCTATTTGATTTTGTTTAAAAATAACCTATAGCAGCAAAGGCCCTCTCAATTGTAACAGAGTTGCTTTTACCAATGGCTATCGGACCTTTTTAATGGATAAGTACATACAAATTCACAGACTTTTTCTGTTGTGTATAAACACAGAAGAATCTCACATTTCTAATTTAGAAATAACATACATGAGGAAAACGCCCTACTATCCCTTAGGGCTAAATAAATGTGTAAACTTAATAATAAAATACAAACATTTGCGAACAAACATAAGTACATCCTACACCTACTTATGACTAAATGAAATGCTATGTAAATATTGTTAAAGATGAAATATGGACCGTACGTTATATTTCTTAAAATAAAAATATTGTTATCCTTGTTAAAGAACAGTTTATTATAAACGTTATATGGAAATTTCTACATTTCTCGTGATTTATTATTACTTACATATATTTTTCATTATGTTATGTAATAAGTTTTATGTTTAAATGTGTACGCACGCTTACGCTTATTAAGAAGAAAAATAACTTGGTAATTTAAAAAGATTTCTTTAGTTTGAGGTTCCTGGTACAGATAAGAATCTTTATGTTCTATTTAAATAGTTCAGTACATTTTTTTCTTCTGCTTATTCAATCGATTTTTGTCACACATTAAAAATGAGTAAAAACACATCTTCCCTCCTTCGATTTAATGAATAAGTACAAGTAAAAAATCAAATAATTGATTGAGTTAATAATTTAAAAAAATGTCTTTGTAAGTAATGGCCAGTTTTAAATAAAATATTTTTAAGTTCTTGACTGTCTTTCGTTGAAACTCGTTCAGCTAACAATTAAGGTTGAATTTAAAAAATCTTCTTTATTTAAGAGAGCTTCGGAGATCGGTAATTTGTTCAAATTTTCTTTAAAAATTTCTATCCGATGTCCGTTTAATGGAGTAGGTACCTTAGATTTATGTTTATTCTTGAGTTCGTGAATCAATTGAATTGTTAAAAGTTCAATGATTAGATTAGCCTTTAATTTTGTTTTCTTAATTACTTTCCGAGGCAATGTAAACTTTTTACAATTGATTTTTTACTTTTTTATTCAATTTCCTTGTTTAAGTTATTTTATCGTTATAATTTATGACTGATTTGTTTGAAAGTAACGATTATATTTCTTTAAAATGTTTTTAAACGTATACCTAGTTTACAAAAAAATATTTGCGTTTTGTAAATTTGTTTTAAAGAGCCCTCTTTTTCGTAAAAATCTAAACTTAGATATATTATAAAGAGATAGGACACCACAGATCTCCGCTGCGTGTTACAAGATATAAACCCAACAAAGCGCTAATAATGCTCCTTATTTCAAGCGTCAATAGGCTACGGTAACTGCTTACCATCAGGCGGGAATATAAAAAATAAATTTTAAACATAACGCCTTACCGATATATATAAGAACACGTATGTATCTCGATGCGTTAGAGGTAGTTGTTATCAGTTCTCATTAGATAAGACGGGCGACATCCCGGAACCGTAGTGCAAACACAGTTATCTGGGGATAGGGACTACGCGGCGAAGCGCACCGACTGTTATAGGGGAATAAGTTACATTTATTGTAATGAAAGTGGGTTATAGGTGTGTTTATAACAATTAAAAGGAAAGGAGATTATATTAATTTTATTTTAAAAGCAAGAAATGTATACTGTTTTTTTTTATTCTACTTGGGTGGCAAACAAGCATACGATCTGGTATTGCAAGCGTCTATACTAGACCTATAGACGCTTGCAATACCAGAGGTATAACTTGCGTGTTGCCAACCCATTTTTTTTATTTCAGTGCTTTAAGGCGATACCTCGAAAATAAATTGTGGTTTTGTGGGCGTGGCTTAGCTTCCACGGCTGGCCGCTACGCGTCGCCTTCGTCCGTGTGACGTTGTCAAATAAGTGATTAGAAATATTTTATTGAGTTTTTAGGAATTTTAGCACAGGAGGCATGGAGTAGACAAAAATAGAACAATTAATTATAAAATTAAATGTTTACCATTGGCAAAATACATAGATACATATTATATTTAATTAAAAAGTTCAGAAAATATCACTCGATAAAATATTTTTCTTGGTAATAACTATTATATAATATAACTACGATTGTGTTATTGTGTTTAATCAACTATAAGTAAATAAATAAATATCTATAATTCTTCTGTATGTGTGTATGTCGCTGAACTCCTAAACGGCAGGATCGATTTTAATGAAATTTTGTAGGGTCACGGACGGTTCAGATTCACAATTGGACCCGGTGGCGCTGCTGTCAGTATATCGGACCTGGCAGACGTCGTCCTACCCGGAAAATGTCCGGGTAGGACGACGTCTGCCAGGTCCGCTAGTAAATATATATATATATATATATTTTATAATACTTGGTTGGCAAACAAGTATACAGCTCGCCTGATGTTAAGCAGGTACCGTAGCCTATGGACGCTTGCAATACCAGAGGTATCACTTGCGTGTTGGCAACCCATTTTTTTTACACCAGCGCTTAAGATGCGAGTACGTCGACCCTAGGATACGAATACGTTTATTTAAAACACAATATGAGTACTGAATACCTGTACTCACACACAGGAACACAACTACACCGCTGTGTGTAGTTATTTGGCTGTGGTCTTATGTAAGGTGGAGGTCCTTCGCCAGTCGGGCTTGCTCGCTAGAATGGTGCCCTATCTTTCTTAAAATTACTCAGGCTGAGGTGATTTCTTTTTAATTTTCTTGTAACAAGTTGTTTCTGACGGCTCCGCAGTTATAACCTAACCAACTATTTTCTTTTCTGGTAACAAGTCGTATCTGACGGAGTCGCAGTTTGCAATCTAACCTAATTTTCTAGTAGCTATTTCTAACTTAGTCTAACGTATTTTACAGTTAGCAAATTAATTTAGGTGTTTTAATCTAATATTTCCAATTATACTGCTTAATTAATCTGACTGAATATGGTGTTCCTTCATTTGAAGACAGAAATTTCATAGAATGTTAATAATTAATAAAATCTATGTATATATACGTAATGTATCTATTTCTACATATTTATTGAAATAAAATACCATGGAAAAATATACCGATCAAACAGCATGCGTTAAAAATTCTACTGTTTGATTATTTTGTTAAATAAAAACAAATATTTTTAAATTCATTAAGTTTCTGCAATGTCGAATATGTTTAATTGAAGTCAATTGTCCATTGAAACCATTATATTCGAAATATGGACATTTTAAAGTTCATTGAAACAATAATATTCGAAATATAAATTTTAATACTGTTTCGCAGAAAATGTTTCATATAATATTTGGGCCCTGTAGCTTAAATATTATATGAAACATTTTCTGCGAAACAAAATTCGATGAAATTTCTGTCTGTGAATGAAGGGCGTTCCCTTCATTATAAAAAAACGGCGTTCCCATCATTCGCAGACAGAAAATTCATAGAATTTTGTTAATACCAGAAATGACAATAGCAAGTAGGTTAGGTTAAAACTGCGACCTGCTAGAAACTATTTTACATAAATAAAAAAAACTTACCGCAGCCTAAGAATATATAATTAACATTATTATTTAAATATAACATTATTATTTTAATTCAAAATTATACTTTACCTGTAAAATATTTGACTGAAGTGAAATTTGCAACCCTTTATCTCTCTATCTTTTTTTAAATACTCTTTGTATTTAAAAAAGATCGTAAACTCGTTTTCTCGGTAATAACTTTTATATAAACTAAACAATATGAGGATAAAGAATATTTAATTTGATTTTCTATGAGAATATCGAAAAATAAAAAGTAATTTTTAACAAAAATTTTGAGTTGAATTTGTTTAGAGTAAATATTCCGTGTATTGAATATTCTATGAAATGACAATATGATAAAAAAAAGTGAAACGAAAATCTATAATACTTTTATTTTTTCTTATCATTAAAATTATTTTATTTATTATTAGATTGAAGGAAACTAATCAGAAATATTTTTAAGATTGGATTTTTATAATCCAATCTTAAAAATATTTCTGATTAGGACATAGGTACTTAATCATATTTTACTACGTACTATACTAATAGAACCTTACGTATATCATCAAAAAATACTAAAAATAATCTCGAAAATTTACAGTTTTTTTAAATACAAAAAGTTGAAGTGCTACTCCATCCCTCTTTTTGTTATTAGTCTGTCACTTTCGGTAATAATTCCACTAGAGTTGGGAAAATGCCTGAGCATTTTAGGCAAATTTGGCAGAATGTCTATAAATGCCCGAAGAAATTCTATGTAAGTTGTAAAATGTTATACCATGTGCTCAGTTGCACTTTGAGACGCATTCGACACTTATTGTTAGTTATTCTTTGTGAATAACGCAATGAAGGGAAATGAAACGAAGGATGCACAAAGGCATAAAGTCACGATTTAATTTTTGCCCTGTGATCGTGGCGTGAACTTGGAGAAGTTCTATGTTCAGCAGAGGAATGCAAAAGCTGATGATAATTAGGAATTGATTCTGAACCAAAAATATATAATGTCGGTATTATCGGGTTTTATTATTTTGCCCGCCAGGCATAAACACATTGGGCATCTCTTGCTATCATTTACTTTATAAAGTAAGTCTTAAAAATATACTATAATGTAGTACATTCAATACGAATTTGTGATGAATTGAATAACTAATTTGGTTAATGACCTGTTTAATAAATTATAACATTTAAAACTACAAAAATCTGAGAGAACCGATCTGCAAAAAAGTAGCATACGTCCGTCGTTGGTGAGGCCTACCGGCCGACTAAAAGTGTGGCGAGTGAGAGTGATGCAAATACTTTTGTAAGGCAAAAGAAGAGAGAGCTATAATGATGCATGCCCTCAGAATAAAATAACGTATGTGCCAAATAGAATTTTCTACTTTTTACTAAAATACATTATCAAATCAAAAAAAAAATCTTAGCAAAACTTTGATACGATTGTCCTCTATGTTTTAAAGTAAACCCCGTTGAATAAATCTTAAGTTTTATTACATAATACAGAAAAAGGGAAAAAAATAGAATGGACTTCGCAGCTGTTTTCTATCGAGGATATTTCTTCCAATCACGTTTTCCTCTTACCATATGGTAGATCATAGAATCAAAAAATGTATGCTAAAGTTTTAACTTCCTATTTTAAATGCTTAGCGAATTACACTTATTATAATATCCTTATTATTTTCAATGTATCACCTTAAGATGGGTGTATCCCTGGGATAGATACACGTTTATTTCAAAACGCAGCCCTAAATGAGCGCTGGAGACCTGTACTCACACGTCTCACACACAGGAACACATCTACATCGTTGCGTGTAGTTATTTGTAATAATAATAATAATAAACATTTAATTCAGTTAACAACCATATGTATTTTGTTAGTTACAATTTCTTAAAAGTTTGTATTTGGCTGTGGTCTTCTATAAGGTGGAGGTCCTTCCCCAGTCGGGCTTGCTCACTAGTATGGTGCCCTACTTCTCTATATACTTTAGTAAATACATAACTCCTCTACTAATAAAACTACATCATCACATGTTTTAAATGTTCTGGTCATTCCTGTTCATCCTAAGGTTGCATGAAAGAAATCAAGGTTGGAGCATCAAAGATGTCTTTAAAATTTCTTATAAAACATGTGGGTTTCCTTCAGGTGTTTTCCTTTACCATTAGCAGATGGTAAATCATTTGATTAGTTAGCAAAAATTACACAAACTAAACTACTGCGTGCTGCACTTTCTATTACTGAAATATTTTTTAGAATCGGAGCAGTAGTTGCAGAGATTATACCCTACATCTAAACTTTTTTTACACCCACCCAAGACAGTGTACGATAGCTAAGTACCCAGTCAAAGTAATCTTGCTGTTCGTTATTTATTAAGATCTGTATAGGTATATAAGATATGGTGTGTGAGGGAGCGTCTGTAACCAGTCGTCGTCGTCGGTTCCGCGCCGATGCACCACCCGCCATCTTGGATTCCATCTACAGACAGCAAAAACAAACAATTAGTAATTTTGTTAAGATATTTGCTTTTTATTTGTAACTACACATAAACAAAGCACACATATATAGTTTTCCAAATTGAGTAATCTCTTTTGGATGGATTCTCCTTTTTAATACAGTAGACGCTGAGGCAAAATTTAGTTTAACTAATTCAACTGTTAGTGTAAAAAGCGCTTACCATAAATGTTTATACACAGTGTAAGGAAGAATCTCTCTATAGGTAGGGACGACACTTTATAGAGAGGTTAAAGCCATTGGTCACGTCGAATTGCCGTACCATCGGACTATAAGTGTGAAAGAATAGAGAGTGCACTCGTGTTTGACATTATAACCCTCGTGTAGGTAATCTCCGTTCATGATTGGCCGCCCTGACCAAAATCAGTCTAATGAATGAAAACCAGAAATCGATGCTGCCGTTAACCTTCAAATTTTGGGTTTGAGAATGACGGACATGATGGAAAATGCGACATGTCCTGTGAATGGGCTCTACTGACAAAAGTTTAGTCCTCGAAATAAAAAGAAATAATAAAAATAAAAATCATTTATTGTTAGAACCAGAGATCCATAGTGTTAGTAATAATATAACTTATACTAAGTTAGTAACTAAAACTAAAAGTTAAGTTAACCCCTAATGGTCAGGCTCACCATCAGTGAACCTTCCCACCAGGGCTGAATCAAGTCTTTCACCCACCATCCTCAGGACTCGCTTTGAATAATTATTTTTCTAGGGTACATTTTTTTGCTACCACTACAAAATATATCATAAGAAATATTTTCGAAATCGTCTGGCGAGCCGGTTTCGGCGTTTTTTCGTCTGAGTCGGTCGCCATCTCAGTTGTACAAATACAGCCAAGTGTACGCTTCAAGGAAAACATCGAATCAGAAAATGGCCTTTTTCTGTACAACCAATACCGACTTACCTATATACGATGATTATGTAAAATAGTCGTTATATTTTAAGTAATAAAGTGCAATTTTAAATAAAGCTGTTGGTATTTCATGCGGTCTGAGTTAATACAAGGTTCGGCATCAGTTAATTTCGAAACGTATGCACAATAAATGGTATTTTTAAGTTATTGCGAAATATCCTTATTATTGTGAGTAGGTACTTGACTCAAAATGGTGTCAATTTTATTATACTTCTTACGTAATATAGATATATTCTAAGTCATATATTCTTTTAGATAGGTATATACAGATTGAGGCCGAAATATACAATAAAAACGAAGCAGTTTACTTAAAACACAAATAAATGTAAAATAATTGTACTTATCGCGTAGTATAACGAAAACATTTTACAATTTGGAACACCTTTTAAACTTTTCTTTCTGTTACACTTCCACTTCGAAACCACAAAAAAGTCAAACTTAATTTAAATTCTGAGTTCCCTTAAAGGAAATAAAAATATACTTTATTTTAAAAAACAACATCCACGAAGGCGAAGCCATTCGCAAAAGCTAGTATACTTTATACTCTGACTAAGATATAAATACTTAGATAAAGACCGTTGAAAAAAAGCCACCACTTTCCCGCCAATAAGTGCAGTATAAATACGTTACAAATAAACAGATAACGTTCAAGACTAGTGGAGTGCAGTACCTTGGTAGTAAACTTGTCGATTGTGGGTTCGATGCCCGATAATTGCACAATTGATACGCTGCTGACACTGAATACGCGACTAGCTCTAATTAAATCTACTATCGGAGACGTTATCGATTTATGTATCTGTGGATTATTGAATTATCTGTGTCCACGTGTTTGAACATTTAAATTTAGAATATTTTAAATATTTTTGTTGTAATCTAACTTTTTAGTAGGTCATCTAACTTTTGGTAGTTTTTTTTTACTGAAACGGTGACAAACAAAAAAGAGAAAAAATATATATGGCCGGCCTGATGGTAAGCGGTTACTGTAGCCTATGGACGCATGTAATACTAGAGGTGTCACTCGTGTGCTACCGACACAAAAGTTTCAACACCAAAGTTTTGTGATGGAACATTCTGGGATAAGAAATCGTTTCTTAAAAAATCATATTCCTAAATGACCTGAACTATGAACTGCTATACTCACGCTTAGCATCACAACTACACCACTGTATGTACTTATTTGGCTGTGGTGGTTAGTTAGATTAGGGTCCTTCTTCAGTTAGACTTGTTTAATTATATGGTGTCTTTGAAAATAAAATAAAATACGAATAATGTAGCGAAATAAATATACAATTTTATATCAATAATATTTTATATCTCGCGTATTACCGTTTAATACTAATGTGAAGAGGGGTGGGCTTATCTCAGTTTATCGGACACAGTTCCACTTCCAGGGTACGAGTATGATTAACAGTTTTCCTGTTAGTAACATTGCAGTACAGTTCACTTGTACTTAACCTACTCAGTATCACTCCTTTACCACCAATGGGTCACGCAGAGATGTGCAGTACATCCACATTTTGCTAACTATTTAGGCTCCATGTAATAGGGACCAATTCCAAAATATATATATATTGTTGTCCTTCGATCGGTCAGGAGCACATAATATCCCTCCAAGTGTATGGAGGAGACCTGTGCCCAGCAGTGGGACGTTTATGGGTTGAGATGAGATCGGTCAGGAGCACAGTATCATTAAGTACTAAGTAGTAAAAAACATGACTATAGATACTCATTATTGATTTATTCATGAATCTATAATTATAACCTAGGTAGGTACTACCAGCCCGTGTTGATTTTATCCGGGTTTAAATATTTTCGCCGCATTTTTTTTAATCTAAAATCAAAGTAATAGAAAACTTAAATTAAATTGGTAAAATCGTTCTCAAGTTATGGCGTGACTAGTGACATCGGAATTATTTTTTAATATGTGTAGCGTGTTGCGAGAGGCCTATGTCCAGCAGTGGACTGCGATAGGCTGATTGATTGATATCCATACTAATATTATAAAGCTGAAGAGTTTGTTTATTTGGTTGAACGCGCTAATCTCAGAAAGTACTGGTTTGATTAGAAAAAACATTTTTTATTGCATAGTGCATTTATCCAGAAAGGCTATAGGCTATATTACATCACGCTATGATCAATAAGAGCGGAGCAGTGAGATATGTTGCAAAATCGGGGAAATGCACGTTCCAAATTTCCACGCGGAGGAAGTCGCGGGTGACCCCTAGTATAGATATATAACCCAACGGTAAAGTACTCCTCTCCCTTTCAAATTTAAATCCATTTATAAGATATCCGAATGATTCAATAGTTGAAGCCTATTGAATATTAAGTTTGGTACCCACTTTAACTTTGACACTCATCCCTAAGTCCAAAGCAAACTCCATCTTAAAACTGTCAAAAAGTTCGTAATATATTTTCATACTAGATGTTGGCTACACCTCCGCCGCATGGAAAGAAAGAAAGAAAAAACATTTATTTCGCTCTCAAACAAGAAGTAGTATAACAAAGGTACTTATTAAAACAACTAGCCTAGTTGAGGCGAAAATGGTCTTAGCTCAGCTATATAGCCGCTACGACGAGAGACGTAGCAGCGCTGGTATTCTGCTAAAACCATGGATGTCAGTTATTCCTATAAAAACCACAACTATACGACATTGTCTTTTCTCAAGATACCATGTATCTGCTGCCGTTTAGTCGTATAGGCAATAGTAATTTATCTATAATATGTATGTATTTAGAAATATATAAGTATGTTTATCAGTTGATGGTTACCATAGTACAGGCTCTGCCTAGTTATGGATCAGATAGCGATGTGTGAGTTGTTCCGAAAATATTATTATTATTATTATAGACAGGCAGACTTAGTTACCAGTTCCACCAGGTGAAGGATGATGATGAATGTAGAAAAACATCACGACGTGTCAGCATTCATGTCCTGAACATCTCTCGAAGGTATATTTTGGCAAACAAGCTTACGGCCCGCCTGATGTTAAGCAGTTACCGTAGCCTATGGACGCTTGCAATACCAAAGGTGTCACTTGCGTGTTGCCAACCCATTTTTTACACCAAGGCTTTCAGATGGGAGTATCCATGGGATAGGAATACATTTCTTTTAAAACGCATCCCTAAATGAGCGTTGGAGAAGTGTGTGTAGTTGGATATCACTTGACCATTGTCCTCATCTCTTTAAAAGGGACCAATGATTGAAAAACTGCTAATGTTGGGTACATTACTCATGTTATTTTAATTTTCGTTAAGTGGTAGCGAGCGGGTGGCGTAGGGCGGCGCGTGTAGAGGGGCGGATCAAAGGAGCCGACTGACCGCCACGTTAGGTTACTATTATCAAACTCTTACATTATGTCGAAACATTAAATGTTGCTCGATAAGTTTTCTACTAGTGAGTAACTATGAAATACATACAAAAAACATTTTAAGGAATTTGAAGTCTGCCTTTACTTAGTATTTAATCCTATGCTATTCAATTTCTTATCTAGGTATCAAATTCGATTTTATTTTGGAAACACAAAAAACAATAATTATTGTAATATAGGTAGATATATCTTTCTATTTTATATTATTTCATGTTTCTCATGTGTTATTTTCTGTTTTGTATACTTACTTGTTACGGATTTGATACTAATTCGTCATCTCCCAAATTGGTCATGTAATAATTACGTACATATTATAAGAACGTCGACTTTAATCTGTAATTCAGTTACTTTTCGCTTTTTTTAAAGGTATAATTTTTTTTATAAAATGTATTAAAAAAATACGTTTACCTTAATGAGCACCGAAATGCTCTACCTCTCTATTAATTTTTGAAAACATTTTTTTAAGCCTGTAAGCAAGTAGCAATTTTTCTGCATCCCAGAATAGTCCCCCAAGTCAGAAGAGAAGCGCGTCTCTCTGCTAGAGACACACGGAATATTAGATGGCTCAATTCTGACGATCTCGGAGCACGCGGGCCGAGATTACCCCCTCGTGCAAACCTTTGATGCTGACTAGTTTTAGAATAGCTAATGATGAAATGGACGTAGAGCTAGTTTAAATACATACTTGTCCCGTTGCGTAGGTACAATGAAAGTCATCATTTATTTATTTGAAACAACAAAACAGTTCTCTAACCTAAATAAAAATTTGAGAATTTTATGTTTTATTTGATACGATTTAACTCAAAAACTCCGCGACCTATTTTTAAAATTCTTTCACCTATAGATAGCTACATTACCAATGGTTAACATAAGCTTTTTTTTAAATGTCAACCCGGTTGTTGCGTATAATATATTATTTACTAGTTGTTGCCCGCGGCTCCGCCCGCGTGGATGTCGGTTATCGTTGTAAAAAGTAGCCTATGTATTATTCCAGACCATAATCTATCTCTGTGCCAAATTTCATCCAGATCCGTTCTGTAGTTTCTACGTGAAAGAGTAACAAACATCCATCCATCCATACTTACAAACTTTCACGTTTATAATATTAGTAGGATTATTGACATAGAACCGAAATAATTAAAAGAAGTTAATTAAAATCTATAAATATTTAGTTATATTGTAATCAATTCATTTATTTATATAAATATACTGAATTTTATCTCAGCAGTGTTTTGGTAATGAGTAAATGAAATGGTAGGTATTAATTACGTAATTTAGTTTATCCTTGGGATAGGAAAAAGCGCATCGCTAAATAAGCGCTGGAGACCTGTACTCATACGTAGAAATACAACTACGTGTGTAGTGTACACTAATATGTGTAGTAATAACATTCACAGAGTCGAAAAGTCAAAAAAGAAAATTTATGGGATTTGACGTAAGTTTACGACATTAAATCGTAGACTCACGTCAAATTCCATACATTTTATTTTTTAACTTTTCAATTCGACTATCGCTTATGCCACTTGTCTAGAGGCTCAGGACCTTATCCAAAACCTCTCTCAAAACATAAAATTGATCAAAGAAAAAAAATCATTTTATAATAAATTATACTGTCTACGTATCGTATCCAGATAAAATATTATTGTATTTATCAAATTTTGTACAATTTAGTAACGGGTGTGCATTAGTGGATACATAGGTACATACATAACTTAGTATATTGTGTAGGATGTCTGCCTCGTTTAGAGCTAATCTGCATACTTCATGCTGACACTGTTACGACAACGCGGATTACTATTATCTAGATATGTCCATTATTCCTACTTATTACTAGGGCCCGTGTGGTGATGGATTAAGAATACAAATGTCACAACCCCATTCCATTCTGAGGGTGTCGTAAGAGTCGACTAAGGGAGTAAGTCAGTCAAAGAGATTTTTCCGGGATAAAAAGTAGCCTATGTATAATTCCAGACTATAATATATCTCTATGCCAAATTTAATCCAGATCCGTTTAGTAGTTTTTGCGTGAAAAAGTAACAAACATACATTCGTACATTTTTACAAACTTTCGCGTTTATAATATTATAATAAATAAATATATAATAAATTTATATAATTTCGGGAAAAATCGCTATCTGATCCCAAACTAGGCAGAGCCTGTACTCAGACAACTGTTAAACATACTAATATATTTCTAAATACATACATGCAATAGATAAATTACACCCAGACACAGAACAAACATTCGTGCTCATCACACAAAGATTTGTCCTGGGTGGGAATCGAACCCACGACCACCGGTGTAACAGAGTCACCAACCACTATACCAGTGGATAGGATTTACCCAAAATTCTTACACAAATTATAATAAAGTAACTTCTGTGCCTCTTCCAGCAACAACACAAGCACAGTCGCCGTCGTATATTTTTTAAGTAAAATCGTACACGGTCGGCACAGCTCGCACATACTTGCTAACAACAGTTCGTAGAACGTTTGCTACGTGACGTTGGTACTGTTTGGACACCATAACACACGTATTTACCTACCCCATATAACGAATACGATTTTACCTCACTATGGAATAACTTTGGAATTTCTCACTTAAGGTTTTTGGATGGTTTAAATGGTTTGAAGATTAAATCTGGGTGAAAGCTGCAGGGGTATTCCGTAAGAGCAAAAACAGAGCCACCGCAAAAACCACGCAAAAACCGAGCAAAATCTGGCTGTCAGATTGAAAATCGGTATTCCGTAAGTGCAAAAATCGAGCCTTTTTGACATTTAGTCAATAGATTGTGCCGTCATCGAGCAATCACAACTGTCAGTTTGCCATCGCTGTTTCTTAGAGAATCAGCCGGCTGGTCTACATAAGTGGTGTAATTGTGTACAGGGTCCAAGGTGCTTCTTTTTTATATTACACTAGTTGTTGCCAGCGGCTCCGGCCGCGTAGATGTCGGTTTTCGCGATAAAAAGCGTAGCCTATATGCTATTTCAGACTATAATATATCTCTGTGCCAAATTTCATCCAGATCCGTTCAGTAGTTTTTGCGTGAAAGAGTAACAAACATCCACCCACATGCCCACCGCTGTGACTCATGTGAGCCGGGATTAACAGCGGAGTAACCAACTGATACACCGAGCTTTGACACTCGTGCGTCCCGTGGACAACTAAATATACTGTCTTGGACCCCGCAACCAATTTGATCAGAAGTAAATAGGAGGAGTTAGAAAGAAAAGTTTCCACTTCCCTCCATAGCAAAGCGGGAGACAAAATAAATCTGTATTGTCTAGGCATAGATAAATCTTTTTTTCAAGCGTCCATAGGCTACAAGCTACGACAACTGTTTAACATCAGGCGGGCCATGTGCTTCTTTGTCACCTATCCTTACTAGTCCTTACTAGTATTATAAACGCGAAAGTTTGTAAGAATGGATGGATAAATGGATGTTTGTTACTTTTTCACGTAAAAACTACTAAACGGATCTGGATGAAATTTGGCACAGAGTAAGATTATGGTCTGGAATAACAAAACTACTTTGTACAGCGATAACCAACATCCATGCGGGTGGAGCCGCGGGCAACAGCTAGTCGTATATAATCTTAAATATTACATGTTTCTCAAATACCACGTATTGTAAAATGTGCGAAGAAATTATGTAATATATCTTCTGTAGAACAGGTTAAATAGTTTTCGGAGGTTTATATCGTAAACGTTTGCGAAGTTCAACGTGATGTAGTGAAAAAGATCTGACTGAAGGTACACTTGTCTACATAAAGCTTTTGATTACATATAGAGGTTTGCTTAGATATTTAACGGCGGAACCTGAAACTAATAAATTCAAGTACGATAATTTTTAAACCATGTTATATTTGTCCCAATATTGTATAAAAATTGTTGGGCTTTACATATTTTAATAGGTATTTATTCTTATTTATTTTTAAAAAGACAACTCTCGCAGGGGTATTCCGTAAGAACAAAACCCGAGCCACTGCAAAAACCGAGCAAAATCTGGTTGTCAGATTGAAAATCGGTATTCCGTAATAGCAAAACCCGAGCCTTTTTGACGTTTAGTCAATATTTAGATTGTGCCGTCACCGAGCAATCACAACTGTCAGTTTGCAATCACAATTAATTGTCAGTTTGCCATCGCTGTTTCTTAGAGAATCAACCGGCCGCACTAGAGAACAAGCTCTGTGTCACGGGGGACTTTACTAACATACAATTAACGGACACAAATTACACCCAGACTCAGGACAACTCTTTGTGGGTCACACAAAGTTTTGGTCAGTGTGGGACTCGAACCCACAACCTCGTGCACCACAGGCGCATACTGTGGCCACTGGACCACCAAGGCAGTCAAATATTGATAATGGCCTTAGCGGCAATTTCTGCTAGGGTTCCATAACTTTACAGGAAAAAAATATAATAATAAAACTAGGAAGTATTATGGCGACCAGATAACTAGTATTTTCATACTGCCACTACGTAATGTAGATAACACTCAGACACAGTACAAAGAATCTTATCACACAGAGATTTGTCCTGGGTGGGTATCGAACTTATGACTTTCAGCGCTCACTATACTATACCAACAAGCTGCAAGTTTGAAACACAATATTCATCATCATTATCACCATTATCATTTCAGCCACTCGTCCACTGCTGGACATTTTATATTATAATAAAACAGTTTCTGTTTTTATTTGTATAATTTTAAGCATTATCTAGTTTATACTATAACCCTTACTAATATTATAAATGTGAAAGTTTATGAGAATAGATGTATGGATGGATGTTTGTTACTCTTTCACGTAAAAACTACTGAACGGATCTGGATGAAATTTGGCACACAGATAGAATATGGTCTGGAATAACACATAAGCTACTTTTTACAGCGATAACCGACATCCACGCGGGTGGAGCCACGGGCAACAGCTAGTATTATATGTATTTTAACAAATTATGCTTGTTTCTTGGGCGCCGTTGAACTTGCTCAGTAATAAAAATTATATAATTTAATCATATATTATAGTAGTTATAAACTGGATATGTACTTTATTAAATAAATTGATAAAAATAGGCGTCAAGGATTTTCACAACTCTTGATCCTGAGCCGACCTTGGCCAAGGTCGGCCGCCTGCTGTGCACGAGGTTGTGAGTTCGATTCCCACGCAGGACAAAACTTTGTGTAACCCACAAAGAGTTGTGCTGAGTCTGAGTGTAATTTGTGTTCGTTGATTGTATGTTTGTAAAGTCCCTCGCGACACAGAGCTTGTTCTCTAGTGCGGGAGTTGTTTTTTTTTAAAGAAAGAAAGAAATAAAAATTTACGATATTAAATCCTCTAAATTACACCTGAAATTACAACACGGACTGTGATATATTGTTAATAAATGTAGTGCGCTAAGCACTGTGACATTTTTCTCTACCTAGTGGTACGCCAACAGCAAGGAGTTTATACATACACTTTAAACTCCTTGGCTATAGTTACCGATTATAATTATACTCTGTGGTCAGATATATCGGTGGCGGGAAAGGTCACGGTTAGAGCGGTG
Organism: Trisateles emortualis; assembly: GCA_947095525.1. Lineage (NCBI taxonomy): Eukaryota > Metazoa > Arthropoda > Insecta > Lepidoptera > Erebidae > Trisateles > Trisateles emortualis. The sequence continues at coordinate 6,221,313 of OX352748.1, read as the reverse complement.
CAACTGCTTACTGATTATATTATAGTTTTATTCAATAAACCCAACTTCCAAGTTGTGAACACCACACGGACCATGGACTGTCATCGATTGTACCCGCCAATAACTGTCCAATGTCAATATTTGTGCAAGCGAGACAACATCGTGGTTTTTGAGAATTTCCAATGACGGTCCGGCCTGTGTTTGTTTGTCTGTTTGTCCGGTCGGAGCTTGTAATCTCGTTGTTTGTTCTATGCTCGACCTAGCGTTGTCATGCTACACTATTGGTATTGTCTTTGACTGTACTTTAGGTTTCAGTTTCTTACGTAACTGTTGTAGGTTGGGTTAGTCTTTTGCTTCCATAGAAAGAAAGTACATCTCAACCCATAAATGTCCCACTGCTAGGCACGGGTCTCCTCCATAAATTTCGAGGGATAGGCCTACTATACCACGCTGGCCAGACGAGTTGGTATAGGGTTTTGTTTCGAGTTTTCCCTCTCTTGCAGTGGATATTGTCTGCCGGACTTATTCCCTTAGTCGACTCTTACGACACCCACGGGATGGAATGGGGTGGTGACATTTGTATTCTTAATCCGTCACCACACGGACATAACACAGACAGACACGGACAGAAAGAAAGTAAATAACATATTTAAAAGTAAGGCACCATATAAGTAAGCCTGAATGGTAAAGAACCTCCACCTTACAGAAGACCACAGCAAAGTGACTACACATAGTGGTGTTGTTATATTCCTGTGTGTAAGTACAGGTTTCCAGCGCTCATTTAGGGATGGGTTTTTAACGTAACAAATTCCTATTCCATGGTCCACATGGAATAGGAATTTGTTACGTACGTACGTAGTCACGCAACCGACTTCGGACCCAAGTGGGAAGATGCAGATACAATCTGGTTAAGTGGGGCTATACCGCTGTAACAATTACAGAGTGCAAATGCGGTGCGGACTCGCAAACAATGGCTCACCTCCTGTCCTGTCCTTTGTGCCTTAATAACTGCACTCTGAGTGACCTCTGCGCGGCAACTGATAAGAGTTAATGCGGCAACCGTAGAGGTGGCAAAATTCTGGGCCTGTGCAATTTAATTATTTATCGTACCATCGACACGAAGAAGAAGATCCCAGGGATACTACATCATAAAACTTAGGTCTTAATTTTTTTGGGTCGGCAACACGAATGATACTACTAGTATTACAAGCGTCCTTAAGCTACGGTATCTGCGTACCATAAGGCGGTTCGTATGCTTGTTTGCCTCCTCCAATCTTATTATCATCAGTTTTCTGTATTATATTAACACCAGCTCCTCCAGACTAGTGGTATAAACGGTAGTCGAATCGAATAGAATAGAAAGCAATTGTATCAGCCTCTCTAGACAAGTGGCATAGATGGTAGCCGAATCGAAAATTAAAAAAGCAAATGTATAGGATTTGACGTAACTGTACGACATTATATTGTAAACGTAAGTTAAATCCCATACATTTGCTTTTTTGACTTTTCTATTCGACTACATTAAATGCCACTTGTCTAGAGGGGCAGATTTGACTTAGATTTTTTTTTGATTTGTATTAGACTATTATGTCGTAAACTTGTCTTTTCTTTTTTGTCTAGAAAGGCAGGGGTGCCACTGTCGCGTACCCAAACCTATTAATGCTTTCAACTCCTTTCTTAAAAACCCCATAGACTAGCTTCTATAAAAATTAGACACATTATATTATAGATTATTTTTAATTCACAGAGATATGTAAAATATAAAAGATTGAATTAGCCACATCCTTGTAAGTTTATCATTCACTCACGACTAGTCGACAAGTAAGTGGGTATTAGTGGTTAACCATACGACGAGGTGCTAAAGCGGGACACTAACGACGATGCTAATCGTTCACAAAGCAAGTGCGCGTGAGTGGCCCACTCTTAAAGACACTCTGCATTCGATAACGCTCATTAGGCTTTATACGTTGGAGGATTAATTAGTCGTTTAAAAAGTGGTTAATTGCATCTTTTTATGATTTTTATCACGGCATTTACACCTGTGTATGTTTTTTTAATATCATTCTTAAGTGGCAAAAATAGCACTAAGCCCGGCAGCTGATAAGCAGTTACCGTAGCCTATGGAGGCTTGCAATACCAGAGGTATCACTTGCGTGTTGTCAATCCATATTTTACACCAGGGCTTTCAAACGGAGTATCCCAAGAAATCGTTTCTTTCAAAACGCAACCCTAAATGACCGTTGGAGACATGTATTAATTAAATGGGTAGGTCAAGTATAAGCTATGCTCCAGGATTTTTTGATTTTGGTCTTGTTGAAGTGAAAATTTCTTTAGGCATGTTAAGTACTTTTTGGGTGATCAAAAATCATCGAACTCACGTCATCGTCATCGAACATCAAAAATAATAATCTAATAGCTTGGCGATACAATTCACAAGTTACTTAGTTTTCACTTTTATCGGCAGTCCCCAAAGACTGACCCTATGTTTTTTTTCTGTTCTGTTTTTGTTTTTTGTCAGCCAGTTACACGTACTATAATATAATATCATAAAATCATCATGCCAGCATATTTCACATTTGCATACAAGTTTAATTAACCTAATTCTCTTTAGTAGTAGTGCCTACACGCTACATAGGCAGGAAGCATCTATATTGATTAATATTCCGACATTGGAGGATGGCAGGCCGCCCGGCTGGCTCGGGAGCGTGGAGAGCCACCACAAACAACGTGGTTGCGAACCGACGCGGCTCGCCCTTTGATCATGAACACTGAACCTCCTACACCACTTGTTACTATTACTGCGCAGTGAGATCAGAAGGTCAATCAAAAGATATACGTACTTTTGGTTAAAAAAAATCAAATTCATAAAATAAAGTATTAATTAGGTATACTAAGAAACTCGAATATATTTGATTTAAATTTATTGATTCTAAATTCTTTGATAGTAGATACTTATATACATTTTATTACTAGCTTTACCCAGCACCAACAAGACTTGCATAGAAATGCAACGTACCTACCTAGTCTTAAACATTTAAGTCAATCTATCGAATACTTTTAAGTTTTGCGGCCACAGCAGCTATTTGTAAATTTTTTTTAAAAAAAAAGCTTCTTTAAGACCTCGTGATAATAGGTACTAAATAATAGCATAGTGATTAAAACTCCTAACATTTGTATTGAGTTAAACTTCTGTTTCATACATTTATAATGTCATTGTCTCCTCCGACCTCCGATAAAGTGCTACGTATGTGGCGCTTTGATGGGAACTGTCTACAGTAATGCAGTTTTTGATACGCCACTCCACACCATCTTTGTTCTCTGAGGCTTTGTGATTATAATGTGGGGGAAAGTTTTGTTTGTGTACTTGGGGAAACGGAAATATATAGAATAGGAGAATTATAAATTATGTAAGCTTTATGCGTAGGAGTTTGAAGGTAGTCCTGGATATGGGCAAACGCAGCTATTGAATATATAAATGATGGTAGACAAATTGGAAGATTCTTGGAGCTTAACCAATGAATTTACTTATATCAAAGCGCTTATTTAAAAAAACGTTCCTATCCCAGGGATATTTAATCTTAAAGCACTAGTGTAAAAAAGTAGGTCGGCAACACGTAAGTGATACCTCTAGTATTGCAAGAGTGCATAGGCTTTCGGCCGATAGCTTGTTTGCTACCCAAGAAGTATAAAAAAAAGTTAGGTGGGAGTCGACTCCTTTTATTCAAATTATTTATTTATGAACTAGCTATCTTAAGGTCGCGGCGTCGCCCTTTCATGTTTATAAGAAACGGAAACAGTGATTGTTTTTAGATAAAAGTTATTTGGGGTATAGGTTAGCTATCTCCGTTCTAAATTTCATTCAACTTCTTGCAGCCGTCTTATAACTAACTTAAACACATATATACACACACGAACTCACGATCACGATTGAAACCACTACCTCAGGCTTCGAAAGAAAGAAAGAAAAACGTTTAGTCGAAGTTACACAGGACATTACAGAGGAACAGCAAAAAGGCACTAAATTAACAACATCAAATATAATAATAGTACTCCGATGGGACGGCAATCCGACACGACCGTAGAGAGATCAGGCGTAGGACCAACGGATTTACGTGCACGGCCAATTTCCAAACATCGAGCATCTATCGAGAATTTCTTGACAGAAAAACCCAATATAAATTTTTGGCCCGACCCGGGAATCGAACCCGGTACCTCGTGATCAACAGTCACAAACATCGACCACTGAGCCACCGATGCAGTAAACATTAAACAACATAGAACATAAAAAAAAGCTTATCAGTCTATAGCCACTAGACAAGCAGGCCAATATCAGAATCAGAAATCAACAGATTGCCATATTGCCAATACTTACACAGAGAAAGGCACATAATCTACTCTACACCCCAAAAAAGTAAGGTAAAACGGGGAGGATGCAATAACTGCAAACAGCGCCCTCTCGTGGTGATTTGGGCATTTATTAAAAAGCACACAATACTGGAACCACTACATTGAGATCGCTCTTTTCTATTTTATTTTTAATATTAAACCCCCAGGCTACCGCTTGTGCTTATAGAGTAGGGTGCCGATGTAGAGAAATCATTGTTGTATTTTAGTTTATTTTATAATGCTACGACTACATTTACATTTGTTTTGTGATTTGTAACGTATAAGCTTTTAGGTACATTAGAAGCCTATCCTATACCTACAATTTATATATGTATAATACATATATAAAGTCGCGATGAACTCTGATTGTGTACCTTAATACATTGTTTAATAAAGGTTTTATTTATTTCAATTATTCATCGTCGAATATAATAAGTACAACAGTGTAACGAATAAGTCTTGGTTTGTTAAGTAGTACCTAACTTATTTCCATCTCGAATATAGCATTTTTATTATTTGGAAATTACCTACCATTTTTCTAGAATTCAAAATTTTGTTTTGTTACTTAACTTTATTAAGATTCATTATTAAAATATGGTACCTATTATCAAAGAGGTAAACTAGCAAACGACTCCCCAAGTAGCACGTAGGTATCGTCAGCTTCAATATACCAGCCGATTTAGAACTTAGAGTTCTCTTAGTGACGTATTAAGGAGTCAGAATAAATTATTATCTTTATAAGTATGATTTATCCGTTATTATACAGCTCAGCTGTATATAATCATTATTATGGATTCTGCGTAAGCTTAGGGTGTTTTATCAGAATATTAAAAATATACTATGAAACTTCAATTCTTGTGTGACACTCTTAGCTATTTCTATCTTTAAAGCTGCATACAGGCTGTATTTTATTTTTAATAACTTGCTTAGTACAGCTCTAAGCTTAGCTCAAATCTTTAGCTCTTAATATAATATTACTTGACACTAGTTGCTGTACAAAGGTAAAATGTCAACTCCATAATAAAACTATTTTTATTGCGTAATTTTATTCTCTTGTAAGTATTGTAGTTCTAAGAATGATATCAGTGAGTGTGTTATAAAACTAAAAAAAATAATAACAGCTACAGTACTGCTTTAAGTCTCTATTAATGATGGAATCGTTCGCAGACCGCATTGAAATGGTTCCGTAGTGAAAACATTAAATGGAGGTATTGGTGAACAGAATTATATTGTGGATTCTGTTAATTCTTTGGGAACAGATAACGTTTCTTCATGCAGCAGCACAAGTAGCTCAAATTATGAAGACGACGAATTTTCAAAAAATCTATTATTTCGTCAACGTATAAAAGAATGGGCTACAGAAAGAAATATATCTCAAGTTGCTTTAAATAATTTAACTTCAATTATAAATAGCAGATTTATTATTATTATTTATCAACCTCTGTGTCGCTATTCTCGACCATGAGATCTAACTCTGTGCTAGCTTCTTCATAAGATGACAATAGCCTTTTTACTCTGCATACTGAAGTAGACCAATTATCTTGAGGTTCTGAACTTTCGACTTTGACTAATTTCTTAACATCTATTCGCTTTCTCGGCCACCTTAACACCCCTTTTGTTTCCCAGGAGCTCGGTACAATACAAAGTCTTTTTTGACCTTTCTCTATGGTTTCAATAATTTTAAACGGCATTTCTTCCTACGAAACAAAGTAAATAGGTATCAATACTCAACACTCATTAAATTTCTCACAATAACTTTATAACACCACCTGTTTTACACCTACTTTCGTAAGGTTAAAGTCGTAAAGGATAAATAAACAATGTGTGCGCGCTTCCTAGAAACTACAACTCATCTAAACAAAACGGCGTGTACCGCGCGTGGACAGCTAAATAATAGAGTGAGATAAAGATAGGTAAGCAGTACTCTCGCTCGCTCAAGTAGCTTCTATATTTTATTATGTAGGTAAGTACTTAGCTCTAAGTTTGATATTGAGTTGCTTTCGTAAAACTAAGTAATAAAATAATAGTTAACAAGCCTAGTGAATTTAAAAAATATAATAATATAATTTGAATAAGAGAATATTTATATAGAATTGTTATGAGGGTTTTTATTTCTTGAATGTACCTACTCATCTCTAAATAGATAATTAAAGGAAACCCAAATAATAACGCCTATCTAAGAAAAATATTCAGTTATTAAGCTAATTAAAAACCAAACGCTGAATATAATTACGTAGTACCGCTTTTGAGACTATATGCTCTTCAAATTATGTTAATGGCTGTTATAAATTGACGCCATTTTATAATAAACAAAAACATATTTGAAAATATTATTACAGAAAGATTTGACAATATTTATGTATTAATTAGAGTCGTATCACGATCAACAGCTACTATATACGAGTACCTATACTATTGGCTCTCTAGTACCTATCTGATTTATTTATAATTATAATGTTTTTATTCTAACCTTAAAAACAAATACTTACTGTTATTTAATATTATTCTTCTTGTTTTCTTACTTATTATGCTGGCGCACGAATATTTTGCCGGAAAACACTCAAAGGTTTACAATAAATTCAGATTTGCACATCAAATTCACTATTGATAAGTTTGATACCACAACTAATAAATATATATTACTTAACAAATAATTTTATAAAGTTACAATAATTGCCTTGATGTATATTTGCACAAGTCAATCGGATCGTCATGATTATAATTTTAATATTCTTTTAAAAAACCTAGTTAGAATTTGTATTCTTACAAGATAGTTTTAAGATATTATCTGAAGAATTATAGTTTATTTTTACTCCAAATAACAGCCTTAGTACAGCTTCTTATACAGCCTTTCTATTGATTCTACAGCTACTCTACAGCTCCAATAACGCAAAAAGTTTTATAATTTGTGCCAATTTCGCACTTATTAAGGCTGTAGAAGCGCTTATACAGCTATTATACAGCAGAAACATACAGCTTGTAGTATAAAAAATAACTAACAAACAGCTCGTATACAGCTTCTAATGCTACTTGGGTCGCTTCATAGTAAGCTTTTACCGTAGCTTATGGACGCTTGCAACAGGAGTGGCATCACGCGTTACCGACAAAGATCATTAAATCTCTCGGGAAATCCTCGGCAGGCAGCTGTTTGGTACGTGGGCAGAAATTCCTCTGAAAACGGAAAATTCGGGACGATTTCTATATTTTTTTATTTATACTCCCGCACTAGAGATCAAGCTCTATGTCGCGGGGGACTTTACAAACATACATTACTACACATAACGGACACAAATTACACCCAGACTCAGAACAACTCTTTGTGAGTCACACAAAGTGTTGTCCTGTGTGGGAATCGAACTCACAACCGCGTGCACAGTAGGCGCATACTGCGATCACTGGACCACCAAGGCAGTCAAAAATTGAGAAATGTATAGGTAGGTATATTCAGCCCCTGTGTTTCACTACTCTGTGGTGTTCGTTTTCCAGGGAGGCCGACGGAGGGTCCTCCACAGCTATTATTGAGATTCAGACGGCATACTCTTCATCATATCTACACCCACTCCTGGAATATGTACTTGTGCTATAACTGTTTATTTAACACAACAGTTTATTTTGTTATTTACTGTTTTTATTTACAAATTTTAATGAGAATAGCGTTAAAAAGAAAGAATATCGTTAGTAATCGTATAGCAATACTACTAACTGATACACCGAGCTTTGACACTCGTGCGTCCTGTTGACAACTAAACCTACTGTCTTGAAACCCGCAACGAATTTGATGAGATGTAAATAGGAAGATCATTTTTGGGGGGGAGAACAAGAAGACGAAGCGAGGGCAGGCCTCCAACAAGGTTGACCGACGACCTGGTTAAGGTTGCGGGCAACCGATGGACAAGGTCGGCTCAGGATCGAGAGTTGTGGAAAACCTTGGGGGAGGCTTATGTCCAGCAGTGGACGTCTTTTGGCTGAGATGATGATGATTATGATGATGAAATAGGAGGAGTTAGAAAGAAATGTAAGATATGGTAATGTTGTATGTTTCGACAGTAATGTCAGAAAGAAGACAGTGCAGTGCCGTGAGTGCATCACAGTGTACAAACAACGAGCACAATTACCGCCTGGACGATGGTTATCGACGAGCTGATCGCGTGCTTCCCTCACTACAGCATACGGTGTGAGTTGTAGGATACTGCGAAATATTCTTTCGACCTATAAAGACCTTCCCTTGACAATGTTCAAGACCAAATTAACGAAATGGCTTCTAGATAATTGCTTTTACAACCTCAATGATTATATGACATGTATAAAATATAATACAATTATTTAATCCTTACTCATATTATAAATGTGAAAGTTTGTAAGAATGGATGGATGGATGGATGTTTGTTACTCTTTCACGTAAAAACTACTGAACGGATCTGGATGAAATTTGGCACAGAGATAGATTATGGTCTGGAATAACACATAGGCTTTACAGCGATAACCGACATCCACGCGGGAGCTGCGGGCAACAGCTAGTACCTACATAATAATGTTCAAAGTTGACATAATTTAATTAATTTTAATATCTAATAAAATATGTGTAATGCTATAAAATTACTTAGATTTTCCTAGTATGTATTGTAGGTTGTTAAATTATAATGTAAGACTTTTTGCACACCATTGTTATGATAGAATGTACTGAACTAATATCGTAATTATTATCATCTATTGTATGTACTACATTCTGGCAAATAAACAATTTGAATTTGAAATTTGAATTTCAGTTTTGTGTCACTAAAGAGACAAACAGTACCATACTAGCGAGCTTAGCCACTGAACCAATGCAGTGTTTGTGTATATAAAGGAGATAAAGACAGAGGTAGGGCACCATACAATTGTACAATCCCGACTGAGGACGGACCTCCACCTTACAGAAGACCACAGCCAAATAACTACATACAACAGTGTCGCTAATTTAAGGATTCATTTTGAAAGAAACGTTTTCTTATCCCAGGGATACTCTTAAAGCCCTGGTGTAAAAAAATGGTCTAGCAATACACAAGTGATACTTCTGATATTGCAAGCGTCCATAGGCTATACTTAGTAAATTGTTTGCCACCTAAGTAGTATAAAAAACAGACCGACAGATAAACATATTAAAACAAAGAACAGCAGAATATTATATCACCCGTGCCACTTAGAGCACTTGCTACTTTCTCTGTGGACGATGAGAGTTTAGAGAAAACATAGACTTATATTCTTATATTCTCTATTCCCTTAAATAGAGAATGCCTCTATGTTTGCGCACACACGTGTGCACTAATATATGTCCTGGGCTGTTGACTTGTCTCCATTTTGGGACCGCTCTTATGTAATATGATTGATAGTGAACTTTTTTTCAATCTACCAAAGAGGGAAACAAGCACACGGTCCGCCTGATGGTAAGCAGTTCCCATAGCCTATGGACACTTGCTTGTCAACCGTAAAACCTATTTTTACCCAATCTAGGTATCGAAACGACGCCTAGAGTACGCACTACCATCACGCCGCAATCTTTTAACACATTATTTAATAAGGTCATCATTATCGATTATTTAGTTAAAACTTTTGCAACTTGGGCCAGCATTATCAGTAGTATACCTACATAGCGCAGTCAATTATAAGGGTTGTGTAAAGTTTAACCCATGTTTAGCACCACCCCTTATTCACTGCATCATTTTAAACTTGTAATTTATTTAAATCGTCGTTTAGTATGTACAAGTTTCATAGAATATGATCTATCTTAAGCGCCGAAGACTTCCACTGGATCTGGGCCTCCGCGAAGGATTTTTACATTACATTAATCGCATCCTCAGTAAAAAAATGGCGTAACTTGAAAAATGTCACTGGGCAATTTTGAACTTTAGATGTTGAGAATAAGATATAAATTGCAAAACAAACACGCTTCAAGTTACGTCATTTTTCTACCGTAGGTACGATTTGTTCCGTTATAACGCTTAGGCCACAATGTTTCAAAAATCCTTTTTTTGTACTTATGTGTGTTGTAAAAGAACTGGTTGACTGGACATACTATTTTCCACAGCCAATTCGCTAACTTGAAAATTTGCCTCAAGAAGAATTGGCTAGAAACTCGGGCTACTCCTTTTAATCGCCAAAGCTACCGTACCGCCGTACCGTAAGATTCCAGAGGAATTTCTTACCACGTACGATTAGGCTTAGGAATGAGCTCCCTGCCGAGGTTTTCCCAAGAGGTTTTAACATGGGGTTCTTCAAGAAAGGAGTTATAAGGATTTTAAAGGGTCGTCAACGCGTGAGTGACACCCCTGGTGTTGCAAACGTCCATAGGCTACGGTAACTGCTTACCATCAGGCGGGCCGTATGCTTGTTTACTACCTCGGTAGTATAAAAAAAGTAAAATTACAATTTGGTATGAGTTACAATATTTGTGGTTGCAAAGAGGAATCTTCAAATAAGTTCCTTTTCGAATTCATGAGCGTTTTAACTCGTCTCAATAATGCCATCGGGCCTCAGACATTCTTTACTGAAATTGTTATCAAAACATGTCTAATATCAACATAATTATATATTCCTTTGATAAGTACACACGGAACAGTAACACGTTTAACCAAATACACAGTTTACATATTCAAACTTCGGAAATATGTCTAACAAACTCAAATTTGGACTCACGAGTCAAGTAGTTCGCTTTACAGTCTACACAGTTTGATCTGCAAGTTATTCGTAGTTCACATCGACAGGTGTAGGGGGCACTAATAGTTGAAAATTCAAAGTTGTACTCAAACATGGCGAGTAAACACTACGCCATCTGGCGAGCTTTGCCCAATACTAGTCGCGGTCTTGTCGCCCTTGTGTTGTATGACTACTTGAATTGGGGTACGTTTTTATAAAGTGCTCACAAATATTTGGGTAAATTTATAATGTAATAACAAATACGAAAGTTTGGATGGATGGATGTTTTTCCTCAATAACTCCAAAACGGCTGAACGGATTTAGATTAATTTGGCACAGAAATCGATAATGATTATAGTCTGAATGAGCACATATACTTTTATCCTGGAAATAACACTATTTCCGTTAGAATGAATGGAATGGACACGTAAGCGAAGCCGCGAGCGGATGCTAGTATATAGTAAAATACTTGAAATATTAATGTCCTTTGGACCTATACTCAGATGATCCCAGTATTTTATCTCATTGCTATTGCTAAAAAGATGTATGTCAAGCTCGTAGCAACCAAGCAGTTACAACTGCCCTTCTTGACAAGTGGCATAAACGGCAATCGAATCGCATGAAAATCAAAGCAAATGTAATGATTTCACATAAGTTTACGACATAGTATCGTACACTTACGTCAAATCCATTTCCATTTGCTTTCTATTCTATTCGGTTCGGTTACATTTTATACCACTTGTCTAGAGCTGTTCTGTTTTATCCGAGTATCCGCAATAAAACCCCACATCGAGCCCTCATATTAAACGAGTCATGTTATAGCCAAGTGCGTGCAATGCTTGTCTTGCGAGGGAGAACTAATTGACAGGCTCAAGGAGCGAGTGGTGCAAAAACATGGCGAATTTTTATTGCTGTCAAACCACTTGTGTAGACTACGCATTATATGACAGTGCTGTAATATGGCTTTGTTTATGGTTTAACTACCTTTTACATGCGACTTCGCGTGTGTTAACCGACTTCAAAAAAGGAATTCTTAATTCGACTATATATTTTTTTGTTTGTTTGTTAAGCGATCTTTCCGCCAATTATGACTTGATTTTGATGATTTTTGTTTGATAGGTCAGAGCTCTATATCAATTTAATTGTAATTGATTTAGCGCTTTTTGAGAAAATCAAAACCAAAATATCTACCTACAAATATCTAACTAAAAATTAAAAATTAAAAAACCAAACCGACTTCAAAAAGCGAAAAACAACTGGATAAAGATTGAAGCCAGTGTCAAGTTAAATATTAGGTGACAGGAGTAGACTTAGCACCGATCAATCTGTATTCAGTTATTTTCACTTTTACACACACGGCCATCTAATCCAAAATTAGGCAGAGCCTTTACTATGGCAACAAGACAACATGTAAACACATTTATATATTTTTAAATATATAAATAATATATATATAATTAATTTATACCTAGACACAGATTAAATATTCGTTCTCAACACAGTTTTTTTATATTCTGGATGGGAATCGAACCCACACTTTTATAGATGGTAAAGTATCCACTTAAACCATTACTTATTAAGGTTTTTAAAGGGTCGGCAACGTGTGAGTGACACCCCTGGTGTTGCAAACGTCCATAGGCTACGGTAACTGCTTACCATCAGGCGGGCCGTATGCTCGTTTGCCACCATGGTGGTATAAAAAAAACACAAACACATGCACTCACAATTAAAACAAAAATAATCTTTACAATTCATTTGCGTGCGTGTCAACTCAAAAATGGCGTGATACAATGTCTATAAAATATTTTTATCATCAAAATAATTACGCATTACGTACAGTTAACCCACAGACGGCTAGAACAAGTGCTCCCAGCGGGATCGCATGAACCCCATGCCGGGTGATACCCCAGAGTATAGCGGGTACTTCAGACCCCGGGGCTCAACAGCACAAATTGAATTTTTTATTAATTCAAACTTCACCAAAAATTGTCTGTTAATTTTAAATTGGTACGTTTTGTTGGCTTGATTGTGGAGTACAGCTATTTATTATTCTATATAATATATATATTATGAGTTGTTGCCCGCGGCTCCACCCTCGTAGATGTCGGTTATCGCGATAAAATAATCTATATGCTATTCCAGACTATAATCTATCTCTGTGCCAAATTTTATCCAGATCGTTTCGTTATTGCGTGAGTAACAAACATTCATACACCCATACATCCATTCTCACAAACTTTCACATTTATAATTATATTAAGGATATACAGACAGGTAATATAGATAGATAGGTACGTAGATTATTTTGTCTATTAAGCTATTCTTAAAAGAGGAAGGGCACCATACAAGCAAGCTAACCCGATTGGGAAAGGACCTCCTTCTTACAGAAGACCACAGCCAATATTTTGAAAGAAACTTTTCTTATCCGATGAATACTGATGGACGCTTGCACTGCCAGAGGTATCACTTGCATGTTGCTGACCCATTTTTAACATTGGCTTTAAGATGGAGTATCCCTAAGATAGGAAAACATTTATTTCAAAACGCATCCCTTATTGAGTGCTTAAGACCTGTACTCACACACAGTTACACAAATACACCGCATTGTGTAGTTATTTGGCTGTGGTCTTCAGTAAGTTGAAGGTCATTTTCCAGTCGGGCTTGCTAGTTAGCAATATAATTAAATTATTAAATCTAATATTTATTTTTAGTAGGTAAGTATATTTTAACAGTGATTTATCAAACATCTGTATTTAATTCGTTATTTTTTAACATAAAATAGTAATTCTACTTTTTTATAACATGCGAGGCGGTCTTTGGGGACCGCCGATAAAAGTGAAAACTAAGTAAACGGTAAATTGTATCGTCGAGCTATTAGATTATTATCACCAACCAAAAAGTGAAGTATTCCATATTGGGCATCCGTTTTAATGGCACCTGAGTGAATAGCACCTAAGGTATTCCACATTGGGCACCTACCGATATTTTTATATCGATATGTTCCACTAATGGCACCTGCGAAAAATATCGGTAGGTGCCCAATGTGGAATACCTTAGGTGCCATTCACTCAGGTGCCATTAAAACGGGTGCCCAATATGGAATACTTCCAAAATGTTTGAATATGGAAAGCGTTCGTTGACGATGACACGTGTTCCATGATTTTTGTTCACCCAAAAAGTCTAAAGAAGTTTTCACTTCAATAATATTTTTTATCGATAAATTTAATATATTCAACCTTTGACATACAAACTGCATGTCCATCAAAATCACTGCACAGTTGTTCTGTATAAAGGGTGCGGACATATGGCGGACATTATGGGCGCTTTTATTAACTGTGGCTGTCACTCAATTTGGAGTATTAGCCGTGTAGACGCGCGCGCTTCGGGCTATTGTAGCTACAGTATGTTGCGAAAACTACTGCGGGAGTTTGTTAATTACTTTGATTGGGGTTGAAATTGTTAGTAGTTATGGAATATTTTGTTAAGTAGAACATCAATATAGTAAAAGCGGTTTTTTTAAACTGTTTTTTTCTTCGATTAAGTATAAAATGTTTTAAAAGTGCAAATTTTCTTATTGAAAACAATTATAATTTTATTTAATTCTATTATAGACACTTCATGACATTTTAATTCGAACAATAAAATTGATTGCTACAAATATATTATAATTTATTCTAATTTCAAAAATAGAACAAATTATTTGTTTTTAATTTTTGAATAAAATATTTTTTATTTTTACCCACTAAAATACTTCTGCAGATAATAAAAATCTAAAAAATAAATAGGTAAGTAAATATTTACCTATTTAGGTAACAAATAGATAGAAAACTCTTTAAAAGTCTATCACGTCGTGTCTTTTTTTGACAATGCTTTTCTGTCTTATTTTCCCTCAGTGGCTGTCTGCGAGACTTTTCATTTTTCTTTTTTTTTCCAGCTTCGTGGACTTATCGGCACTGGCAGTGTTCTCGCTAATTCCCACTAATCTCGCTAACACACCTACGGGGCGATAATCGCATACCGATAACACTTCGTTAGTAACATTACACTACTTGACACGGTAATGAAAGAAAGATTCTGTAATATACTTTTGCCTTTTGCACTGACCGCCCTACGTCATGCGGCAAACAGACAGACTGATGGACTTATGATATTTATAGCAATGGATACAAATCGTTTAAGTTAACATCAGATTTTGGAATATCGCGTTTTTACGATTCAGATATTATAATGGTTTTTTTATATTATAATTATCATCTTTATTGTACACCAAGCAAAAATACAATAGTATAATATAACAGTTTGATAATAGTAACTCTGGCTTTCATTCAATTTGGAGTATTAGCCGTGTTGACGCGCGCGCATGTTAGAATACAATGGGCGGTCTTATCACTAAAAGCGATCGCTTCCAAGCTTACCTTTTTAGCTAAAAGCTAAAACCGCTGCTAGACAGACTTCCCCCGATAATTATACAGCATTCAATTTTAAGCTGACTTGCCATCGACTGCCTGCAACCATTAATAATAAAGATAAAATTATTATAATTTTACTTATTTTTTGTTTATTTGTTTTTCTTTACAATAATTTTACATATTTTATACAACAATTCACATCTCAATCATCCACTATTATATTAAATCATCCCCTGTAATATCAATAAGCCGGAATACCGCAGGCGTTTAGCCGCTGACAACTATTGTGCTGCGCCGCCCCAACAGTTAGTAATACCGCATTATACTTGCGCGGGAGTACAACCCGCCCCGAATGTTGTGCCCCAATATAATTGATTCAGTTGCGCGTGAAATTCCATAGTATAACCGTTTGTTTTGATTTTATTCGCTCCGGTTAATTTTAATAAAGTTATTTTGTACTCTATGAATACATTTTAGAAGTTTAAATGGAAATAAGTAGGTACCTATTTGTTTATTTATTTCATTTATTTATAAATATGTATAAATGAATATTTACTATTACTATCACTATGTAAGGAGTGATAGCTGAGTGAAAGAAACTGACGTTTGATGCATAAAGTGTGAGTTCGACCCCGGGATAATTTAGAGAGAATTAAATGACTTCCTATCAGCGAACATATAAGAAAATATCATCACGAAACCCACATGTACTAGAAGTAGGTACTAAAGGCATGTCTGATCTACCAGTCCAAATTCTGCCAGTATATGTATGTAGATTAAGACTCCAACGCACTGAGCTCTCATGATAGAGGAGAGTAGACCCGTGACCAGCATAATATGTATATGGAGACCCGTGACCAGCATAATATCAATATTGCAAATCTACTATTATTTTGTCAGTAAAAGTAGTACATAGTAACTCGTATGCTTGAAAATTAAAGTATAACGAAGAAATACCTGCCCCTCTAGACAAGTGGCATAAACAAAGGCAGAAAGCAAAGCAAGTTTACGACATAATGTCGTACGTTGACGTCAAATCCAATACATTTGCTATCTATTCTATTTGATTCGACTACCATGTAGGTATACATATTGTATAGAGGGTCAGGTATGCATGCAAGTGAAGCCCCAGGTATTACCAGCGCAACAAACAATGGTGACTGCTTACCATAAGGCGGGCCATATGCTTATTTGCCATCAAAGTAGTATTAAAAAACAACTTTAATTGAACATACTTTTTTCTTTAAATGTTAATTCATGTAAAAAAGTAATAAGATTAACAATCATGGACTTAATCAAATCGAATTAAAAATAAACACGCAACGTACACATATGGCACCTATTTCTGCACTTGCCCCAAGACAGTTGGGGTGCCCCAATAAAACATCAACAGTTACAAATGCCCCAATGAAACAACGATAATTTATTCAATCATGACGGAGTAATCCGGGCTCACATGTGAATAATAGAAATCTCTGCAATCTTTTTACACTATGGAGGAAAGAGGAAATATTTAATCGCATGATTTTTTTCGTTGTGGGTTCGATTTTAGATTTTGTTGTATGATTCATTCATGTTTGTTGCGAGCTAGTCGTGTTAACTGTAAAATATGAATAGAGATTGAGGGCTCGTTTTTCGGGAGTTGTTTAAAATTGTAAAAGGAATTATTTTTGTTATTTTAGCATCATTTTAGACTGAAACAAAAATTGGTTGTGTTGTTTACTTAGATCGCAAATAAGTAGTTAATAATATAGGTAAATGGCCCATCTGATGGTAAGCAGGTATTGCAAGCGTCTATCGTAGTCTATAGACTCTTGCAATATACCTGGGGCATCGCTTGTGTTGTCGACTCAATATTTATAAACCAGGTTTTTGTGGGATACCTACCTTTATACCTGGAGTACCCTGGAATATGATTTCAAAAATTGAAGGAATTTTTAAGCCTTAATCCACACCAGCTGACCGAAGGTAGTTGGTGAATTAGACATTAGGTATTTTTCTTGACACATTTGGACTCGCGATGTTTCCTCCGCTAACGGTGATACGGTAAATAATTTTATAACACTTATATTATATTGACTGCCTTGGTGGTCCAGTGGGTACAGTAGTGCCTGCTGTGCACGAGGTTGTGGGTTCGATTCCCACACAGGGACAAAACTTTGTGTGACCCACAAATAAATGTTCTGAGTCTGGGTGTAATTTATGTCCGTTAAATTGTATTTTTGTAAAGTCCCCCGCAACACAGAGCTTGGTCTCTAGTGCGGGAGTAGTCTTAAAAAAATACATTGGCATCTACTACCTATCAAGATCGTACTCACACCTGG
This sequence comes from Trisateles emortualis, assembly GCA_947095525.1. Taxonomy (NCBI): domain Eukaryota; kingdom Metazoa; phylum Arthropoda; class Insecta; order Lepidoptera; family Erebidae; genus Trisateles; species Trisateles emortualis. The sequence continues at coordinate 6,203,543 of OX352748.1, read as the reverse complement.
GGCTCACACCTCGACTTCAACCATTTTTCCTATTATACAAAATAATAGTAACCTATAAAGGTTTCACTGCTCGGCGCGGGTCTCCTCGCCTCTATTCGGTCGGTTTAGGCCTTAATTCCTCCGCTCAATGCGGGTTGGTGAATCTGACATGACTTTCGAATTACTTGTAAGAACATGTGGGTTTTTTTTCCACTCCCGCACTAGAAAACAAGCTCTGTGTTGCGGGGAACTTTACAAACATACAATTAATGGACACAAATTACACCCAGACTCAGAACAATTCTTTGTGGGTCACACAAAGTTTTGTCCTGTGTGGGAATCGAATCCACAACCTCGTGCACAGCAGGCGCATACTGCGACCACTGGACCACCGAGGCAGTCAAAGTTTCCTCACGATATTTTCCTTCACTGTTAGCAGATGGCAAATCATTTGATGTGTACATATAAACTTCATAATGTTAAATTCACATTGGGATCACCCGGGATCGAACTCGCACCTCTTGCGTGCAAGTTGGTTAGTTTCCCATTCGGCCACCACCGCTTTTTCAATCAATTTAAACGTCACAAATTACATCTCCCACGAAATTCACTATAAACTGTCGTCACATATAAAATCCGCCTTCACAACCCCCCGCAGGGGTGCCAACCGAAAACAACACGATTTGTATTTATATCTAAACCGTTCTTTTGTCGTGCGATTAGTAGCGTATTGTTGCGACAAATGGGAGCGCGCAAGTGTGCGAGGGTACTTAGCAGGCTTAGTACTGGGGTTAAATGTTATTGAGGCCTATAGCGTGGGTGTTTCGTAGTTTGATTTGATTCTGAATATTTGATTTATTGTATTTTTGTATTCAGGTTTAGGCTTCTTAATATAAAATTCTCGTGTCACGGTGTTTGTAATTAAACTCCTCCGAAATGGCTTGACCGATTTTAGTGAAATTTGGTGTGCATATCGGTTAGGTCTACCCCTAATTTATTTTGACGTATTTTTCTGTTTCATTTTATTCACACTAATAACATTGGTTATGCATGCTCTACGGTTTAGAGCACTTGCTTAACTTGGGGCCATACCATGACGTCGTTATAGCGATTTATTTTCGATTTGAAAATCGAGAAAACTTTCTATGTAAAAGGACATATTGACATATCTTAGAGGAAGATGACATGTTATAATTTTACGTGTGAAAGGAAGCACAATGTATTGCAATCCAGACAAACCTTAGTGGTTTTTGGACTGCTTATGTGTATAAATTGTATATTTTATGTAATAACCGTACCGTAAGATTCCAGAGGAATTTCTTACCACGTTTGATTAGGCTGTGGAATGAGCTCCATGCCGAGATTTTTCCGGGAGACTATATAGCTTGGGGTTCTTCAAGAAAGGAGTTATAAGGTTTTTAAAGGGTCGGTTAACGCGTGAGTAACACCCCTGGTGTTGCAAACGTCCATAGGCTACGGTAACTGCTTACCATCAGGCGGGCCGTATGCTTGTTTGCCACCTTGGTAGTATAAAAAAAATAAAAAAATGTCTTCGAAGACCTATACTCATGCACACAAACAACTACACTATTGTATTTGCAATAAACAAACCTTATCAAAACGTTACGAAATTATTGTATTAATATAAAACAAAAACACAATCAGAGTCTCTATCCCGGTACAGTCACGCACGAACGCGTCCCCGTGCTAATGAGAGATAATCCCGGGACTACAGCTTCGCCATGATTTCTATTGCAATCCCACCCCGGGTTTCCCCATCCCGTGATGCGAGCAGTGATTCTGCCAGTCCCCTATATTTAGGGGTCCAAACAAGCTTTGTTTTTTTTATTGCGCAATTCTCGCGGTGTTACATTTAAATGAATTGAGGGTATGAGTTTCATTTTTAATTACTGTTAAGGGTGTGATTCTGTGTGATATTTTATTGCTAGCAATTTAGTATTCAGCTTATTGTGTAGGTACTAATCCTACTAATATTATAAATGCGAATGTTTGTAAGTATGGATGGATGGATGTTTGTTACTCTATCACGTAAAAACTACTGAACGGATCTGGATGAAATTTGGCACAGAGATAGATTATGGTCTGGAATAACACATAGGCTACTTTTTACAGCGATAACCGACATCGACGAGGGCGGAGCCGCGGGCAACATAACTAGTATGATTATATTTATTCAATCTTAACTAATATGATGAAGAGGAAAGATTAGATCTTTTGTTTGTTTGTTACGATTTAACTCAGAAACTACTTGACCGATTAAAAAAAATCTTCACCATTAGAAAGCTACGTTATCAGCGATATTAAAATAAAATACGGGATCCCTACGAAAACTAAATATGTACCACGTTTTTAGGTACTATTTGGGTATACATTTCAATTATTATGCATACGATAGATAATACTGAACGTAAGGAGGTTATATTATAACAATGAATACAAAATCGTTCAAGTTAAAATCAGATTTCGTTCAAATTGCGTTTTTACGACTCACACTGCTGTTTTATATTATATTAAACACATACATATTTATTTTGTTTACGTAAATATCTATAATAATAATATTTTTCGGGACAACTCACACAACGCCACATGATCCTAAACTAGACAGAGCCTGTATTATGGGAATCAGACAACTGATAAACATACTTATATATTTCTAAATACATACATACTATATAAATAACAGACACAGAACAAACAATCGTGGTCATCACACAAATATTTGTCCTGAGTGGGAATCGAACCCACGACCTCCGGCTTAGCAGTCAGAGTCACTAACTACTAGACCAACATGTCAGTCATCCTTACTAATATTATAAATGTGAAAGTTTGTGAGAATGGATGGATGGATGGATGTTTGTTACTCTTTCACGTAAAAACTACTGAACGGATCTGGATGAAATTTGGCACAGAGATAGATTATGGTCTGGAATAACACATAGGCTACTTTTTGCAGCGATAACCGACATGCACGCGGGGACGCGGGCAACAGCTAGTATATTAATAATAATATCAACTATATATGACTCCGTGACTACTAGTACAATAATTCTAAAAGGAAAATGAAAAATAATGTTACATGAACGCAATATTCCTTTCAGCGTACGAAAACAGTACTAGTAGTCGGGGAGCTCGTAGTTTTAAATTATACTCGTAATAATGTATCGGTAAGCCAAACCTATCACGAGTACGCGGCGTCGTCGGCGTCAACGTCAACGTCAATGTCAGCGTCAGCGAAAAGTAGTATTATTTAAATTAAAACTGTACTGATATACTTGTATTTTTGGGTTTACGTTTACTGAACCTTCGTATTTTTAAAAAAAATTAGTACATTAATATCGTGTTTAAAATTTAATTGAAGCTTATAAACAGGTCATTACATATGTGTTGAGATTGAATAAATACTTATTTTTTTAATAGAAAATTCTCACCTTTAGGGAACAAGAGTATGTTTATTCTTGCTCCCTAAAGGTGGGAATTTTGTTGTGTGAATTGTATGTACAATTGACAGACACAATGTACACCCACCCATACTCGAAACAAACATTTGTACATAACACAAAAGTTGTCCCTATAACCATAAACTGATTAAGATGTTCAAGACTAGACTCATCGCGTTGAGTGTATTGGATTTCATTTTTACACAAGACTGTGCAGTTGGTTTAATGGCTTTAGTCTTGCCATTTACCACTGCGCGGTGTTTTGTGGGTTCGATCACACACAGGACAAAAAATTGCGTAATCCATTAATAGTTGTTTCAATCTAAGTGTACTTTGTGTCCGTTAATAGTATTTTTGCAAAGTACTTCGCGATACATGGCTTGTTCCCTAGTTTGTTAGCGATCTAGCGTCCCTAGAGTTGTCTTAAAAAAAGACATTCTGCCTATCATTTCGGGAAAAGGTGACATTCTATTGCAATAGAAAAACAGCTGCCACTAGCTCTGGGACTATAATATATAATACTTATTCCATTTTTACATGGCAACGTCTTCCGAGATGGAAGGGTGTGTCTTTTTCATAAAGGCGAATTTAATATTTGAAACTTAATTTCGCGAGATGAGACTCGCTTCTTAGCGAGCGGAAGACGTGTAATAAAAAGTTACTTTAAACCTTCATAATATATTTAATACTTTTACTGCTAATATATTTAAAGTGATTTAAAGCCTTTATAACCTTTTTACTTCTAAATCTAAATAATCTGTACCTATATCTTAATATATATATTTCTTGTGTGCGTGTGTATGTGACTGAACTCCTCCTAGACGGGTGGACCGATTTTGATGAAATTTTGTGTGTGTGTTCGGGTAGGGCCCTGGATGGTTTAGATTCACAATTGGACCCGGTAGGTGGCGCTGCTGTCGGTATTTCAGCTTTTTCCGGCAGGACGACGTCTGCCAGGTCCACTAGTAATATATAGTTTCAGGGGCCAAACCATGGTAAGGCCCCTGAAACTAACCTGTAAAATGAAAAAGGTTGAAAAAACTTCTTAAAAGATCGAAAATAAATCGCTTTATGGACGTCATGACGTCATTAAAGCGATTTATTTTAGACAGACGGACCGACGGTTCTCGAGTGGCGACCACGTACAGGAAAACGCAGTGTGGGACGACCTCCTACTAGGTGGACAGATGACATCATCAGAGCTGCAGGAAAGCACTGGATGCAGGCATCTCAAGATCGGCATTTTTTTTTTTTCGGGACAATCCCACCCACATGCGCACCGCTGTGACTCCTGTGAACCAGGATTAACAGCGGAGTTACCAACTGATACACCGAGTTTTAACACTCGTGCGTCCCGTGGACAACTAAACCTACTGTCTTGGACCCCGCAACGAATTTAATCAGAAGTAAATAGGAGGAGTTAGAAAGAAAAGTTTCCACTTCCCTCCATAGAAAAAGCGGGAGACAAAATAAATCTGTATAGGTTTGTAACCTATGAAAAGGAGCACCACGGAGGACCTTAAACTACGGGACCTAAGTGAGCTAAGTTTGATTGCTATAATATGTATGGCAGAAACGTTTAAAACGGAAATTTCCTCTAGATGAGACTAAATCCCCATAGTAGGCCGCTCCAGATGATACATGTAAGCTGTTCAACGTAATAGTACGATCATTATGCCAAAGACTACACTCCCAGAGTATGTGATGAGCAGACTCAAGATCGGCATTGTGGAGACATATGAGAGAGGCCTACATTCAGCAGTGGACATTATCAGGCTGAGATGATGATGATGATGGTCCGTCTGTCTGTCACCACGCTGTATCTCATGAACCGCGATAGCTAAATAGTTGAAATTTTCACAAATGATGTATTTCTGATGCCCTTACAACAAAAAAAACAGAATAAAACAAATATTTAAGGGGGCATGAAACAAATTATACATTTAATAAATTAAATAATTTCAACTAAAATAAACAAAGAAGAATATCTTATGGGCCGATATTTAATACAAATCTTTCCTCTTTATAATATTAGTGTAGATTAACGACTGTTTATTATGTACCTATAGAGGAGACCCGTGCTCAACAGTGGGACGTTTATGGGTTGAGATGATGATGATGATTAACGACTCTATTCAAATTCTTATCGACATCCATTTTTCTTTGAAACGTGTCTATTATAATACAATCAGTACTACAACTATGCCATTAGGTCACAATTAAAATTTATAAGCAAACACAAAGTACAGAGCTATCTGTTGATTTTATCTGCGGACTGACCAATGAACAAACAGAATTTGAATAAAGAACTGGACTAATGGAACGGGCGATGTTTGCCGATGTTTGCCGAGTCGCGCGATAACGAATAGATGCGAGTGTAGCGAGTAAACACTGGCGCGAGTTGGCTCGCTAGCAAGTAAAGTGTGACCTCGCGAATCAACTATACTTACCAAAACTTATACATAAAAAACATGCTTTGCCATTTTAAATCTTATAAATGGTAAATAAGGTGTATATTTCATCATAAATTTCAATTACTTATGTCGTTTAAAGTATTTTATCAGTTAAAATTTAGTCTTATATCACTTGTCATTAAGTTTAATTTTGCGTTAAGAATAGTTTTGATATTTTTTCGTGAAGGGGACGTCTAAAAAGCTTCAGAGGTGAAGGTGTGATAGAGCATACAAGTGATAAATAGAAATGTATGGCGTGGGTGTATGTACGTGCTTTTTGTGTGCCTGTAACTTTGTAGTTTGTTGTTAAGAATAATTATATTTTATAGGTTAATGACAAATATATTAGTATAATAGGAGAGGTAGGGCACCGTACCAGCGAGCAAGCTCGACTGGGGCAACACCTTCACCTTACAGAAGACCACAGCCAAATAACTACACACAGCGGGGTAGTTATGTTCCTTTGTGTGGTGTGAATATAGGTTTCTAGCGCTCATTTAGGAATGTGTTCTGAAAGAAACGTGTTCCTATCCCAGGGATACTCCATCCTAAAGTCCTAGTGTAAAAAATTGGGTCGACAACACGCAATCGATACCCCTGGTATTGCAAGCGTCCAGGCTGCGGGAACTGCCGTATCTGCGGTGCCACTTAAGTAGCATAAAAAAAGGTATGCTTTTTTAATAAAACGTTTAATTATCTTAGAAATAAGTACACATTTATTACCCTAGGTATTACAATCCTCCATAGGCTCACAGAAACTGCTTACGAACAGGCAGACCGTATGCTTGTTAGCCACCTAAACATTATAAAAACCTCCTTTATTTGCTTAACACATTGCATTTTAACCAGACATTAAATTAATACCCGAAAAATTATAATAAATTAAAAACAAAATGTCTTAGTGAAGGCGGTATTTAGGGCGGCGACACACCTGTCCAAACACGCTGCGATGAATAATTAAGAATGTTCACTGTATTACACGTTACACGCAGTCGCGTGCACGCCAGCGACATACGAACGACGTGTTCTATGATAAGTCTAACGAAATATTGTGGGGTATAATGAAATTTATTACCTCTTTTTAAAGTAAAGCCGACGACCTGGTAAAGATTGCGGGCAACCGATGGACAAGGTCGGCTCAGGATCGAGAGTTGTGGAAATCCTTAGGAAAGGCCTATGTCCAACAGTGGACGTCTTTTGGCTGAGATGATGATGATGATGATGATGAAGCTATATAAACCTGTATAAAGAAATATATTTGTGTGATGAGCATGATCGTTTGTTCTGTGTCTGGGTATTTTTTATATACCTATTTAGGTGGCAATAATTTTAATTTTATTGCAAAAATTGGCCAGCCAAAAACAGAAGATAACGAAAACTTTGTTTTGGGAAAATTTGGATACGGAAACAGAAACGAAAGAGGAGAGAAACTCATTCAATACGCTTTGGAACACAAAATGTCAATTATGAACTCCTTTTTTAAGGCTCGAAATAATCGCAAATGGACTTGGCTCTCCCCTTGTGGTAACGTTAAAAATGAAATCGATTTCATTTTATCGAAACACCCTTCGAAGATAAGAAACGTAGAAGTACTGCATGGCTTCGGATTCAGATCTGACCATCGCTTGGTCAGAGCTACTTACATTCTAGCTCAGGGCAAAAAGAATAGAACGTCATTTAAAGCTCAACTTACGCCACTAAGAACGGATGAGGATATATCGGTATATTTAAAAAACCTCGAAATCAACATAAATCAACTGGAAACACAGGACATAAAAGAAGAAAATACTCAAACTTTGTATAACAAACTCGCTAACATTATCAATACTAGCTTTCCACATAGATCAAATAAAAAACCAAGAACTATTGATAAAATACTTAAAGAACCCACTCGAACTCTTCTAACAAGACGAACAGAACTATTGAAGACAAAACAAAAAACAAAAGAAATGAGAGAAGAATTGAGCAGACTATTTAAAGCTACGAGTAAGGCAATCTGCAAAGACTACAAAGACTACAGAAATAAAATAATTGAGACCAACCTTAAAGACTACAGAAGCTCGAAAAAAGCCTACAAGGAATTGACTACACACAAGAACTGGATTCAAAACTTAAAATTAAAATCAAAAGAAGCCGAAACAAGACAAGACATTATGAACTGCGCCACAGATTTCTACAAACAATTATATGAAAAAACATCAGATCTAATTTCTTGTACCACTTTAACCGGAGATATAATTGAAAATTCTCGAGATACAAGTGAACTACCTCTTATAGTTGATGGGGAAGTTACGAAACACATCCAAAAACTCAGAACAGCTAAAAGCCCTGGTCCCAACGGCATACAAAACGAAATGCTGAAAGCTGGCGCTGTCATTTTAGCCCGTCCATTAGCGTATCTATTCAACAAGGTTCTAGACACAGGTCAGGTACCAGAACAATGGAAAAGATCCGACATAATCCTTCTCTACAAAAAAGGAGACCCTCAAGACATAGCTAACTATCGCCCTATAAGTCTCCTCTCAAGTGTGTACAAACTTTTCACATCAATTTTACAAAGCCGATTGAACCCGAAGATCGATGAGTTTCAACCGGTAGAACAAGCAGGGTTTCGTTCCGGATTCGCAACAACGGACCACATACAAGTAATGCAACAAATTATAGAAAAATACAAAGAGATGAATAGGCCTCTATACATTGCTTTCATTGATTACACCAAAGCTTTCGACACGATATCTCATGATGCTATTTGGGAAGCTTTAAACAAGTGCCACATACACGAAAACTACACAAGAGTGCTGAAAAATATCTACGAGAATAGCGTAAGTCAAGTCAAACTAGAAGTACGAGGCCCTGATATACCGATCTGCAGAGGAGTAAGACAAGGAGACCCCCTCTCACCCAAGCTGTTCATACTAGTATTACAGCAAATTTTTGATAATATTCACTGGCAGTCGGAAGGAATAAGAATCTACGGAGATCGACTTACGCACCTCAGATTCGCGGACGATATTGTTTTATTCGCCGAAACAAGCAAGGGGCTAGAAAACATGATAAACACCTTAAATAAAAAAAGCAAAACTGTAGGCCTCGAAATGAACAAGAGCAAAACAAAAGTAATGACAAACAGCCACACAAACGTTATAAACCTAAACGTGGAGCCGCTTGAATATGTGAGCAACTACATATATTTAGGAAAACAAATATCATTCGCGGATAAAAATGACGAACAAGAGGTCGAGCGGCGTGTCAATATGAGCTGGAAAAAGTTTTGGTCCCTGAAGGAAATCTTGAAAGGGGATTTTCCTCTTCACCTGAAGAAAACTGTCCTAGACACATGCATTCTACCTACTCTCACATACGGGTGCCAAACGTGGACGTACAACACTAAAATCAAAACTAAATTAATAACATGCCAGAAAGCAATGGAAAGGAGTGTACTAAAAATAAGAAGAATCCAAAAAGTGAAAAGTGTACATATAAGAAGAAAAACAAAAGTTATTGACGCCTTACAGTATGCCCTAAAGCAGAAGTGGAGGTGGGCAGGGCACATAGCTAGATGTACAGACAAAAGATGGACATTAAAGACAACTACATGGGACGGACCAACAGGAAAACGGAGAAGAGGGCGACCCAGAAAAAGATGGATAGAGGATATAAAAGCAATAGCAGGAAACAATTGGATAGGGAAAGCTAATGATAGAGAAGTCTGGCAAAAGCTGGAGGAGGCCTTTACCCGAGAAGGGGTTCCGATCAACGGTAATGAAGACAGCGATAAAAACGCTGAAAACAAATAAATTTATATAAATAACTAATGAATTGCAATATATATTTTTAATTTAATTTAATTTATTTAATTAATGAAATAAGTAAAAAAATCAATCAATGTTTAAAATGCATGTATCAAATATTTTGGATTGGAAATAAATGGGCTTTATTATTATTATTATTATTTAGGTGGCAAACAAACATACGGCTCGCCTGATGTTAAGCAGTTACCGTAGCCTATGGACGCTTGCAATATCAGAAGTACCTATCACTTGCGTGTTGCCAGCCCATTTTTTTACACCAGGGCTTTACGATGGGAGTACGTATTCCTATCCCTGGGATAGGAATACGTTTCTTTCAAAACGCATCACTAGCACCGAGGATCGTAGCACCCAGGACAAGTCTTTGTGTGATGTACATGATTTTTTGTTCTGTGTCTGGGTGAAACTTATCTATATACAAACTAGCTGACCCAGCAAACGTTGTTTTGCTACTAAAATAGTAATATCGCTATTAAAATATTAGGGTTGATCGTAGAGGAGTGAAAATTGAGGGTTGTATGTATTTTTTAATGCTGAATCAGAAAAAAATAAAATCAAAAAATTTTGTCTAAAAAATTAAATCAAAAAAAATTGGATGAAAAAGAGATGTTGTCCGATTCTCAGACCTACCCAATATGCACACAAATTTTCACGAAAATCGGTCAAGCCCTTTCAGAGGAGTTCAAAGTTGAACACTATGACACGAGAATTTTATATATTAGATGTATGTATAATAATGTATATAGAGATAAAATTATGTTTACCAGTTGTCTGGTTACCATCGTATGTGTTCAGCCTAGTCTGCAATCAGATGGCCGTGTATCAGTCTTCTTAAGATATTATTCTTACGTATACTTGTAAAATTAACTCTTATTTTTCTCCGTTATACTTTTAACTATATCCAATAGACATCATCAAAGATTTTTGCACTAAACAAATAACAATTAACGCATAGTGTGTCAATATGTCGGCAAAAAGATTGACTAAGGGTGGTTCCACAACTTTACCCTAAGGAATAGTAGGCAATGTTTACACCGCATCTCATTAAGATACCGCCCCTATCTGCCCCCACCCTAACGTCTCCACGAATTTGTTCGACCATAAAACATAAATAAACCTCTCTATAGTCCTGTGTTTGATTGTTACTATTGCAACGCATGGAAAAATGCGTATGCGACTTTGGGGTGTAAATAAAGACGCGTATGTCATATTGTTGCTTGAACAATGACTGCTTCGTTGGTCTAGTGGTCGTTAAGTGCGACGTGCTGATCATGAGGTCATCGGTTCGATTCTTGAGTCGGGCCAAAAAAAGACATATAATTTGGTTATTCTGTCAAGAGAGAGAGAGAGAGAGAGAGAGACATCCAAAGTTTGGAAGTTAGCAGTGATTACACCCCCATGTCGTGTCTTGGTAAAGCGGGTAAAACCGTTGGTCCTACACCTGATCTTTTTCTGGTAGTGTCAGATTGCAATTCTATCGAACTATAAGTGCACCGTTTATAGTATAGTCTTTGCGCACACACTTGTGCACTAAAATTATACTCTCACACATCTGCGTGCAAGTTAGGTACGTGCGGCGGCTAATTTCGACTGGCTAGTCTCCGTGGAAAACCAAAACTCGGATTAGAAAGGCATTAATTCAAATCATATAATAATTATCACTCTCATCTCAACCCATAAACGTCCCACTGCTGGGCACAGGTCTCCTCCATACACTTGGAGGGATATTAGCCTACTAATTATCACTACTCTAGAAAAAAAAATTGAGGGCAATCCTCAAATATGTTGATACCTTTAAACCTAATAACCTTACAAATAATCACCAATTGTCCATAATGTAAACGATAACGGTGCAATAAATTAATACAGTTGAAACATAACGTGTGCCACATAAATCTGGTGCTAAATCCCTCGTGGCGAATCGTCGAGGATCGATGAATGCACATATAATGCCCCTTAATAAAGATTAACAGCCTCAGTGTGAGTAGGACGACTATGATTTAGTTATTATTGAAGATAATGTTGATTTTTGATATTTTTTTTGTTTTCTACGAATAATTGCAAAAATATATAGCTATTACAAAAATTGCTATTCTTTAAAATTTATATAGTACTAGCTGTTGCCCGCGGCTCCGCCCTCGTCGATGTTGGTTATCGCTGCAAAAAGTAGCCTATGTATTATTCCAGACCATAATCTATCTCTGTGCCAAATTTCATCCAGATCCGTTCAGTAGTTTTTACGTGAAAGAGTAACAAACATCCATCCATCGATCCATTTTTACAAACTTTTACATTTACAATATTAGTAAGGATTATCTACTCTGTAATAATTTCTAATTAAGTGCATGCCGTGGCGATCTTTAAGTTAGGTATCGCTAAACACAAGATATAAGTACTAGTCTTAAGGGACTGTATGGTGTATACCTTTTTGATAGTACTAAATAAATAAATAAATTCTGAACCAAAATTCACTCGGGTTAAACAATTTTTGCCCTTATTTTTTTATCCGGGTTTTATTTCTAAAAATTCCGATCTTATTCTCCTACTTCTTGCTGCTTAGGCTATGCATCAGTCAACCGAGACAAATAAATATATCAATTATAGATATTATATATTTTGAGTATTTTTTTACAAGTTTTTTTTCGAGTCAAAACTTGTAAGCAAGATTTAAACAACTTCCCGGTAGCTAATATTGCGTATTCTTATGCAATACTGCAATAAGAACGAAACGAAACTAGAAATAAGGTTAGGTTTATCGTGAATTACTGCGATAAAAAGTGTGTCAAGGAGCTTGTAGTTAAGTAATAGCCACGCGGATCGATAGTTCTGCAAGGTTAACCTTTTTTTTTGTAGAGGGGAAATGCTTTACGCATACCGCCCCGCCCGAGGAAGCGGGACGGTTTTGTCGGTCTCTCCGGCCTAAAGATGGTAGGCGGCCAGCATACCGACTAAAACCACCTTGTGCACCTACACCCAACTTTGCTTTGCGTGCAGCTACACCTCGTCTGTTCGTAGATGAGAAATAATTTCCAAAACCAGCAAGATCTCTATATGAGAATGACGTGTCACGTGAACTCATAGCTAGGTGCATTCGTGTTCGGTAAACCATCAGCGGGTTAAGCTTCCAAGGGCGCGATAACCCTATAGATGGGTGAGCGCATATTGGTATTTCATCTGAGCGTCTCCGTGCTTCGGAGGGCACGCTAAAAGTCGATCCTGACTGTTATCAGTCGTTAGATCACGACAGAGGCCTAAATATAGGCGATCTAAATAACTGCCACCAGGTTGACCACTAACCAAACGATAAGAAGAAGTAGACGTCAACTTCGCTCGGGGCTGAAATACCCCCGATTTCAACAATGGTTCTTAATTTTCTACAAAAATACAAGTTTTCCCGACCCAAAAAATCAAACTGAGGTCCCACCGCACAATCAGTCGCAAACTTATTCCGGACCAACAAAGCTATACCTATAATCATAATAAGTATTGTACAAAACTAACAACATGGTAACCCTACTAGACAGCTTTCGCAAACCAACAACACGACTCCAAAACGTCGTATATCCTTACAAAATGTCCTCAAACCTGCCTTTATTCCTCTGCATCAGCTAAAATAAAATTTACAACGTTATTCGTGTTTAACACGACAGTACTATATTTGCTGCGTTAATTTTACAGTCACTATTTAGGTAATAGTTGACTATTATTATAATTAGTTGGGGATTTTAATCGATATGTCATTTAAATTTATTACACAATGTTTCGTAATTAAGTCATGAAAGAGATTTTGGGACTACTAATAGATACTGAAGTGAGGTAGGGCATCTTACAAGTGAGGTTACCTTACTGGGGAAGGACCCCTTCATTACAGTAGACCACAACAAAATAACTACAGTCAAGTTTCTGTTTTTCAGTTCAGGTCCACACACTGTTTGGTATACGATTTGCTGGTTAATATAATCAATGTATCACGGTAACTCTTTAGATGGGCGACCGTACAGTGGTATTTCATCTGAGTGTCTCCGTGTCTAGTAGGGCACTATAAAAGTTGGTCCCAACTGTTAACAGTCGTTAGATCACGACAGTCGCCTAAATAACTCTGTCATAAGCCCTTCTACGAGTAAACAAGTGGTATAAACGGTGGGATTTGACATAAGTTTACGATGTAATGTGTACACACACGTCAAATCCCATACATTTGCTTACTATTATTTTCTACTACCACTATTATGTTATGCCACTTGTCTAGAGGGGCAGATTGGCCATTAACCAAACGATAAGAAAAAGAAGTCAGAACGCAATAAAGAAGAAGAAAACGTATCCTGTAATACCTGGTAATGTGCACTGAAACAACTCCAAAAATCGAATCATATTTTAAACAACATCTACTAATCTAATACACAGTCATAATGCCAACTCTCCCTCTAAATATTTACCTACCCCTAACTAAAAACGGGTTAATTTCAGTAATAAAACAAACCGACGAAATTAAACGCTATCTCCAACGGTAGATGGCGTTGTTGGCCAAGTGTCCTCTTCATAATTACGACTCGCTCTTGGCAAATACTTGGACGCTAATTAATTTTTTTATTGCCCTCTTTGTTAAGGGAGGGGGTAAACAAATAAATTATGAACGGAATTGTGAATTCGTTAAAATTGTGTATAAAATTTTAAGGGTAGATACTATATTTTACTGTTTTGTTTATTTTGTATCATTTTTAGGGAAGAACATAAAGAGATCTCACTAACATTACAAACGCGAAAATTTGGGACGATGACATACATCGTCAAAAACTACTAGACGGATAATGATGTAACTTTACAATGTTACAGCTCATACTTATATTAGAATAGCACACATATGATATAGTCTATACTAAATTTTTGTTTTATACTACCAAGGTGGCAAACAAGCATACGGCCCGCCTGATGGTAAGCAGTTACCGTAGCCTATGGACGTTTGCAACACAGGGGTGTTACTCACGCGTTGCTTACCCTTTAAAAACCTTATAACTCCTTTCTTGAAGAACCCCATGCTATAGAATCTTGAATAAATTAAAAATTACCCTATAATTCTAAATAAATGTGACTTAAGTGACAGCAAAAGCGAGTTAGTATGTTTGTTACGCTTTCACGAGTAAACGACGGAACGGATCTTAATGAAATTTGTCAAGGAGATAGATGGTATCCTGGGGAAGAACATAGAATAATATTTTTATCGCGATAGCCGGTATCCACATGAGCGGAGCCGCGGGCAACAGCTAGTATGAAATAAAATAAAAATTACGACTATTTGTTAACCTTATGTTATAATACCTTTTCACTACCTTATTCATTTATTGTTTGTCGATAACAAATTTGTTGTCCTACATTTTTATTTGCCAAATTGCATCTTATGCCGGAAGCCTAAATTTTGAAGACAATTAAAATTGCATATATTGTTCCACATAATGTACTATTTCCTATTTATTCAGTTGCCATGTTCTATATCGTCTATAAGTAATTTGTTTACATGAAAATGTCAATATGTATTTTATTTAAAATATGGTTTTAATACTAGGATACATGATTGCATTGTGAGACGTCACTTTTTTTAAATTTTAATGTTGTGCATACTTGGTGCGCAGGATACGGGCCAGTTCCAACAGCATCCTGAAGCAGAAGCAGTTTACTTACATCTTAACACTTTCGCGGACAGTAACGTAGACACAATACATGTTTTATTGTCATGACGTCTATAGGCGTTCACTGTCCTTCAAAGTGTTAATTTGAAATTCGTAACATGCCTCTTAATATATTTAAAAGATACCTAAGCTTTGAGGTTGTCCTTTTAAAAAATCTAATTTAAATCGTCATGGTAATTACGGCCGCGATCCCAATCTAAGCACAGCTCTACACCCTGACATAAATATTTATTCTAGGTGGAAATCGAACGCACGATCTTCGGTTTAGCAGTCACGCCAATAAACCAACAATCTAGTCAATATCGTAGGTACTGTTTTCATCTAATCATGATCTCTCAAACAAAAGACCTTCAGCCCTGAACATAGGCCAAAACATTTCTATAGCATAATTTTTTTCACATATTTTTTTAAGACAACTTCCGCACTAGGAAACAAGCCCTATGCATGTCAGGGACTTCACAAACATACGATTAACGGACACAAAGTACACCCAGACTCAGGGCAACCATTTATGGATAACACATTTTTATGTCCTGTGGGGATCGAACCCACAACACGACGCATATAGGTAAATGGCGAGGTAACCACTTCAGCCAGTAAATCAACCGAGCAGTCAAAAAACAATCTATAGATACGTTATCTATACTAATATTATAAAGCTGAAGAGTTTGTTTGTTTGTTTGGTTGAACGCGCTAATCTCAGAAAGTAGGTACTGGTTCGATTTTAAAAAAAACATTTTTTGTTGATTGGTGCATTTATCCAAGAAGGCTATAGGCTATATAACATCACGCTATGATCAATAGGAGCGGAGCAGTAGTGAGATATGTTACAAAATCGGGGAAAATATTCCAAATTACCACCCTAGTACATTATATAAGTATCTATACACTAAACAGTTTATAATTTAAAGATGTCCCGATATCTTGGGAGTGTCACGCTCTTATAAACTTCGGTTCTTGGGGTCTGGGGTTCTAATCCGTCGGGCAGGCTGGCTGGCACGGCTGTGCTATCGCCCTTGCCACAGACACTCGCCTTGCAATCATATAATACTTATATTTGCGTTTGTATGACAAATTTGGTGGGAAGAATTGGGGCTGCGATTTGTTCTAGTGGCGATTTTGTAGTTTTATTTCTTAAAAAGACAACTCCCGCACTACAGAACAAGCTCTGTGTCGCGGGGGACTTCACAAACATACAATTAACGGACACAAATTACACCCAGACTCTGAACAACTCTTTATGGGCCACACAAGTTTTGTCCTGTGTGGGAATCGAACCCTCAACCTCGTGCACAGCAGGCGCATACTGCGGCCACTGGACCACCAAGGCAGTCGAATCATTATACTATACCAGCTGTACACTAATTAGTAATTACATATGCAATGATTTGTTTTTTGATACAGTTATGTCATGATCTCACTTGTTTTGTTTAAAGTCTACTTGTTGTTAAGTGTTTAATTATTTAAAAAAAAACCTATATTTTATACTGTTTAAGCAACATTGTTATTTGTTAATATGTAAATTTAATGGCGTTATTTAAAATTTCTGTTAACTATGTTATAATTCTACTTGCATGCTGTGGTCTCCATTAATTGAAGGAGTACACGAAAAGTTATATGGCATAATAATATTATGATAGTGTTGTGTATGTCCTTTGTTGGAGATGCAAATAAATAAATTTCTTCACATCATCACATCTTTTTTCAGTATAAAATAAAGTCACTAACCACTCTTTGTACGGTTAGATCTTCTTAACCACGCAACGGATTTTGATGTGGTTTTTACTGTCATTTAGAAAATTTCTTCTGGAAGGTTTTTAAGTACATATAATATGACATTCTTTTACCTCATGAACCGTGGTTGTCGTTGGTAGTTTGACTAAAATTTATGCATATTATATAAGAGAAATCTGAAAGGACCGAAGCGAAGCAAGGCCAGGTCTCTAGTGTATTATTAAGTGAGGAAATTCAAAAATAAATAGTGATATGGCTCCTGTAATATCATGGATTAAATGTCCCATACCTGTATGACGAGAGCAAAGGGTTTTAGTCCTTACACACGCTGACTTAACGCGGAGTGGTGGATCAGAATGCCTTGACAATATCTTCAAAGGTTTCCTCACGATGTTTTCCATAAAGTTCACAATAGTACTGCCACCTAGGATTGAACTTTCATAGTCTAATGTATAAAAGTCGTTGACTGTCCCATTGGGCTATCACAGCCCTTTTATTAACAAAAAGATTAATCAATAAAATACAAATATTAACACTCAAACTGCTATATTTCGATACAGTAATTTCACACCTAAGAATGACGTTTTGATGACATGAAGTGGATCAATGTAACACGAATAACAATATGGAGGATATCTGGTGTAGGCAGACAAGAGGGTCTTGCAATACGGGGTGATGTGAATGGTAAACACCAAGTGTGATTCTGTGGACCATTGTTATGTATATTATTGTATACTAGCTGTTGCTCGCGGCTCCGCCCACGTGGATGTCAGTTATCGCTGTAAAAAGCCTATGTGTTATTCCAGACCCTAATCTATCTCTGTGCCAAATTTCATCCAGATCCGTTCAGTAGTTTTTACGTGAAAGAGTAACATCCATCCATCCATCCATTCATACTCACAAACTTTCACATTTATAATATTAGTAAGGATGTTATCTCTAACTTTACGAAATAATTATTATTAACGATACAATACCCAAAAGTTTAGAAATTAGGTACTGTTTGCTTAGGGTAACTTAAGTATGATTTTTAATTAAAAATTGGCGTAACAAAAAAGGTGATTGAATATTCATTTGATGATGATGATTACTTGGCTGGCAAACAAGCATACGGTCAGCCTGAGGTGAAGCAGTTGCCGTAGCCTAAGGACGCTTGCAATACCAGAGTATCACTTGCGTAATGCCGACCAATTTCTTGTCGCAAGGGCTTTAAAATTGAGTATCTCTGGAATAGGAAAAGGTTTCCTTAAAAACGCAGCCCTAAATGAGCTCTGGAAACTTCACACACAGGAACTACTCCGCTGTGTGTAGTTACTTAGCCGTGGTCTTCTGTAATGTGAAGGTCCTTCCCTAGTCGAGCTTGCCCGCTTGTATGATGCCCTGTTTGATTGAAGTCGTGACAAAAATGTTCCCTTATTCAAGACACTATAAAATAACTTACGTAGATCTAAAAGAATGTTAAAAATGAAATAACGAAAAATCCCACCAAACATTTTTAATTTCAACCAAGATTGCCACACCCCCACTATCATTAACATATTCCTTTTAATATGAGCGCGGGTTGCTTGCGCACGCGTCGGTGTTTGTCGCACGTGACGTCACGTGGCGCCTCGAGGGCTCCACCAACACTAATTTACTACTAACCCCTATAATAAGGGTGGATGTCCCATTATTGAATACTTTGCTCATTTCGCTAAGGTTTTGGTGTAACTAGTTGATTAAGCTGTTGTATTGTAGATTGTGTGATTTTAATTTCGGGGGTTAAAGTGTTGAGCTTTGTCACGTTCTATTTTGATTTGAGATTTTAAACGCTAGGCGGGTCGACTATGACCCATAAACGATAGCTATTTTCTTTTTTGTCTGCTGGCGTGGCAGATAACGTGTCAGCTCTAGCTGTTCCCACATCGTTTCCACTTCTTTTGTCTAGTCCTATGTGTGTAATCTATACTATATTACTTTATAATATTACAAAGCTGAAGAGTTTGTTTGTTTGTTTGAACGCGCTAATATCAGAAAGTACTGGTTCGATTAGAAAAATCTTGTTTTGTTGTATAGTGCATTTATCTAGTAAGGCTATAAGCTATGTAACATCACGCTATTATCAATAGGAGCGGAGCAGTAGTAAGATACGTATTACATAGATACGTATCTTACTACGGATACGGATATATAGATTACGTCACCTGAAGTAATAATTTTAAGTTATAATGTACCTATGTCAAAATTCTGGTGATAGAATTTTTGAATTGGCGACACGCTAGTCATACCTCTGATATTAAATTAAACAAGCATCTATAGGTTATGGTAACTACTTGCAATTAGAAGTAACGTATGTTTGTTTGCCACCTAAGTAGTATAAAAAATAGATAATTTAGAATGGGATATAGATATCACGAAGAAGTAATCCTAGTTTTTTTACTTTTTGACTTGATATTTGATTGACTGTCTCGGTGGTCCAGTGGCCGCAGTATGCGCCTGCTGTGCACGAGGTTGTGGGTTCGATTCCCACACAGGATAAAACTTTGTGTGTCCCACAAAGAATTGTTCTTAGTCTGGGTGTAATTTGTGTCCGTTAATTGTATATTTGTAAAGTCTCCCGCAACACAGAGCTTGTTCTCTAGTGCGGGAGATGTCTTTTCAAAAAAAAAAAAGTTTTCCCCGATAACGGCTGACATTTTCCTTTCCCCAATACATGTTCACGGCTGTCCCCTAATGTTTGAATCGTAGAAAACTATCGAGCCGTTCGTCATCCCTGATTGATACGGGCAGCAACAATGCATGTTTACTTTCAATTACACACCCCGCGCCTCGTCGACCGACCAATACATCGATACACAGAATTAGAGACAAGGAATAACCTTTTATTTTAAAGTAATAAATCCTACTAATATTATAATACCTATGTAAATTGTAAATGCAAAAGTTTGTGAATGTTCGATACTCCTTCAAGCAAAAATTACTAAACACATTTTAATATCATCTTACTTTGGAAAAGATACCGCGTAGGACTAACGGCTTACATGCTTTCTGAAGCTCGGGATATCAATGTGACGTAGGTAAATACTTAGATTTCACATCCTCATGAGCAGATTTAAAAAAAGGTCAAATAGTCAAAAAGTCTTGTGTGATCTGTAAATGTATGATCCTTGTCAGGACGTAGATTGTTTCCGTTAATTTTATGTTTTTAATGTCCACCCAAGTGCAAACAGTAAACTTCAAATAATGAAAACGATGAAATTATTAACATTTTCCGTCAAAAAATACATGGTCGTCAATCAGACTGCCAATTCCCTAGTGGACCATAATGTCGACATATCCTTACATTGTCACATCTGTAAGAAGTAAGTATATCTGTGGTAAGCCAAACACGAGGTGGACGCCAATCACTCAGTTCACTGATTGTCGAATATCTACTTACGAAACGTTTGCTTACCTTTGAATACAAACGCAATACATTTCCACTATAACTTCGAGGAACTAATCCTTTCAATTCCTCCTTTGGTTTCAAAATGCTTTTGTAATAGAACATTACAAAGTGTTACACTGAAAGGGTGTATAAGGATAAAGAATATCGACTATGATGATATGTCCCACTACTGGGCATAGGTCTCCTCTCGTCTATCAAGAGAGAGTAAAGGCATAGATCTACACATAAGTACTTGCCAAATGCGGATTGATAGATCAGACATGCCTTTAGAATATCTGCACGATGTTCATGTGGATTTCCTCACGATTTTTTTCTTCACTGTTAGCAGATGGTAAGTCATTGATTAATAATTAGGTTTAAAAAAATGTGTTTTCTTAAATGAGCACTGAATTTCTATATAAACATTAGGTAATAGGTAGTCAAATTAGATCTGTAGGCGGCTACATGTTAGCAAACCTCTATGGCCGTACTTACAGCAATTTATTTTTAAATTTTATATTTAAAAATAATAAATGTATAAATATTTTATACTAAACTACCTTTATTCCAATTTTCACCAAAATCGGTGCAGTAGAAACAATGATACGTGGTAACAAACATAAATGCTAAGGCCGTCATAGTTCGGCCTTTAGTCCTATATTTTTTCTCTGACTATTTCCATGGGGTCTCATCAGGAACAAATCAAAATTAGTACGAATAAATACCAATAGATGGAGTTACATATATCGATTTGTTATTTACGTTTATGTAAAATTCAAACCTGAAAGAAATATAGCCTGAAACATTTACATACATATTTTAAGAAATCCTACTAGCATAGGAAAATGAAATAAAGGGCTCATAAGACAAAATTATAATTATATATTTTCAAAATTCAATAATGTCGCCGTAGTCCTGGCGGCAGTATTTTGTATTACTAAGAAGTTGAAACTTGCGAGTGACTTGTGAGTAATGGCGCTGGCGCTGTATGCATTTTCAGATTTTTATAAATTAAAATTTTACTGTTGGGTCATACTAGGTATAAAAATATATAAAGTTAGGTTAAAAATAAATAATACTGGTATATATATTTTTTCTCTCAACAAAAAAACTTTAAAAATGTCTTACCTACGTCACAGATAATATAATACTAGTACAGATACCCCATCCCATACAAAGAATTGGTTCCCTGCTAACTCGGGCTAACCGTGCGGCTAAATTTTTACTAACTATACGACACTAGATGTCTTTATCCAACAGATTACGTGCATACACATAAAATCAACAGATGGCGACACTTTATAACCGAATTTATTTATGTTAAAGAAATTATATTCTTCCCAAAAAATAGTAGGCATCTACACCGACCATAAAGGCCCGAGACAATAAGCGATACGTAGGTATCACTTATTGTCTCGGGCTCGGGCCACGTTTACTCGCTCAAGGTCACGCGCTTTACGTACGAAATATACACTTATTTTGACTGTTTGCTTCCGTATTTAACTAGCGCTCCGCCCCGGTTTCGCCCCGGGCTAAACAATTTTTTCCCGTATCTTAACAGAAGTTTACGGTATAGTGTTAAGTTTTTTGTTGATGGCTTTAATTACGTATACCTATAAAATAAAATGGTTTTTTTAATTATTCGTGAAACTATAATAAACATTTTTTTTTGTTTTGTCAGTTCAAATTAACAAATAAGTATATTATACCTACCTAGCATCTATCAATTCAGTACCTACGAGATGAGTCGAATTAGGGTAATAATAATATTTTCTGACAATTCACATACCATCTGAAACCAGGCTTGGCACAGCACAACAAACAGAGCTCATCACACAAAGATTTGTCCTGAATGGTAATCGAACCCATGACCCCCCAACTTAGTAGTTAAGAGTCACTAACTACTAGACCAACCGGCCAGTCAGGAGTAAGTATAACATTCTGTGGTATTCGTCCAACAGTCCCATGGTACTGGGTTCGAATCCCAGATTCATGTCCAATTTTTGAAATTTGTTTTTTGTAGATGGTTTTAATATCAGATAATATTTTTTTAATTATTAGGAAAAATATAATCAAACTGTAATTATTAAGTATCAGTTCGAATGTTCGAATTCACAAATAGGTAATTTTCTCACAGTACGATAGTCGAAACCTTAGCACCGTACGGAGGTACCCGTATCCGGCCGAACCGGGTTCGAATCCCAACATCGGATACACTTTTTGTATTTGTTTAGTTTTTAAAATATTTATGATAATAAATCTTAAATTTTTGTTCGTAATTTTGATAACGTAAGACATTTTTAAAGTTTTTTTGTTGAGAGAAAAAATATATATACCAGTATTATTTATTTTTAACCTAACTTTATATATTTTTATACCTAGTATGACCCAACAGTATAATTTTAATTTATAAAAATCTGAAAATGCATACAGCGCCAGCGCCATTACTCACAAGTCACTCGCAAGTTTCAACTTCTTAGTAGTACAAAATACTGCCGCCAGGACTACGGCGACATTATTGAATTTTGAAAATATATAATTATAATTTTGTTTTATGAGCCCTTTCTTTCATTTTCCTATGCTAGTAGGATTTCTTAAAATATGTATGTAAATGTTTCAGGCTATATTTCTTCCAGGTTTGAATTTTACAGAAACGTAAATAACAAATCGATATATGTAACTCCATCTTTTGGTATTTATTCGTACTAATTTTGATTTGTTCCTGATGAGACCCCATGCCTACGTTATCAAAATTATGAACAAAAATTTAAGATTTATTATCATAAATATTTAAAAAACTAAACAAATACAAAAAGTGTATCCTATGTTGGGATTCAATATTTTAAAAACTAAACAAATACAAAATACAAAAAGTGTATCCGATGTTGGGATTCGAACCCGGTTCGGCCGGATACGGGTACCTCCGTACCACTCCGTACGGTGCTAAGGTATCGAATATCGTACTGTGAGAAAATTACCTATTTGTGAATTCGAACTGATACTGAATAATTACAGATTTATTATATTTTTCCTAATAATTAAAAAAATATTATCTGATATCAAAACCATCTACAAAAAACAGATTTCAAAAATTGGACATGAATCTGGGATTCGAACCCAGTACCATGGGACTGTTGGACGAATACCACAGAATGCTATACTTACTCCTGACTGGCCTGTTGGTCTAGTGGTTAGTGACTCTTAACTACTAAGTTGGGGGGTCATGGGTTCGATTACCATTCAGGACAAATCTTTATGTGATGAGCTCTGTTTGTTGTTCTGTGCCAAGCCTGGTTTCAGATGGTATGTGAATTGTCAGAAAATATTATTATTACCCTAATTCGACTCATCTCGTAGGTACTGAATTGATAGATGCTAGGTAGGTATAATATACTTATTTGTTAATTTGAACTGACAAAACAAAAAAAATGTTTATTATAGTTTCACGAATAATAAAAAAAAACATTTTATTTTATAGGTATACGTAATTAAAGCCATCAACAAAAAACTTAACACTATACCGTAAACTTTTGTTAAGATACGGGAAAAAATTGTTTAGCCCGGGGCGAAACCGGGGCAGAGCGCTAGTTAAATACGGAAGCAAACAGTCAAAATAAGTGTATATTTCGTACGTAAAGCGCGTGACCTTGAGCGAGTAAACGTGGCCCGAGCCCGAGACACTAAGCGATACCTAACCTTTATGGTCGGTGTAGATGCCTACTATTTTTTTGGAAGAATATAATTTCTTTAACATAAATAAATTCGGTTATAAAGTGTCGCCATCTGTTGATTTTATGTGTATGCACGTAATCTGTTGGATATAGACATCTAGTGTCGTATAGTTAGTAAAAATTTAGCCGCACGGTTAGCCCGAGTTAGCAGGGAACCAATTCTTTGTATGGGATGGGGTATCTGTACTAGTATTATATTATCTGTGCTATTTCTAATGTCAGTAGGTTTAGCTATGCTGTTCTACTTTGCAGTGGACAATGCACTGATAAAAATTAACTACGCAAATCAAAACTATCAGACAACACATAAAAAACCCTCATCCACATGAAAAGTGGTAACAATCGACACGAACAGACATCCTACTCATATATTAACAAGTTAGCTACTATTTGATTTATTTTCGCGGCACGCCTCCGGCTCGAACCGTCCAACTATTTTAATATTACATTACAACTAGGCACTCGCTCTAATAGCTTTGAATACCACGTTTTTATTGTACTTCTACCATTCGAAATTTGACTTTTGAGTTTTTGAATAGTTCAATTTAGCTAAATGGTATTGTTTCGAATGATGATGGAATATTGAACGTGGAATGTGTGTTTTATCGAATGTATTTGTTGAATCGGACTGCATTATGTTGATCGTGGTCCTATTGTGTTTTTGTAGAGCATTGTTAGCTACTAATATTTTTGGTATTTTATACTTTTTTGTTTTTTGTTGGGTGGCAAATAAGCTTACGGCTTGCCTGATGTTAAGCAGTTACTGTAGCCTATGGACGGTTGCAATACCATAGGTATCACTTGCAAAAAGGTATCTCTGGGATAGGAAAATATTTCTATCTTTCAAAACGCATCCCCAAATGAGATTTCATATGTCACCTGCTCCAGTATAAATTTGATACCTACTTTTTTGGGATATTCAAAACTTCACCTCCAAGAAGTTAAAATAAGGCATGAACAGAATGACGATCGTTGTACATGAATCCGTCATTTTTAAAATAAGAAGAACATAATTTAATTTGTACTTTCGCAAAACCAACAAACTACCTAACAAACGTGCATATATGTATATATACTAGCTGTTGTCCGCGGCTCCGCCCGCGTGGATGTCGGTTATCGCCTTGCAAAAAGTAGCCTATGTGTTATTCCAGACCATAATCTATCTCTGTGCCAAACTTCATCCAGATCCGTTCAGTAGTTTTTACGTGAAAGAGTAACAAACATCCATCCATCCATTCTCACAAAATTTCATTTTATAATATTAGCACAGTGTAAAGAACCCTTTTATGAAAGAGTCCTTATACTGTGATATAAGTAAGGATAAAATAATGTAAAACCTAAGAAGATGGCCTTTTTAACCCAACCCCTTAAAATTAAAATTAACCCGTGCGATGCCAGGGCGGTCCTCTTGTCTTGCACACAAACCTCGTAGTTCTTACTCCACAATATAATATATACTAAAGATAATAACAACATAAAACGCTGTAAGCAAAACTAAATAATGCCGACGCCCGGGTAGCTGGTTCGATTCCGCGTCGGTAACCCCATCGTATCGCGAGCCCGCCTTATTTTAAACACAAATATTTGGCCCCGATGAAACTTTTCCACCGTCTAGGGACGCTTATTAATATTTTATTATTTTGTCTTGTTACTTCGTTTCGTAAACTCCCAACTTCCCTTGTTACCAACTCTTGCTCTAAAGCGATTATATTTAAAATTATTTTAATTAAAATACTGTGTACACGCTAACTACGGCAATGCTTTTATGTTTTAAATATGAGAGGTAGGGTGCCATACAAGCGGGCAAGCCTGAGTGGGGAAGGACCACTTTAAAGAAGAGCGCATCTAAATAACACATGGTGGTGTAGTTTATATCTTGTGTTTGCTAATAATATAAATTAATATATTTTACATTATAAAACATCATCATCATCTCAACCCATAAACGTCCCACTGTTGGGCTCTATACACTTGGAGGGATATTAGCTACTATACCACGCTGACTAGACGGGTTATTAAAGGGTTTTGTTTCGAGTATTCCTTCTCTTGCAGTGGATATTGTCTGCCTGACTTACTACCTTAGTCGACTCTCACGACACCCTCAGAATGGAATAAATAAAAACTTTTTTTTTTACTACTTTGGTGGCTAATATTGGAATACCGTCCGCTTGATGGTAAGCAGTTACCGTTACCGATGGACGTTTGCAATACATAGTGGTAAATATTCGCGAATTAATTACTCAAAAGTTTGTAACACCTGGTTTTTGTGAAAGAAAGAAAGAAAAGACAGTTAATACGTTTCAAGGCCCACAATAACAGCGATAAAAAACATCAGAAAAAGAAAAATATATAAAGTACAAAACAAAAACAGAATAAAGAAAAAGTAAAACATAAAATTTGCACTGTGACACAGCGTGTCGACCTTCGACACGCTGTTTTAAAAACCCCTACTGAAAAGAATGCCAGGATCACAGGATGAGCTGGGCAATAAATACCGAACGCTGGTTTGTGATGGGATATGCCTGGTATAGGAAAACGTTTCCTTGAAAATGCATCCCTAAAATGTACATTAATAAATAAATTAATTAATGTACATTCCTGTTAATGGTTTTATGTTACTATTTTTTGTTATGATTTTTGCAAAACTGTTGGTTTTCCGAATAAATAAAAATAAAATAAACTAGCACTGGAAACCTATACTCACGCACAGGGACAAAAACACCACTGTGTGTAGTTATTTGGCTAAGGTTTTCTGTAAGCATGGTATGGCCCTCTCTTAAAATAATTTAGAGTATTTTGGACACATTTTTAACAGTATCGACTTATCGCAACTTGTTGTCTGAACAAATTTCTTTCGTTTTTGTTTTTACGTCGAGTTTCGCTAAGTGTAAGCGACACAGTTTGCCGAGTCGATTAAAAATATTGTTTACAGCCGAAGCGGTGTTGCCACACGGAAAATACTGTAAATATTTATATACACCGCCCCATCTTACTACTCCACAAGAATGTTTAGAACAACAAGGTGAAAAATTGCCTGAAAGATTCTAAAACGGGGTTGAAATAATGATGAAGTACCGAATATTATTTACAGTTGAAGACCGGAGGTTAAGCTTTGTTGAATGGTAAAGCATACGACACTTAAGGCTTCTTGATGGTAAGTGTTTACCATAGAATATTGTCATTTTGTATAATAGCAACCCATTTAATGTCCAACCGCTGGGCACGGATCTCCTCTCCTCTAACAAGAGATCTCTCTCTTGTTAGAGGAGAACCCTTTCGGGTTTAGACCTTAATTCACACACGCTGGCCTAATGCGGGTTGGTGAATCAGAGAAGCCTTTAGAATTACTTCTAAGACATGTTGGGTTTCCTCACGATGTTTTTTCTTCACCGTTAGCAGATGGTAAATCATTTGATCAGTACATATAAACTCCACAAAGTTAAATTCATATTGATACTGCCACCCGGGATCGAACTTGCACCTCTTGCGTGCAGGTCTGTTACTTTCCCATTCGACCACCACCAATATATAGCAACACCAATATATTGCTATATTTAAATAAACTAAGCATTACCAATGCTGATATATTTTTGTTAAATGCATCGCCTGTTCTAAAGAACAACTCCTGTGTTGCGGGAGAACCGCACATGGGACATAAATATTGT
This sequence comes from Trisateles emortualis, assembly GCA_947095525.1. Lineage (NCBI taxonomy): Eukaryota > Metazoa > Arthropoda > Insecta > Lepidoptera > Erebidae > Trisateles > Trisateles emortualis. The sequence goes on along the minus strand of OX352748.1, from coordinate 6,175,621 downwards.
GTGATCATGAATGGCTTTTCCTAGTTAGGATGTACTTTGTGTTTGAATGATTGATTGTTTGTCAAAGTCCCCGCGATCTCTAAGTCTTTTACCCTAGTGTGTAATTAAGTATGTTATATTATAAATATTTTAAACTAGGGGTCGCCCGCGACTTTGTCCGCGTGGTAATTTGGAATATTTTCCCCGATTTTGCAACATATTTCATTACTGCTCCGCTCCTAATGATCATAGCGTGATGTTATATAGCCTTCCTGGATAAATGCACTATTCAAGTTTTTTTCTAATCGAACCGGTACTTTCTGAGATTAGCGCGTTCAACCAAACAAACAAACTCTTCAGTTTTATAATATTAGTAGAATAGATAATCCCGTAGTAAAATATGTTTATATTAATGAGTGCTTTCTTTCCCAGAAGGTAGTCGCAATAATTTCAATTCTATATAAATTTCTAAGTAGGTAACTTATTAAACTCCTAAAAATCGTCAGAACAGAGTAATTGAATCTGAGCCTACGCCATTTTCAGGAGGCCAATAAAATTAATATCCCGATTAGATATTTCAGCGTTCATTATGTAAACGTCTCTAGCCGTTCAATTAAAACAAAAGGAACACAAACAGTAATAACCGGTGGACCGATTGTGATTTCAAAATTACGTTGTATAATTAAAATATTCAAAGTTTAAACCTATTACAAGTTTGCTACTCAAACTATGTAGCGCCCGCGCGGAGCTTAAAGTTTTTGTGAATTTTACACAGCTAGCAAGATTAACGTTTTCCGAAGGCCGTACAAAGTTTCTTGTTCGTTAATTAATTAAATTGCTTCACGGAATATTCCTAGCAATTTTCGAGTTCATGGAACAAGATGAAGTTTGTACAAAAATACAGTACAGCAATTTGTGTTTTAAAGTGTAGGTAGGTATACGCTGTTTTATTTAGCTCGTGACGTTACTTTGTGAATATTTAGTAGGTATGCAGCTGGAAAACTAAGATGTCTTTAGGAGCTTTGCGAACTAGAAAAAAAACACAAAATAGGTACCTACATGTTCTGAGTTTTTTTAAGTAAAGACGTGCAGGCATGCTGTGGTTTAATAATTTTAACAAAAAAAAACCGACTTCAGTACGGCAAGTTGTAAAATTTTAAAATATTTGTTTGTTACAATCAAATAAAATCGCCTGAGTGTCAGGTTGATCACAGGTCAAGTAGGTATTAAAAGCTATATTTAATCTGTGCAATCCGCGCTCAATTCATTCACGTCATTATTTCTTATTAATAGTTGCTTAGCAACAATAAACGAAACTTATCTAATCGCCATAAGTAAAATACTTATTATTAAAAAGTTCAGATGGCCATCTGTGGTCTTCTTCATCAGTTTTACTTCACCAAATTACACTTTCTGAATGCAAATGATTGATTAGTTGTTAAAAATATTGAAATTGCTATATGTGTGCCTATAACTTTTGAGGAGTTCCCTCAATTCCTCATGGATCCCATCATCAGAACTTTCTTTTGATGATAATGGGACCAAACTGGAAGTATGTCCAGTCAGACAAAAAAAGATTTTTTCAAATCGGTCCATAAATGACGGAGTTATGCGGTAACAAACATAAAAAAAAAATTGATATACGAATTGATAATCTCCTCTTTTTGAAGTCGGTTAAAAATGCAAATATACCCATTATAAATATAAAATATTTAAGTAATAATTAAAATTATGTACATACATGACTGCCTTGGTGGTTCAGTGGCCGCAGTATGCACCCGCTGTGCACGAAGTTGTGGGTTCGATTCCCACGCAGGACAAAATTTTGTGTGACCCACAAAGAGTTGTTCCAAGTCTAGGTTTAATTTGTATTCGTTAATAATGGAATGTCTGTAAAGTCCACCGTGACACAGAGATTGTTCTTTTGAGCGGGAGTTGTCTTTATTAAAACCTATTAAATTATGAATCATAGGATAAAATATTCTGCATACAATTATATTAGCAGAATGTGATAATATTGATTATATAGATAATATTAACCAAATATAAAATACCATAGATACAAAAATCTCTTACAAGTATCGCAAGATTTAATTCGTATTATTTACAACATTTAGTATTATTATACTTACAAATACAATATACAGCTTAATCCAGCGATATTGTAAGGAATTAAGGTTTAATTTCGTTTTGCTATGAGCTGTCAGTTCGCGCGCCATTTTGAAGAGCTCTTGATACTGCCAACACATGACATGGCAAAGACATCAAGTGATTCTGCCTCAGAATTTCGAATGGGGATTCTTGTATCTATATTTTTATAGGATTGTGTTCATGGCAGCTGAGTATTGTAGGGTGTTATGCATTTGACGTTATTTTATAATTGTAATAATAGTGTCACTTTATTTATTTTTTATTTATTTATTAAACTTCATGCACACAATTGAATGAATAGGTGAACTTACTGCCGAAGGTATTCTACTAGTCAACCAGAGCGATGTAAACATAAATTTATATCGTATAGACTTAAAGTTATGGCAGTCTTGAAAGGACCTACCTATATCCTACGTCAGAGGATAAACTATGTATATTTGTCAAAAAATGGTATGGTAATTTATGGAATGTGAATGTACCTACAGTCGTTCATACTTAATAACTGTTTTTATTTATGAACACATTATTAAGTAGAGGATTTAAATTAGCACCCTCAAGTAGAAAAATAAAGATCTTGTCAGATAGATGGACAACGACGTGTATAATTCTTTCTTTTCCTTTTTGAGACTGAGTATGGAACTCTAAGAGGCTAAAATGAAAATGACTACTGTTACCATCAGACTGAACTGGCATATGGCACCTTCTACTATTTATAACCGACTTCTAAAAAGGAGGAGGTTTTATGTTCGTCTATATGCATGTTTTGTTTTTTTTCCTTTTTTGTATGATTGATATCACGGTCAATTGTGAACCGAATGTTATTATTTTTTTTGTTTAAGAGGGTATACTATGGACCTTATTGACCTTGGATTCCCCAAGAAACTCCTCAGAATCAAATACTTAACTGGTATTAAAAAAAAAAAAAATATCCAATTAAAAAACTGAAAAATAACTGAAAACTTACAAATTGAAGAAGGTGCTAGGTCTTACCTGTTACCATAATAATTTATTCAGCATGGCATCTACTTCAATCTGTATTCAGCTATTTTCACCTTTTAAAGTCGGATTAATTTGACTCTAAATATTTCTTATTCTTCTTGAGATGACCATCTTTATATATATATTTCTTGTGTGCGTGTGTATGTCACTAAAATCCTCCTAGACGGCTGGACCGATTTTGATAAAATTTTGTGTGTGTGTTCGGGTCGGTCGGTTCGGTCCTGGATAGTTTAGATTCACAATTGGACCCGGTAGGTGGAGCTCCTGTCGGTATTTCAGCTTTTTCAGGCAGGACGACGTCAGCCAGGTCTACTAGTATACATATAAGACCACAGACAGACACCGTACTATGTACCTATTATATTACCAAACATCTAACAGTCAGTGTCTAATGAATCGTAATCTATCGAATAACTAACCACAGCATTAATTGCTTAACCGGACACGTCACACAAATCGACATGACAATAACCGTGGTATGGTAGATTTCTATTATTGATACTAGATGTTGCCCGCGGCTGCGCTTGCGTGGATAAATTACCCTATGATCTTTCCCACTATACTACCTATCTCGTTGCCAAATTATTGTAAAATTAGTTTAGCCGTTTAATAGTGAAAAGGTAGACATATTTACTTCCCAATTTATGATATTAGTGGAGATGACTAGTACCCTAAACAGATGGAGGTATAAAAATGCACCATTCGAACGACTCCCGCACTAGAGAACCAGCTCTGTGTCGCAGGGGACTTTACAAACATACAATTAACGGACACAAATTACACCCAGACTCAGAACAACTCTTTGTAGGTCACACAAAGTTTTGTTCTGTGTGGGAATCGAACCCTGAACCTCGTGCACAGCAAGCGCATACTGCGGCCACAGGACCACCAAGGCAGTCTAAATGATATTTATTTTAAAAAAACATACGGGACAGTTTGGGGACTGCTGATAGAAGTGAAAACTAAGTAACTTAGGAATTGTATCGTCGAGCTATTACTCGTAGATTATTATTTTTGAATATGGAAAGCGTTCGGTGACGATGACGCGAGTTCCATGATTTTTGTTTATTTTTGAGTGTGGAAATCGTTTGGTGACGATGAAGCGAATTCCATGATTTTTATTGAACCAAAAAGTGTTTAACGCGACTAAAAAAGGTTTCACTTCAAAAATTTGGCGCATTTTTTGTAGCCTCATCGGTTTAAGCTCTATATTGATGCATATCAGTCAGTCAGTCAAGTAAGTATTTATATAGTATAGGTTACGATAATCATGTACCTATATATGTAATCTCAGGACACCGCATAGGACAGGTTATGTAATGATAACACGCTCTAATCCCCATATAAATCACGAGCTTGCAAATTTATGAGCCCACTGAGCACATAGGTACATATTATACGTAAATTATCACACGTCACATGCGCTTAAAAACACAACACCCTTTTGATATATCGCCTACGATAGCATGCGTATTACGCGCCTACTATTTATAGCCTTTATTTCTTTTTTATCTGTGCTGTCTGCAGAAATAAAAAAGTTTAGGAATTCACTTTCAAAATTTAAAAATTAGAATTAAGTATGCGCTTACTGTTTATACTTAGGCTTTATTCAATTTTTTTTTGTGTCATGTAGGTGAATTAAAAAAAAGTTATAGAATTCTATTTCCAAAATATAAACATTTGAATTGCGCGCCTACTATTTATAGGCTTTGTAAGATTTCTGTATATTATGCCATAATAATGAATTTAAAAGAAAACAAACGTCAAAAAGAAGTCCATTTTCAAAATTTTAAATCCTATTGTGTTTCAAACACGTGGCGGTGTTGTCATATCTCAAAACTTTTTTTTCACGATTCCTACCGGCCAAGACATGTGTTATTATTATTCTGTGCTTCATTCACCTTTCTTTGTGAGGACAAAGACCGGTCCACGGAACTATGGCCCTCGTATAATGCGTGACATTATGTTCAAAGCATAAAAGAACTGAGAATGTTGGAAGAAATATGTTACGCGTTTATTCAATGTGTATTTCGGATGTAAAACAAACTGACATCGAATGTAAATACTATTGTTGAGTGTTGTCATACGAAAAATACGTTCATAATGGTTATCTAATGGCCTCTTGATGAATAGACAGACAGTTTGTCGGTCAAATACTTCCGAGGACTTTACTAAAGATTTTATGTAGGTTTGTACGTACTTGAGTTTCTAATCGAATCACAAATGAACAAAGATTTGGTGTTGTTTTCCACGGACTGTCACTTGATTCCAGAAATATTTCTGATTTATTTATAGATAAATCGCCATTAAGCTGAGTAGTTTGTTGTTTACTATATACATTGGCTAGACAGTGTAGGTACTTGATAATCGTAATCAGTTTTACTTTAATCACATACTTAGTGCCCACTTACTTCCAAGGCTTACCATTTGCCGCCCTTTTTGTGCATCCGTCACAGTTACTTTCAGTTAACCAATACACACGACTGCACACGACACAGTGTATGTATGTTTGCTGTAGAGCCCGCACTACAAGTTATAATAGTAATCTTAAAACTATACAGTTCTCTGTTAAGTCCTCATCATGAGTAAATCAATAATAAAGTAAGAAAGACCATTTCTTAGCTCCTTAAATTCAAAAACTAGAGTAAAAGATTGCGAGATGAGTCACTCACAAAAAAAATGCGGTACAGTCTTTGGGGACTGCCAATAGAAGTGAAAACAAAGTAACTAACAGAGGTGATAAGACCTAAGTAATAACAAAGTAACTAACAGAGGTGATAAGACCTAAGTAAAAAGAAGCGAGCCTAATGCAAATACCTTCCTAATTATTATCTTAGAACAGCTAAAACACGGTCATCTGTTCCCAAATTAAACAGAGCCTGTACTATGGCTCCCAGACGACTGGTAATACTGAGCACTATGTAACAAAAAAAACCCAATATCACATTATTCCACAGCCGTACACGTTAGTGCGTCATTGAGTCAGATAAACTTAAAACAAATAGTTATAAGTACTCATATATCAAAATAAATACGCCATTTTATTAAAATATACATCATGTTGATGCATACAAGAGTACAAAACAAAATAAATGGGGAATGTTAAAAAAATAACGCCTATTTGGACGATAGTTTTCATGTGTATTTTATCGTTGTGCATATTCAATATGGTGTCTGTCTCTCCGTTTATCCACGGTAGCACAAATACGATACGGTCCTTTGACCGGCAAACTTATTCCTGCATTTAACAAATAATACATTTACTAGAAAAATACACCATATAGACCTAAACATAAGGTAGAATTTTGTATAAAAATGTGATAAAAACGTGATCTTCAGAATACGGATCTGGAGACTTAGTTGCCCAATACGAACCCTGCGCGTGAGTTGAAATCGAAGCTATTGTTTTCTGGACCACTTATGCAAATATAACTTTTTTATTTTATACTACTAAGGAGGTAAACAAGCATACGTCCTGCCTTAAGGTAAGCAGTTACCGTAGCCTATGGTCGTTTGCAACGCCAAGTGTACGCGATGCAAACCCCAAAAAAACTTTTTTTGAAAAATTATCCACCAAGACGCACTTATAGGCTAGCGTCTAAATAAAGGCCTAAATAAAGAACAGTAGACCTGTGCCCAACAGTAAGACATATTTGGGTTTTTTGGAAGAATTTTTCTGCAATAAAACTGTATATAATACTTATAAGTATAATATAATGTAATGGAAAACCCCACTGACTAAGATAGTTTTTGAATGTTATATTTCTTAAGAAATTAGCGTTTCAAGGATAAAAGAATCCGTTTTGAAAATAGCCATGTTATGACTAATGAGTCGTGTATAATTTATTCCACAATTCTACGAACCAATGAAATGAGACCATTCTGTCTACATTTGTATTTCTTTATAATTATATGTATAAGCACAGAAATACATAATTGTAATAGGTATCGAGAAGATTTTACTATGAACAACACACCTTGAAGTAACATTAGATTGTTTATTTATTGTCTGATTTGCTATAAAAATAATAATATGTGTTAAATCATAATTAACTAAACTGACCTTGTCCATGAGCTGCCCGCAGCTTTAGCAGGTCATCGGTCCACCTTGCTGGAGACCTGCTCGCATTGCGTCTTCCATTTCGTCTTCACCACTCCAAAACATTTCTACTCTAACTGCCTTCAGCTGAAATACGTCACAATATTTCAGATAAAGTTAGCATTGCTTTTAGATGCAGAATTTTATTTTGGAACAAAGTTCCTTATCGCGCGTTGTGAAAGGGGGCTAGACGGAAAAAATTCTTACGAAAAGTTGTCACGACACTTTTTTGATTTTTTTATTATTTTGGCGAATTCTCTAAACGGCCAATAATAATATGTCAAATTTGTGTAAGGAGGTTTTTGATCTAAGAGTAAAATAAGTAAAAAATAAATTAAAAGTCAAATAGAAGCTTCAAATTTAATGAATTATGTTTGAATTTCGACCACGGGCGATCACTAATATAAGGAGACTTAAGGAATTATTTCGAGCATGTGTAGATAACTCTGTAAAGTACTTCGTTCCTATCTGGTGTCCCACGACATCACTCGGTTTTTTTTCGTTATACATTTCAACCATACAGTTGAAAATATATAAATATTATAAAGAACCGTAGCATTCAACTCTTTGAAGCGTCAAACATGTCTAACGGAACTTTAAATACATATTCCGATTATGATATTGTAAGACTGTATCTTGAAGGAATACTTACATTTGTAAAGCCATCACAACAATGACAAATAAACAAAATCTAGTATGCAAAGAAACAATTTGGATTGAAGCGCATCGACATTGAATTATTTACAAATATGAACCATTTCAACACAACGCACATCTACAATGCATGCCCTCTCTATTTTAAATAGATGCCCTAATAGCCGTAACGCAAATACAAGTGTACTAACATTCCAACAAATGTACCTGTTATAGGACATAGAATTTAAAACTTCCTGCTACCGACAAAGGAGATCGCGAATTCGACACGCCCAAATCAAAATATATTATCGAATTTAAAATTGGAAGAAAAAAAATGGCGTCCGCGTTCGCACAATCAATCAAGCGATAAGCCAATAAACCTCAACGATGCGCTTTTGAATCGCGAATTCGATTTTTGAATCGTTTATTGTTGCGCATGGCCGGCGGCGCGTTCCTTGCACAATGAAAGGGCGGCCGGAAGCAAACGCCAGTGTCTCCTTGTGAATGGGATGTTCAGGAACTATTGGTTATGGATCCGTCAGTTATGTACCGACAGCAAAAGAATAGGTAGCAGAAGTTTAGACACATTTTTGCTTTGCGCAAAATACTGGTCGTTTTTAACGTCGAGATATGAAGAAAAAATGAATATAGAACCATAGTGTAAAGAACTCTATAAGAAGAACTCTATAGAACTAGGTATGAAGTTGCTTATTTCTAATTTATTATAGTTTGTATTGGTATAACAAGATCAAACGTCAAAATACTTGGATATACAAACAATACTACTTAATTACCTGTTTAATTTTTAAAAATAAATTTATTCGTCTAACCATACCTGATTATAAAACTATCTATCAAAAGAAAAAAATATTGTTTAACAATACAACGCCCCCTATTGTTGAACGAACTGGCATTGTAACATCATACCGTGGCCTTATAAAAAAAATAACGTCCGGGGTTGCTACAGCAATAAAATTAAGCACCATAAAAGGTGGAAATTAATAATGAAATATGTATTACATCGGTATAATGTTGTTAGGGGTTGAAGAATGAATGGCCTTTGTCACACCGTTTGACTTGTACCTTTTGTATGGAATTGTCCATGAAATCGGTCGAGATGTATACGTTTATTGAACGGTGGGAATAGTGCCTTCTCGCTAAATGTTTGATGATTTTACTAATTACAGGGGATGGGGTTTGTAGTTCTGTTATTCATTGTAACGAGTTTACGACCTCTTTCGATCAAATAATAAATAGTATTGTTGTTTGTAATAGAACATATATTTTTGGTGATATTTTGAATATGTTTTGTCACTGAATGTTAGGCACAAATTACATCACAAACACAGTGCAGACTGATTCAATACCTTCATAAAATGTTTGTGGATCAGATACGCCTTTACAATTTCTTCTTAGACATGTGAGGAAACCCTTACGATATCTTCCATCACCGTTAGCAGATGATTAGTAATTTAATACGTATTTGGTAGTATCAATGTGAATTTCTCAAAGCAAAATTCACATTGGTACTACCACTTAGGAATTTTGGATCGAACTCAAACATCATGTGCTACAGGCCATCACCGCTTCCATGGGATCTAACATAGTAATTAATACTACAGTTTATGAGAAAGAATAACAAAACCAACATATCTGCCAATAAAAATTAAATTTTGACAACTACAGTCGTGTAGAAAGTTACTTTCTCCCGCAAACAAATTGGGTTCACATGGCAAATTTTAAATTGCGATTTTGAAATTGTATTTTATACCGTAATGTTATTGTAATAAGAGTAAATATTAACTGAAACTAAGTGTTTAATAAGTTGGTTGGTTTCGTTCGTCGCTTTCTTTGCATCGCCGACGGATGAGGCAAAGCCGGTTCATACTAATTAGTGTTAATCAAATAATGTCCTCTTTGGCTTTAGACTATTATTTTTTGTATGCCGATGAGGCATTTGTACGACTCTGTGGGCGGTATGGAAAAAGAAGATCTCGAAGATTTGCCAGAGATGAAAACCATTATTTTTCTGCTCCTGTTTTAGAAGGAGGCTGTTATTAGAGCAATTTCTTTTACGAGAGGTAGGAGGACACACCTTACAAAAGACGACAGCCAAATAACTTCTTTGATATCATAGTCTTCGATTTCGAAACGATAATTCAAAAAAATTTTGACATGTTGGTAGACTTGGTAGTAACAGATATTCATAGCAATCGACGACAAAAACTAAAACTTTTAGAATAATTAATTCGTAGTAAGTTAGTAGTGATGTCTGTGTGGTGACGGGTAAATTTAGAATACAAATGTCACCACCCATTTCCATCCTGAAGGTGTCGTAAGAGTCGATTAAGAGAGTAAGTCAGGCCAGTTGCAGACATATCTACTGCAAGAGAGGAAAAACTCGAAATAAATATCCTATACAAACCCGTCTGGCCAGCGTGGTATAGAAGGCTAATATTCCAAGTGAGATGATGCTGATGATAAAGTAGGGAAGTGATCGTGATGCGTCAGAATGGTATCAAATTCATACATACATACCCATACATAATTCGTACACACAAAACACGTCATAAAATTACTTTTGTATTGGTGGCGTAGCGATTATGATAAACTAGCGACCCGCAGGGGTATTCCGTACGAGCAAAAACCGAGCAAAATCTGGTTGTCAGATTGAAAATCTGTATTCCATTTTTGTCGTTTAGTCAATAGATTGTGCCGTCACCGAGCAATCACAACTGTCAGTTTGCGATCACCACTGTCAGTTTGCCATCACTGTTTTTTAGACAATCAGCCGGCCGCCCCGATTTCATAAACTATTTTCAGCGCAACTTTCTTTTTTTTTTACTTAAGAACCTTCTCCTGACAACAACAACCACAACATAAAAAGAATTACTGAAATCAGTCCAGCCGTTCACGCGTGATGCCGTGACAAAGGGTTCATTTTTATATATAAGAAGATATAAAGAGGAGTATGATTTTGATAAAGGAGAGCATCACACATCCATCCAATCACGCATATTCTCCACGTCATAACATATTAAGACAAAACAAACAGTCTATAAATACCATAAAGCATCACCATGACAATCGTCAGGTGATTCAATCACCTAGCTGCGCACAAACACAGGAAATCATAGCTTATCACGCATTAATTTATGCTTACAAACTATCAAAGGTGAAACTCTGAATTTACACCGACAGACTTCAAGATAAATAGTGTCAGGCGTTATCAAGTTGATGACTACCTACGTGGAAAATTCCTTTTAATTACTCATGTAGTACCTACTAGGTTGGATGTCAGATAGTACGATCTGCTAAGGACAAATAAATGTTAAGGACGTGATTATTTTGATGTTAAGACTGGTTGTTAAAAGGTTCCATTTGTTTTTCTAAGGAATGAATCCCGGTTTTAGAAACCTGCCTTTCTAGACAAGTGCCATATACGGTTGTCGAATTGAAATAAGCAAATGTATGGGATTAGACGTAAGTATACGTCATTATATCTTTGCCCACTCAACAAACACTTTCACAGGCTATAGGCCTGACCGACAGCCCGCTCTGCAGGAGCTGTATGGAGACCGAGGAGACACCCGCCCACGTCCTTCTGGATTGTAGGAGCGTAAAAGACCATAGGGCACAGACCCTAAAGAAAACGGGCTCTCTACCGGAAGCCTGCGGCCACCTAGGCCGCCTGCTGGCTTTCTGGAAGAAGTTGGGCTGGATAGAATAGCCAAAAGGAATCACGTACAAAGGCCCACTTGAGAGGCCAAGTGCGGATAACGCCCCAACAAATTAACTAACTAACGTCATTATATAGTTAAATGTCTTAATTCGATGTAGGAATACCTGAATTTTTATTTCAGCAATAAATCGAATGTTTTTTCGAATTCCCGTGCAAGAAGAATTCTAATTTCTGTGCAAAAATAATTTGAATAAAAGAAAACTGACTTCAAACATTAATAAGTAGTAAAAGTATGATGAACTGCCTTACAAACATTAATTCCCCTACAAAATACTAACCCCTTCTTTTTTGAAGTCGGTTAAAAAGATAACGTAAATTTAGTGAACAATGACGCAAGTGGAAACAAAACAGTACGTATGATGAAATAACTAAAATATTGAAGTAATTTTATTTCATAAACAGGATGGCTTTATCAAACACTAGCTGTTGCCCGCGGCTCCGCCCGCATGGATGTCGGTTATCGCTGCAAAAAGTAGCCTATGTGATATTCCAGACCATAATCTATCTCTGTGCCAAATTTCATCCAGATCCAGATCCGTTCAGTTGTTTTCACGTGAAAGAGTAACAAACATCCATCCATCCATCCATCCATTCTCCCAAACTTTCACATTTATAATATTAGTAAGGATTAGTAAATTCCTTTATTTTTAAACTTAATATTAATAAGTCAAATAAACCTGTTAATAATAGTATCTAAATATGTATTCTTAATGTGATGTATGTATGTGTACTGTTATAATATAAAACATTGACACAGTCTACAGTGGTACATAGCAGGATTGCTCAGTCGATATGTCTACCTGTATGGACATCTAGCCACCAACACAAAGATTTGCCCCATGTAAGAATCGACCTTAAACACTCAGCGTTGACGAAGTATCCGAAGCCTCTTAAAGATAGGAAGGGCACCATACAAGCAATGCAGTCAACGTAGCTAAATTTTGGGCCGCTATAATATAAATTAACGATGTTTGCCAACGAAACGCTAAGAAGAAGACCATACAAGCGGGAAATTCCACCTAAGGAAGAACCTCCACCTAACAGAAGATCACAGACAAATAACTACATACACACAGTAGGTCTCCAGCGCTCATTTAGGGATGCGTTTTGAAAGAAACGTTTTCCTATCCCAGGGATACTCCATCTTGAAGCTCTGGTATAAAATAAATGGCAACACTCAAGCGATACCTCTGGCATTTTGCAAGCGTCCAAAGGCTACGGTAACTGCTTGCCTTCTGGCGGGCTGTATGCTTATTTGCCACCTAAGTAGTATATAAAATAACTGCCTCGGCGATTCACAAAAGATGCCCGAAGTCTGGAAATTAGCATTGTTTACAATTCATGGGGGTGTAAGCACCGCCACCTCGGAAAGCACGTAGGTCCTACAGCTGATCTCTCTCCTGTCGTGTCGGATTGCCGTCTTACCGGACTATTAGAGTAAGGGAATAAAGAGTGCACTTATGTTTGCGCACACACTGGTGCACTATAATATCTCCCGCGCAGATGGCTAGTCTCCGTTGAGAACGGCAGGGGTATTCCGTAAGAGCAAAAACCGAGCCACAGCAAAAACCGAGCAAAATCTTGCTGTCAGATTGAAAATCGGTATTCCGTAAGAGCCCTTTTTGAAGTTTAGTCAATAGATTGTGCCGTCACTGAGGAATCACAACTGTCAATTTTGCGATCACAGCTGTCAGTTTGCCATCGCTGTTTCTTAGAGAATCAGCCGGCCGTTGTGACCGACATTCGGCTAGGAAGACATTACAGGAAAAACAATAACATAATTACGAGGCATTACTTACACGGTATAAATATTGACATCAATAAACAACAGCGCAATGTTTAGAGGCAAAATAATTCCTAAGTCTCAAGTCAAATTAATTTATAATGTTGTCAGAATTGAGCGTTGATAAATAAAACCAATACAGTAACAGTATGATAATATTAGATAATGTAAATATTTACTATTTGCGATCGTAACGCAAACACTTATATACGTATCTATTAACAATTTGATTGACAATAACCTTTAACAAAGGAAATGTATGCTAATAAAAATAATTATAATATTATCCGTTTATTGTGAATTTCTTGTCAGAATATCCTAATATTTGTTTTTGATCTGACCTGGGAATCGAACCTAAATCTCATAATCAACAGTCGTATTCTACAACCACTAGACCTAAGATGTAGTTGTTAGTATTTATAAATATGATTATGATTAAAAATATATGACGGCAACACGCAAGTGTAACCTGTGGTATTGCGAGCGTATATAGGCTACGTACATAAGGCGGACCGCATGGTTGTTAAAAAGGCCATTTTGATTAAGAGAAGAGCCAAAAATCAGCTTCATTTTCTATCTTATTTAAAATTTCGTTTATTGACACCCATCAATACCTCCTAGGCAAGCGTGTACTAAATGTTCCAATGAAGAGGTAGAATTTATTTTAAGACTTGGATTTCCTCGATGTTATACTACGCTCCTATGTTGTTTTTCTAGTAGCAGCTCTTCTTGCCTTGTGTAGAATCCAATACTACTGCAACCATATCTGATTTAGTTTCCATTAGCACATAATACAGCCATTTGGCACAGTCTACACGACCTGAACTTAGCGACCCCTATGTATATATTTGTGAATTGCTCAGTAAGTATCCATTTTTTCTAAACTTCGTCCGTTTATTGTGAATTTCTTGTCAGAAAATCCTAATATTTATTTTTGATCTGACCTGGGAATCGAACTTAACACCTCATAATCAACAGTCGTATTCTACAACCACTAGACCGAAGAGGTAGTTGTTAATATAAAGTACCTATGACATGGAGTAAAAACATAGAGCAGCTACACAATGATGTAATTACACATAAAGAATGGTGAAATACATTTTGTTAATTCAAATGATACATATGTTTAACTGTTAAATATGACAAGATAACACAACCAACTAATTCTTTATACTAGACAATCTGCTAAAAATACCATAAAACGTAAGTATTAAATTATGTAAGTTTCTGCTACAATATATACCTATACATATGTATATGTAAATATGTAGACACGTTAACTAGAAGCATTTACTAGAAAAAATAGTTAAATAATTGTTTAAATATAAACAGAATGTATGCAAGTACTAAGTATTGAAAAACATTGAAAACCAATTGATTTTGTACTAAATAGATGTGACAATATGAAAACTGTAACCTGGCTCGTCGTGTTGGCCAATAAGCAAAATCAAATAACACTGGACGTGCGACTTTCAATAATTATGTTTGCTGAAATCGTTAGAGCCCCGCTCGCGGCCATCTTGTTCTGTCCACGGACATAACACTATGGAAAATCACAGACAAATCAAATATTACGTATACAATAATGTAGTTACTGTACGATAGAATGAAAACTTTAAATAAATAGACGAAACATGGAATGCGTTAGTAAATGTAAATAATTTCATGACTATTACAATATTTTATCGTTCGTTTTTACTTAGCTACATTTACAGTGGTAAATAGTGAAACTATGTTATTTGAAATGAATCATTTTATGAGTATAAATGCTTTGTTTAAAGCAAGAAAATTGATTCAAACGTATCACCAAAAAATGCTAGCATTTGTTTTTATGACGTTCATAAGTATCATGCATTTAATCTAAATGAATAAATAAGTTTGACTCTGACTTCATCATTGACGACTTTTTTTTTTCAATTAGCGTACATAGGCGTACGGTAACTGTTTGCCTCCTAGTAGTAAAAATAAGATGTTAACAATGTCACGCAAATTTTTACTGATATATTTGGTGAACGAAGGTTGTATATGTCATTAGAGAAAGCCATATAGGTAAAGGCTAAAGGTACTATTCCGAACTGCCAACGGCAACTGCCGACAGCACGTGCAGCACCAAACAGAATATAGCACAGCAGTATTAACACAAATATTATAAAATTTCCTCTTGAACCAATAAATTCCATAGCTTACTATATTTTGTCATTTTTAGGGTTCCGTACCTGTAAATGAAAAAGGTAACCTCATACTATCACTTTGTTCTCCATCTGTCTGTCGGCCAAGACCCTTTTAGAAAATTAACAGTTTCCCTGGGTGACATTCCACATACACAAGTTGAGTAAGTTGAGTTCTTTCCCTTTCGGCTACTGCCTTTGTAGATATATTGCCAGTTTTCCTAGGTGACATTCCAAGTTGAGTGACACTCGTTCACACTTAAGTAGATACATACAAAACAGGATATTTTGTACGCACAGCAGTAAATTAACACGAATGCACGACATTCGACCGACGACGACGCTATCAATTACATGTGTATCGCTAAATAAATACGCGTTAGTACTATACGAATCTGTAAGGCTAAATTGTTAACGTAAACACGTTTTGACTTGCGCTTTTAGGCTGTGCTGCGTTTAGTAACAAGTATTGGGCGAGTTACTATTGGGTGAGTAAGGTGTCCAGTACTCATAAACATAACTTTCTTAAAAAGGTTGTGCATTGGAGAAGGCTTTCAATTTACAATGGATGCTGGAAATATTTGGGGCATGACTTGCATGTTGCCGACCCAAATTCTAACTCCGTTTATTGCAACTTTTACTATCGTTTCGTAATGAGCACTTTAGACCTTTACTCACACTAGAACACATCTACAACACTGTGTTTAGTAATTTTGCTGTGGTCTTCTGTATAGTCCAGGTCTTTTACCAGTAGGCCTGGGTCTTGTGTATGGTACCATACCTCTTTTAACCGGTTAGCTGCCGGTAACCAGACAATGCCGGTTAATCAGTTAAATCCTTACATAACGATTAACAAACTTTTGAAATTCTACAGCTAGCACAGTGGTATAAGTCCCTACTGAACCAACAGCGGTAGTAAACGAGGCACAACACGTAAAAAGGTACAAGAGGGTCACATTACAATGAAGCCGATAATTTGTGCAGTCTGGACCCGCCGCTCATCTCATTAACACTCGAGATGCGTACTCATAACCTCTGTGAAACGGACCCTAGCTGTACACTGTTATTTTTGGTAGGGCACAATACAAGCGAGCAAGCCCGACTGAGGAAGAACCTCCTTACAGAAGACCACAGCCAAATAGCTATACAGTGGTGTAGTTGTGTTCCTGTGTGTGAGTACAAGGCTCCTGCGCTCATTTAGGGATGCGATTTTAACGAAATGTTTCCTCGGATATTCCATCACCAGTGATACCTCTAGTATTGCAATTGTCCATACGCTTACTAGTCGGACCTATGCTTATTTGCCACCTAAGTAGTATAAAAAAAATTAAATTGCACTTCGGGAGTGCCGACAGAAGTCAAAACATCATGCAAAACAGTTGTTATAAATTTTATAGCAATAAATGTTTTTTTTATGTATCTAGACGCGTTTGCGGTCTGCTATATATATATATGCATATATATCGCGTTTGCTTTAATAACACAAAAAAGATTCTTTGGATATGTCAAGCTGGGTCTCGTAACGGTGTCGCGAATTCAGAGACTTTATCTCATCTAAAAATATACGTAAGTACCGTGCTAAAAGAAGTTTTCACTTCAAAAATATAAATATTATTTTATAGAATAACGGCTACAATAAGGCGGAGAAGCATAGGGCCCTTGATGGTAAGCAATTACCATAGCCTATAGGCGCTTGAAATACTAGAGGTATCGCTTGCGTGTTGCGACCCAAAAATGTGTAGGTATACCAGGAAATATTTCGTTAAAAACGCATCCCTAAATGAGCGCTGGAAACCTGTAGTCACACACAGGCACAAAACTACACCGCTGTGTGTAGCTATCTGGCTCTGGTCACCATCTGTATGGTGGTTCTTCCTCAGTCGGGCTTGCTCGCTAGTATGGTACCTCTTTTAAAAATAAAATAATACTAAACGATTCCGAACCGCAAAATAATTAAGAATGTACGTAACAACACAAAATTAAATAGTCGAAAACAATGACGTATTAGTAATATTTGTTTAACTAAAGCAAATGCAATGCACACGTACGATACCCGGACAAAAGGACGGGCAAAACTGTTCAATGAACTTTACATGGCAATGTCATGAATATATCACTAAAATCTATGAACAATGTGCATCGGTATTGCTTATTAAGTTGGTATTTATTGCATAGATATTTGTGCTTTGCAAATATTATTTTTTAAGTTATTGGAAATCATTGCTAATTTTTTGTGGATTTTTATCTTACTTATATGTGAAAAGTTTAGATCGATGCGTGTATTGTTAGTCAATAACACTAGAACAGCTAAACTGATCTGGGTAAAATTTAGCACAAAGATAGATTACAGTCTTTTTTAAATCTTTAAAAAAGAACGGTTCCTGTGGGATAGATTCGTTTTTGTTTTCGCTTTCTTGTTTTTGTCCGTTAAACAAAATAAACCGATGGAGACAAGATCAGCTTAAGACCGAATGCTCCGGAAATGACCATGAGCAATAAAGCCGATTTTTTGTCACGACACCTATTCTCGATGAAGACTATCCATGTGCCATGTTATAGCTCGAGTATAAGCGTAAATATAGATGCACTTTCTAATCACTTACTCTCACAGTCTGATAGGACGGCAATCTGACACGACCGGAGAGAGATCAGGCGTAGGACCAACAGCAGGACTGGCCTGTTGGTCTAGTGGTTAGTTATCCAATCTGAAAATCAGCGCTGCAGCATGCAAATGTCGCAGCCAAAGCTGAGATTGGGACCTTTTCTGACATCGCGCAGGATAACAAATTTTTTTTATTTAATACCTATTTTGTACCTATTTTTTGTGTCCTGTGTATGTTCGAATAAACGTTTTTCTTTCTTTCTCTTTCTTTCTTTCTTAGCCTGACTACTAGGCTGGAGACCCACGGGACAAATATTTGTTCCGAGTCTGGGTTGTATACGTAAATTGTATGTTTGTAAAGTCCCCTGAGCTTGTTCTAGGGAACTAAAAAAAACGGAGTAGGAATTGTCTTTTATAGAATAGGATAGTAAACCAGCGATACAGTCATTATTATAGCCATGTAGCTAAATTAGGTTAAATAAATAAAGAATAAGTAAATATCCACCGTAGAATAGTCGTGGACTCGAATCAGATGTCAGGCATGCGATTAAGTCTGTGTATACTAAATAGGCGTGTTGGTTTAGGAATTGTGGAGCGAATTAATGGAGGCATATTGCTGCAGTGGAATGGTATAGGCTTAATAATAATAACAATAGCAACCTATTATTTGATCCTCGGCTTCCCGCATAGTAAATGCGGGAAGTCGAGGATCGTGCTAGGTGGGGTGCCCTTAGAGAGGTCTATGTCCAGCAGTAGACTGCGGTAGGCTGATGACGATGATATGTCCCAACGGGTGGCATGGGTCTCTTTTCCTCTATAATCAGAGAGAGGGGCCTTTATTCCAGATGCTAGCCTAATGCAGGTTGATGACATGTCATCAACCTGCATGCGTCTCAAACGTTAAAACAAACGTTAAACTCATTACGTCTCAAAAGAAATTCTGTAGTATGTCTACAGAATTTCTTTTGAGACGTGTGGGTTTCCTCACGACTTTTTACCTTCACCTTCTTCACTTAGCTACCACCGCTCTTTGTGAATGTACTTAGGGATAAAAGAAGCATACGGCCCGCTAGATGACAAGCAGTTACCGTAACCTGTAGACGCTTGGTATCACTCGCGTACTGCCGAACTGGACAATTGTAACACCAGGATTTGTGGTTCCCTGGGATAGGGACACGCTTCTTTAAAAACGCATCACTAAAATGAGCTAGAGACTTGTACTCAAATAGAGAATCACAATTACACCAATGTAGATAGATAGATAGAAGATAGAAAACTCTTTATTGTACACCAATTACATTTATGATACAGATATTATTTCACATATTTATGTACAATGGGCGGCCTTATCGCTAAAAGCAATTTCTGCCAGACAACCTTTGGATGGACAGAAGAGAAAATGAAATATAATAAAGCAAAAGTAGTACCAATGTATGTAGTTATTTGAGTCTTTTGTATGTGTGTGGACGTGTTAAGGCTCTCCCCCAGTCCCTTGCCCGCTAATTAGATGGCCTCTCTTAGGCTGCTTTCACTGCTGACCGGGAGTACGGGCCGTCCGGAGCGGGCTGCTAGTGCTAAGGACGCGTACGGACCAATCAGCGTCGTTGTGAAACGATATTCTAGCGCCTCACATGTGTCCGTGTTCTCGGAGCCCATACGGATGGACGAAAATTCTGTTTTAACGCGTCATCTCACTTTCTACACATTAAAGATTATATACTTAGTCAGGACATAAGCAGAAGCTTAAAATGATAATTTATCATAACTTAACAAAACCTTTAAACCAGTTAAAAATAAACATACAACATACAAATGTACATAGACATACAGATTATCAGTTTCAGCGACAAATTACACACAAGTGCTTGTTGTAAGCGTACCGAAAGCGCTTCATATATAAATATTATGTTTATATATTGATAGAGTTGAGCGTTTGTCAAACACCGTAGTGTACGGTGCCAATATTAACTCTAGTTATCGTCCGCGAGTGAACCCCAGCCAAGGTCATGGTCAAGGTCAAATGGTTTACATTTACATTGTCAATATTTTGATATGTTTTCTACTAGTTGACACCTTGTTATTTGTAGCGGTAACTAGAACTTCTAGACGCGTTGTAGGGTGAGATAAGATCAGATTTATAAAATGTGTTCAAACAAAGCTTGCTTGTTTGAAAGGTCAAGTTGACCTTGACCTTCATTAGGATGACCTTAAAATAAATTTGGGTACACAAAATTGCATTGCTAATAAAATTAAACTCGCTGAATATAAGGAAAACAAATACTGAACACAATTTTAAAAAAACGCAAATTATTTTTTAGACGTACATCGTAAATTATACACATCCGATTAAAAATAACCTCAAAAATGTTAGTATCGGTGGATGCTCTCTGCAAAATTAGGCAAAGACAACAAAATTTAAGTCCTAATACGGCCAATTGACATAATCTCTTGTTATATTTAATTTATCAAGGCAAACTCCTTAGATTACATTGGCTGTTACCAAATATTTTCCATGCAAGCGTGTTGTGTACCGTGTACATATTGTGTGTTGTTGTGTGAGTACATATTTAGCTGGGCCCAATACGCCCCTTGGCCTCATGGCGGGAAAACTGTGTTTGTAGCTTTTGAGTTATCTCTTTTTTTTAATGTCATGGTGAACGAATGTTTTTTTTTTTGCGGAGGTCTTACTTTAAGTCCATAATAAGTTGGAACGGCAATTGTTATTGGTTGAATGGTCAGCTTGCCGTCTATTACTTATTGTTTATGATTCTTAATTGTATTAGCTGTAAGTTTTTCAAATACAATAAAATCCTTACTAATATTATAAATGAGAAAGTTTGTAAGTATGGATGGATGGATGGATGTTTGTTACTCTTTCACGTAAAAACTACTCAACGGATCTGGATGAAATTTGGCACAGAGATAGATTATGGTGTCTGGAATAACACATAGGCTACTTTTTGCAGCGATAACCGACATCCACGCGGGCGGAGCCGCGGGCAACAGCTAGTAAAAATAAAAATAAAATTGTGAACGAAATGACTCAAATCAATTGAAATTGCATAAACAAATATTTTGCTATTTCATGAAACTAATAAACCT
Organism: Trisateles emortualis; assembly: GCA_947095525.1. Classification (NCBI taxonomy): domain Eukaryota; kingdom Metazoa; phylum Arthropoda; class Insecta; order Lepidoptera; family Erebidae; genus Trisateles; species Trisateles emortualis. The sequence continues at coordinate 6,154,360 of OX352748.1, read as the reverse complement.
AAGTTATTAATTATTAAGCTATGTGGACCGACGACCTAAAAAAAGGTTGCAGGGACGAACTGGATGCGGAAGGCGGAGGACCGTGTGCTGTGGCGCGTGTTGGGAGAGGCCTATGTCCAGCAGTGGACTGCGATAGTCTGATTGATTGATTTAATAAACCTAAGTAAGTATGGGTTTGTTAGTTCCATGAGTTATTCATTCAGAATGACGTTTGACACGATCATTATTTGAGAGCTCTGTTAGCGATAGCGGCAGGGGTATTCCATAAGAGCAAAAACCGAGCAAAATCTGGCTGTCAGATTGAAAATCGGTATTCCGTTAGAGAAGAAATTCTAAAAAGACATGTCTGTTTCACCAACCCGCACCAACACGCTGGCCTAATGGCCAGCGTGTGTGAATTAAGGTCTAAGCCCTCTCTCTCTTGATAGAGGAGAGGAGACCCGTGCCCAGCAATGGGATATATATGGGTTGCTATTATTCCGTAAAAGCGAGCCTTTTTGACGTTTAGTCAATAGATTGTGCCGTCACCGAACAATCACAACTGTCAGTTTGCGATCACAACTGTCAGTTTGCCATCGCTGTTTCTTAGAGAATCAGCTGGCGGCGGGTCGTTTATTCAATACTCTATGACTATATCAAATAGGAAACATTTCTTTCGGTTAATTACATAAGTACTTAAATTATGATTAGACTCCTCATTTTGTTAATGTTTTTTTATTATCTTCCGTTTAAAGTATTATTTACTTAAAGATAGCAACCCATATATTATGTCCCACTGCTGGGCACGGGTCTCTTCTCCTCTATGTTAGGTTGGTGAATCAGATATGTGTTTAGAATATCTTCTGAGACATGTGGGTTTTCACACGATGTGACCTTCACCGTTAGCAGATGGTAAATCACTTGATTAGTAAAAATAAATTCCACAAAAACATATTAATTATTTAGAGGCTATTTTAAAAAAATGACATTGGCAGAGAAGTAGACATTTGCGAGCTAATTGCTATTAAAAATGGAAGAAGAAGGAGTATACCACTAGACCAGCAGTGGCTAATTAGCCTGCATCCATCAATGATTAACTACATCTAAATCATCATCGCTCAGCATCGATAATAAACAGTGAATTAACTTACTTTTCTTAGGCAAAACAAAACGAACGCCTACAACTACAACACCAAGGGTATTATTCGCGCGATGCCGATCATGTAAAAACCGTATTTCTTTATTTCTTTGAGAGCTAAATTTATTTGATTTACTTAAATATTAAGTTTTATTTTTGATTTACCTAAACTTAATATTCCAAATCCAAATCTGCACTTCATGTCTGTAGGTAACTAATCAAAATTCAAGGTACCACCCAACCGATATATTATGTAGGTAGGTATTTGTTTTCAAACGTAACGCCTTCAAAGTTCTCACCTAACGAAATCACAGTGACCCTAAGCAAACATACGCTTAAAACAAATACAAAAAAATACGCAAATAAAATACTCCCAGTGTCCTCATTAATATTCTAGAAATAAAGGTCTTTGTGAAACAGGTCTCCAGAGAACAAACTCTTGCGCAGCGACGCGCGCCGGCGCTCTGCAAACAATATGGCCGCGATAAGCGACGCCATCTTGCTTTTATCGAGGTTACACACACTGAATGTTTTAAATTATTATTTTATTACTACCGTTTAAAGTTTTATACTTGCTTAGTTTATTTTATGAAGGAAATTTCGTGTTTATATGTGGTTATAAAACAATGTCTTTTAGTGCATTTAATACAGCTGAGCTTAAGTGAACCTAAGTATTTTGAACCTAGATTTATATCAAAATTCTGATAATAAGTATATACGACATAGAATAAATTTAAAGTTTAACAATAATTTTAATTGTTTTTGATACACCTAAGAAAGAAATAGTTTATTATCCTAATATTTCTATTAAGAAAATAAACTTGAACAACTTAAACTTGAAAAGTTTATTTTTCAAAATACACATAAGTGACTTGCAGATATACGCCCAAGCAAGTGTAGATTGCGTATCGTCAGCAGTCGACATGATTAATAAGGATCTCCACTATATCCAAAGCTGGTCTGATAGATTTGGTTTGACTGTTAACCCTTCTAAATGTCAGGCAATCATCGTCGGCAGTCAAAGACTTATGTGCAGATTGGACACAGTAAATCTTCCACCAATTATCTACAATGGTTCAGTCATTAACCTGTGTCCAACTGTTAAGAACCTTGGTCTATTGATCGATTCCACGTTAAGTTGGCAAGCCCAAGTGACTCAGGTAAGTCAAAAAGTTATCGGTACCCTGCGTGCTCTTTATCGCCTTAAAAACTTCCTTCCACGCAAGACCAAGGTAATGCTAGTGCAGTCTTTAATTTTCCCTCTAGTCGACTATGGTGATGTGTGTTATTTTGACCTGAATGCAGATCTACTCAATAAACTTGACCGTCTTCTTAATAACTGCATTCGATTCGTGTTTAATCTTCGCAAGTATGACCACGTGTCTACTTATCGTACTCAATTAAAATGGTTACCTATTACTCAGCGCCGTAGTTTGCGTGCTCTCACTACCCTCTATTCTATCCTAACATCACCCAATCCCCCTTCTTACTTAACTCCTTACTTTCAATATCGCAGCTCTGTCCATGACAGAACGCTACGATCTTCTAATAATCTCCTCCTCACATGTTCCTCTCATACATCTGGATTTGTTCATTCTTCTTTCCCTATTCAATCCATCCTTCTTTGGAATGCCCTCCCTCTTGAAATCAGGAAGTCCACTAATCGTTACGCATTTAAGGTAAAAGTTCGGAACCTCTATCTATCTAATTAAATAATTTGGCGGATTCGTCTCACCTTTGTCATATTATATATATTATTTATATATATTTTATAGTAAAGATAATATATATTCTATTTATTTGTTTACCTATATTTTGTGTTATATATCGTATTAAGTTTGTATAATTATTTATTAGTAACCTCTTTAATTAACTTTTATTTATGCACCTACTTCTTTATATCTCTGCATCACCCTATGGTAGACTGGTAGAGAATGCTTTTAGCATTAAGTCCGCCTATACAAACCATTGTATGAAGTTATAAATAAATAAATAAATAAATAAGTAATTAGTAGGTAGTATTTTTTATACTTCTTGCAAACAAGCATACGGCCTGCCTAATCAGTTACCGTAGCCTATGGATGCAATACCAGAGGTATTAATTGCGTGTTGCCAACCTGTTTGTTTTTCACCACGTCTTTAAGATCCTATCCCTGGGATAGGAATACGCTTCTTTCAAAACGCATCCCTAAACAAGCGCTGGAGACCTGTATAAAAAGGTACCTACATGCCTCATTTTTAGTTCTTAAATATAGAAAAGTTTTTGTATAGAAAGAAAGAAAATAGTATCAAGATTGAGCATAAAGTAATACAAGTACCGCAGGGTGGCGTGCTAACTCCTCTACCTTATGAATTATCATAAATTCCATCTCTTACAAGTCATTAATTGCTTTCTACCACTTTTACGCAGATGATCTACAAATATAAGAAGGCATACTCAAGCATTGCATCGTTACAACCCACACCGTCGGCTGGGGACGCAACGACGATATACCATCACATCTTTCAACCATCCTTCTGGCGTCACTGCTGCAAATTCGAAGAACCTTAAACGGTCCAAATACTGTCTTGGAGGCCCAGTGGCCGCAGTATGCGCTTGCTGTGCACGAGGGTTCGATTCCCACACAGGATAAAACTTTGTGTGACCCACAATGAGTGGTTCTGAGTCTGGTTGTAAATTGTACCCGTAAATGTGTGTTTGTAAAGTCCCCCGCGACACAGAGCTTGTTCTCTAGTGCTGGTGTTGTCTTTTTAAAAACAAACAAACCTGTAATTTAGTTGGAAATTTTAGCCTGTTTGGGGACAATACAGTAAATCTATAGACTGTAAGGAAATAGAGAAACGACGGATCGATGCTATACCTACGTGACTAGAGGGCTGAGGCAATTCTCGCATAAAGAATCCGCATTGCTACCTAACGCGGAAATCCCGCTAGCCTTCTAGAGATACATTAACATGTATATTTGCTGAATGCAAATCCTGTTAATCATTTAGATAAGTTTAGTATACAGCTCAGCCTCAAACACAATTCAATTCAAAATATTTATTCCACATACCTAAATATATTATATTACAATTGGAGAACTAAGTATGCAAACAATTTTCGAACGGCTTGACCCCAAAGTTCTTTACATGACGTCACTGAGTACTAAGAAGGGTTTTTTGCAAATTTCAGATAATTGTTTTACCCGGGCAACGTCTGGGCTTTTCACTAGTTTCTTATGATATACACTTTCACTGTTCTATAATTAGTTCAACAAATAATACAATTACAATGCAAAGAAACAACGCATCAAAAGTGCATTGTGCGTCTTTTGCAAAACAAACATATACAATTAACATTCAACAAGATAAAACCATTGTGTTTAGTAGAAAAACAGGCTAATCCCGTCGCGGGGTGAGACAGAGAACAAATTTGCTGTGCCAACAATCAACCGGCACCTAACATCGGTACGTATGAATAAGGATGAGTTTACATCGCGCTGAAGGCGATGGCAGCCAATTGGGAAAGTAACCAATGTGTAACTTTCAATTTACAGCTCAAGCCAAAAAGTATATTATAGGACATTGGACATAGGTTTTTCTATCAAGAAATTTACATAAGATGCTTGAAGTGTGGAAAGCACGTAAATAGTTATAGCCATTGGTTCTACGCCTGATCTCACTCCGGTCGGTTTGTCGTGCTATTTGACTATGAGAGAGAAGGAACAAAGAGTGTACTTGACCGAACGAAAACACGAACATCGAAAACGAGGGTCATTACAAGTATTGACAATAAACTTTGGCCGCTGTTTTTAATTGCCAGAGATTAACATTTTCAATTTGGTATACTTAAGCTACAATTTCTTTGCCACCGAAGTAGAAGAGAAATATAAAGTTACACGGCACCTCGCATGGATCTCGCAACAAAAGTACCCTATGTCCTTCTCCAATATACCTATATCTATCCTTGCAAAATTTTATTAAAACCCTTTCAGCCGTTTAGTCGTGAAAGCGTAACTAACGAACTCACTTTTGCATTTATAATATACTAGCTGATTCCCGAGGCTCCGCCCGCATGGATGTCGGTTATCGCTATAATCTATTTCTGTGCCAAATTTCACCCAGATCCGTTCAGTAGTTTTACGTAAAAGAATAATAAACATCCATACATACATCCATCCATCCTCACAAACTTTTACATTTATAATATTAGTAGGATTAGTATAGATTTAGAGTAAGTATTCACGACGCCATGTAAACACACTCTAACATAGAGTCACCGCTTACACTGCAAATATTTCAACAAAGATACAGGGGGCGCTCAACTCCGACTCTAACTATTCCATGCACACATGGCTTATACTCGCACAGGACACTCAACTGCGTCATGCTAATATCAGACAATATACTGTTATCATTGAGATTATAAACTACAGAGTACAGACTAATAACTGCAGACACAAAGTTTTTCTTAGAACAAAATCTGCGTCATACTTTTTCATCATAATTTTATATTTTAAAAAGCTTTTGAAGTGAAACCTTCTTTAATCGCGTTAAACAGTTTTTATATGAACAAAAATTATGGAACTGGCATCATGGTCACTGAACGCTTTCTATTTTCAAAAATAATAGTCTAATAACTCGACAATACCATTCTCTTTTCATTCTATGGAAGACTGCCCCGCATGTTTATTTTTATTTAACTTACAATGTATGTTAATTACTTTGTTTAAGTCAAATCTTGCATGTCCCTTATGTCAGATTAAACTGAATTTTGGTATAAACATTATAGTTAAGTAAAGTTAAGTAAAACTTCTCAGCGACACACGCCAGATGCCGTGTATAGGCTCGTTTTTTTCATTTCATTTTTCATTCATGCTCATTTAGGCGATGCGTTTTGAAAGAAACATTTTCCTATCCCAGGGATACTCCATCTTAAAGCCCTGAGCCTCTAGACAAGTGGCATAAGCGATAGTCGAATCGAAAAGTCAAAAAATAAAATGTATGGAATTTGACGTGAGTCTACGATTTAATGTCGTAAACTTACGTCAAACCCATTTATTATTTACATACTTATTATTTTATACATTTTCTTTTTTGACTTTTCGATTCGACTATCGCTTATGCCACTTGTCTAGAGGTTCTGGAGTAAAAAAAATGGGTTGGCAATCCTTACTAATATTATAAACGCGAAAGTTTGTAAGAATATATGGATGGATGTATGGATGGATGTATGGATGTTTATTACTCTTTCACGCAAAAGCTACGAACGGATCTGGATGAAATTTGGCACAGAGATAGATTATAGTCTGGAATAGCATATAGGCTTTTTATCGCGATAACCGAGACATCTACGCCGGCGGAGCAGCAGGCAACAACTAGTAAGTAATACCACGGTAATAAGGTAACTTCTTAACATCAGGCGGGCCGTAAGCTTGTTTGCCATCTAGTTAGTATAAAAACACAATATTTTATGACTCAATATTTAATTTAGTTACATAACTAGTTTCTACACAGTATCATTTTGTTTTCACTACATTAATATTAACAATATTCAATAAAACAATAAATAATTTTCATTGTATCTACAATAGGTTTAATTACATAAGCCATTATTGTATACAGAAGAGTACACTTATGTATACACGGATGACATATTATAATTTAATGTATAAAAATATGTTTTCTTTCAAAAAATATATTCATACTACTTACTGGGAAAGTAACAGAGTTGCAAGCAAGAGGAGCGAGTTTGCCGGGTGGTACGCCGGTACCAATGTGAATTTCACTTTGCGGAGTATATATGTAATTATGTTCTAAACAAATGATTCACCATCTGCTAACAGTGAAGGAAAACATCGTAAGGAAAGCCACATGTGTCTTACAAATAATTCTCAAGACATGTCTGATTCACCAACCCGCATTAGGCCAGCGTGTGTGAAACCTAAACCCTCTTTCGCTCTTGATAGAGGAGAGGAGACCCGTGTCTCCTCTAGAGGAGAGGAGACCCGCGTCTCCCTATAACCCATATATGGGTTATAGGGTTGCTATTATATTATATATATATTATATTGACGACTAAGATAGATAACAAAGTTGACGTCTTAGGAATTAATTGACTGAATAGTGTCATCGTACGGCCCTACGAATAATATTAGGCTACGAATTATATTATATTGTAATTGTTTAAGACATTTTTCCCGCCTAGGGAATAAGCCCTATATATTGGAGGATTTTACAACGTAGGTACTATTCTCGAATACAAAGTAGGTACCCAGACTCGGAACAAACATTTACGGATCACACAAAGCTATATCCCGTTTGTGAATCGAACTAATAACAGTGAATGACCAGGTCCACCTTAATTCACACACGCTAGCCTAATGCGGGTTGGTGAATCTGACATGTCTTTAGAATTTCTTTTAAGACATGTGGGTTTCCTCACGATATTTTCTTTCACCGTTAGCAGATGGAGAATCATTTGATTAGTACATATAAACTCCACACACCCGGGATCAAACTTGCACCTCTTGCGTGCAATTCGGTTACTTGCTCGCACTCGGCCACCACCGCTTAGTCGTGATTAATTAAAATTCAAATTAAAATCGGAAATAAATCGCTATATAGACGTCAATACTCCTGTGCTCATTTAAAACAGTACGCCTTAAGAATTTGTCTTTATCAGCAATACATGACTCGCATTCCAATACGGGTACATAGTCGCACCCCATGACATTTGCACATGCGCAATGAACACCGAAGAATCGCACTGTAATCGCGTCGAGCTTGGTTTTCAAATATTAGTGTTTGGCAAAGAAATCAAGCCGCGGACGGCGTTTGTTCGTATGTTTGTACGACGCGACCCCAATCAACTTGGTTAACCCTGGCTATATTATACACTTGACAGTTTTTCATGTTTGAGTAAAAGATTTGTTGAATACAAACCATTTTAATCCCACAAACCAATGTTAAGTTTGCTGTTACAAGTAACTTCAATCTCCGTTTTAAATCAACATATAAATTCTCAAACAGCTGAAAGATGTCCACGGCAGAAGGCTCCAAGTATTTCCACATTGTTCTTTAGTTCACCTTATTTATAGTCTGGCCGAAACCTACTTATATAGGTACTAGGTCGTTTGTCCACCTACATAAATTAAAAATAATAAAATATGCATTGTTCCCTCATTACGACACTTAAAATTTAAAAATCGAACAGCTAATCCCTATTCTCAAAAAAGTCCATAATCCAAAGACAAAGGAAGAAAAAAAACAATCAAATTACATTAATTAAAAAGTATTTGAGTCAATTTAATAAAATTCAAACATCGAATATCAAGGGTTTCTTCCGTCTTCCGGCCGGGGATTAATCCGTTTGGCGGCAAGTTAAAAATCGTTTAAACGCTACCTGGGCGAACGCGAACCAACCAATTGAATTATTAATGCAGCCTCTACAAACGGCGCGGGTACATATTTACTCGTCGCGTAAATAGATGCGCACACACCCAACACGCGTTTTCTGAACAGTATATGCAAGGGAAACAGATAAAATAAAAATGAAAGTGACGTAATTTTGGTTTGTTTTTGTAAAAACACATTACGAGGGTAATACACGAAGTCGCTTTTTGTTTAATAAGTAATTATAATAAAATACTACATCAGTGTCGCCATGGGTTTACGACTACAGTCTGTGAAGAGATCCGAGTGTTCGATCGGGTTGGGAGATATTAGGCTTTCTTAGAAAAGTTGCTTACTAACAACTCGAGGCGTCTGGAATTGACCCGGTATATGGATTTCCTTCCTACCTCCGGAGGTGAACCTATTAAGACTCTTAAACGGGGCCTTACATAGCTTATCGAAGGGATGTCATACACCTCTGCCCCATAAAAATTCACTCACGATCAGGAAAACTGATTTGTGGAAACGGAAAAAATTCGACGTTAAAGAAAAAACAGGAAAATATTATTTATTTATTGAAAATATTATGAAAGATAATAATAATTTTCAGCATATACTATAATCGCGTTCTTGTACACAATACGTACGTAAAAGGCCGTAGTTTTCCCGGTTGCGCGCGCCCCCTCTATCTGTGTGAGTGTCTGTATGTCTGTGAGCGTAGGGTTGGCCTTTTGCGATGAGGGGGAGGAGGTGGAGGGGAGTGCGATGGGTGCAAGGGGGGAGGGCTTGCCTTACTAGGAACCGTAGAGTTGCTCTCTCTCTCGTATTTGCCGTCTTGTGCAATTAACAGGTCTTTATGAATATTCAACAAGAGTCGAGATGCGAGTTTTTATATTAATTGATGTGTAACTTACACGAAAACGGCTTTTAGGGGCTTTTTTTGTATGTTTGCTGTATACTATGTTCGGCTCCGATATTTTTTTGTTGTAAACGTGTTTTGCACGTTTCAATATCAAACCTTATATTCTAGATATATTTGTTAAGTTCTCAGTGAAAAAACCCTGAACGTGGGTTTTCATGACAGTTATTAAATCCAAATACAAACAATGCAGAGCCTAAACCGCTAAGGCTATAAACTTGAATTTTTGCTCAAAAGTTCCTCAAATGACGTACGTGAGCACTAAACAAATATTTTTGGAAATTAAATCCATATAGTTACTACGCTTGCATATAATTTATAAAATTATAAGAATAGCATAGAAAGTAAAATGAAAACCAGTAGTAGGTAGGTACATTCTTTTCCATTCATATTTCTTTAATAAAACAAAGCCGCAAAGGTCTAGTTACCATAATCCATTTTTCCGATAAGAAAATGGTACATTATGTATGATTTGTACAACCAAATCCACATACCAATTCTCTACGCATCTCGCGGAAAACTGCGTCAGAAAGAGACCGCATTGCGTTCGAAGAGAAAGCAACAACTGGGGATGAGTCCAGCGTCTTCAAATCCAACAAGACTTAAGTACACGGTCACTTAAAATAACACTTTAAACTTTAACGCTTTGAGTTAAAATTCAATATTGTTTGATGAGGCATGTATGAGCATTGTGCGTGTATTAAGGCAGAAGAGTACGGACAACAAATATTGATTCGGTGGAGGGTATGAGCGGGTGTGAGGGAGGGATACTCGAGAGGGTGGGAGGTGGGGGCTAGGCGCACATAATTTGGACTAATTCCCTGTATGTTGACACAGGCTTGTCTGTTCGGGCTGCGGCCGATCAACTCGTCTTATAACTTCAAAAGTTGACAACTTATTGAATTTCAAGTTATACCTACTACAGATATAATTTCGTGGTTGATTGGCCTAATAGTCTCCACCACAGAACTCAAAAGTTATATTTTATCACTTGACGTAACATAGCATTACCGCTGCATATCATATCAGGCCGTTTCCAAAGGGCAGAGGTGTGACACCCATGTTCCACATGTTTATAATATCATAAAAACCTATAATATTCTTCTCTTGGGCACGGGTCTCTTCTCCTGTTACAAGAGAGCTAAATATTTAAAGAAGTGAAAACTAAGTACCTAACTTGTGAATTATATTAGCTATTAGATTATCATTTTTGAATATGGAAAGCGTTTCATGACGAAGACCCGTCTTCGTCATCGAACGCTTTCCATGATTTTTGTTCACTCAAAAAGTTTTAATATGGAAAGCGTTCGGTGACGATGACGTGAATTCCATGATTTTTCCAAAAAAGTTGTGTTGTTTTCACTTGAAAAACAGTCTAATTTGGGAAAAAAAAAGGTCGTGTGTGTGTTTTTTCAAACATTTATTATTATGCTTCTCTTTGTCTCTCAGAAATGGTACAAAAGCACATCTAATTACTTAGTTTAAAGTGATATATCTACTTATATTAGGTACATAGGTGTGTTACAATGTTTGCAGCGCTCCTACAAATATAAGAACGTAAAACAAGCCATCGGTAGCACTTAGTGTGTGCTTACCAATATACTAGCTATACATAATTCATGATATACGCCACGGTGATACTGAGGAAAGCGATGTGCGGCCTATCAGGCCGTGTGTGTTTAGCATAGGAAAATACCGTTGACAGACCGCATGAAATTAGCTGCCAAAAAGAATCACAGCTCCAGTGGAAAATTAGAGCCATAGAGAACAAAATGTTACACGGTCGCTTTCTTTCTTTCTATACCTCTAGTTCTAAGAGTGGCAACCACGAACTGGAAGACAAAGCGTGGGCAGACCTCCAACAAGGTAGACCGACGACCTGGTAAAGGTCGCGGGCAACCGATAGACTCGGATAGCTCAGGATCGAGAATTGTAGAAATCTTTAGGGAGGCCTATGTCAAGCAGTGGACGTCTTTTAGCTGAGATAATGATGATGATACTTCTAGTAATAATTTATTTGGTGCAAACACATGTTCAGTCTCTTTTTCCTTGCACTCATTATCTTAAGACTGCAATGCAACACAACCGAAGGTAGATCAAGCAGAACCGATAGTTTTCCACTCGATGAATTCTTTAAAAACGGTCACACATCGATAGACCCACCGCAGAAAGCTAGCCTAACTTCACAGTACACAGAAGAGAGCTAGGGCACCATACTAGTGAGCAAGCCTTACTGGGGAAGGACCTCTACCTTACAAAAGTCCACAGCCAAATAACTACACAAAGCAGTGTAGTTGTGTTCCTGTATGTGAGTACAAGTTTCCAGTGCTCATTTAGGGATGCGTTTTGAAAGAAACGTATTCCTATCCCAGGGACACTCCCATCTTAAAGCCCTGGTATAAATGAATAGATTGACAACACGCAAGTGATACCTCTGGTATCGCAAGCGTAACTGCTTAACATCAGGCGGGCCGTATGCTTATTTGCCAACCAAGAAGGATAATAAAAAATAGATTCACGGCAATAACAGAACGATTTCATAATGATTTAATGACGTCATGCATCCAAAAGTATATAAAACTCCACGACCGTGGACCTTATATACCTACCTATATATAACGTAAGTATATAACAACATAGAGTAAACACCCTGGCATCCGCTACATCGCTTATCTCAACAAAACAAACTTGAGCGCTGTATCTTAAAATATTTCCATACAACGACTCACGTAAGAATTTCTAAGAACATGATAAGCCAAGTGGTGGGGGAATCTATGCATATGGACTCTTTTTATATTGCTAAGGAGGACTTCGGACCGTCTGAGGGAATTCTCGTTATAGTATAGGATCCCTCTATAGAACGACCTTCACCGAGCTGGTTAATGGATGAAAAGCATTTTATATTCAAATAAATCCTTACTAATATTATAAATGTGAAAGTTTGTAAGAATGGATGGATGGATGGATGTTTGTCACTCTTTCACGTAAAAACTACTGAACAGATCTGGATGAAATTTGGCACACAGATAGATTATGGTCTGGAATAACACATAGGCTCGAATCGAAAAGTCAAAAAATAAAATGTATGGGATTTGACGTAAGTCTATGATGTAATGTCGTAAACTTACGTCAAATCCCATACATCTTCTTTTTTGACTTTTCGATTCGACTATCGCTTATGCCACTTGTCTAGAGGCTCTGTAGTGTTTGCGTGAAAGAGTAACAAACATACATCCATATTTTTCAAACTTTCGCGTTTATAATATTAGTAGGATGTTTACAATAAAAAATCAAATAAAAATAAGAATTTGCTTTTCAATAGCGCGTTACGCAATAAAAGTCGTATAAACGGTGATGCATAAAATCGCTTGTTAAGCCCCTCGGCGCCGCTCCCTAGTCCCTAAACATGGGATGATCCACCATCTTACCCAATATTACCACCGGCGGCAATAAGGGCCTATAAATAAAAAAATACTTATTACAAATCTAGGGTGGATCCGGCTTTAAATATATGATTTTTTTGCCGTAATTTGAAGGGATGTTGTTAATACATAGATGTTGCATGAGAGTTATATTATTTTTCTTTTTACTCACACAACAACAACTAAATATAGAAAGAGACAACACTAGTTTTAGCCAGTTTCGGTAATATTTATATCTACTTATGAGTTAAGTAGAAACAGACTTTAAGTATAAAGACAGATATCTATTCTTTTAGATTTAATAATTAATTCATAAGATATTTACAAGAATAGATATTAAAATATAAGTCACTTTAATAAAATATCTGATTAAGGTCGCAGTTCTGAAGAAAGGTGCCCAAAAGACTGGTCACATTTCCACGCTGGATCGCAAGACTGATGCGTGGACCCAAGTAAAGGCCAGCTTTAGGATCGTGAGATGACTAGACTAAACGCTAAACATAAATAACTAGGGGTCGCCCGCGACTTTGTCCGCGTGGTAATTTGGAATATTTTCCCCGATGTTGCAACACATCTAACTATTGCTCCGCTCCTATATTGATCATAGCGTGATGTTATATAGCTTATAGCCTGGATAAATGCACTATTCAACAAAAAAGATTTTTTCTAATCGAACCAGTACTTTCTGAGATTAGCGCGTTCAACAAAACAAACTCTTCAACTTTATAATATTAGTATAGATAAACACTCTCTACCAGTCAAGATTCTTCTCTGATTGTCATCCGATTTTCTTATTTATATAAAGCAGTTAACCTTGTACACCACCTAGGGATACAGTCATCGACATGACGAGCTAAAACAAGGCTATCGTGTTTTATTACGGAGTTCCTATGGGTACAGATCAGCTCCATGTTAGTTACGCCAGTATACCTAATTTCAGCTCAATCTACTAACACCAAGAAGTATTCAAATTCACCCATTTTACAAAAACGCTGCTAAAAATGAAGTCAGCAAATGGCTCCAATCCAAGTCATATATAGACACTGAGGATCTTTTGATTATATTATACTAACAGTTGCCCGCAGCTCCGCCCGCGTGGATGTCGGTTATCGTAGTAAAAAGTAGCCTATGTGTTATCCAAGACCATAATCTATCTCTGTGCCAAATTTCATCCAGATCCGTTTAGTCGTTTTTACGTGAAAGAGTAACAAACATCCATCCATTCAGCCATCATAATATTAGTAAGGATTATATCCACACTCTAACCTTTACTTGTTTTATTCTACTTTTAACATACACATCACACAGTCATACACTAGATTTTAAAGTATTATTATTATACAATACCTCGTTGTTTTTCCTCTAATTGTAATTGTAAATCTTGCTTACAAGTTTTGAGCCAAACAAACTCTCAGACATTGTACACACAGCAAAGGAGTTCGCTGAACACCCAATAGATCAAAATGTATAGATATAATGTATAAATAACCCTGTGTGCGTAGTCTCAATGAGCATATTTTATGTTTGTGTATGTAAACCTATCGACGCGTTTAAATGTTTTACCCTCACACATTCATATAACTAGTTTTATAAACTAGTCATATAATAGCTAATTTTACTAAGTGTAAACAAGTTGTTCATAGCCGAGTGGTATAGTAGACTGAGTAATAGTAAGAGGTTTCGTATGTTATGGGTTTCAAATCCACGTAACGCCTATATTTACTTTTTGTTACTTTATTTTTACGAATTACTTGTGATATTTCTGTAATTAAGTATTTAGCATAAAATATGCATATAATATATACACGTTTATACTTTATTGATTATTGTGTATTAATATACTATAATAGTCTCAAAAGAAGAGGAAAATAAAACATTTCGGTTTGTTTCATCAATTTAATAAAATATATGGCGACTGCACAGAAAGAAGTCCTTGCGGGAGGCCTATGTTCAGCTGTGGACTATGATGATGATTAAATACATTAGTCTAATATGTTATAAGATGTTCTTTAGACAAAAATAAAAAATCTTCAATAAATATTTTATCCATTTTTGCAATCATCATAGCCCACAATAGCGAAAAGTAAGTCAGATAGGAATGGACGCTTTAATTGTAAATTATAAGTAGATAAGTAAACTAAAGTGTATTGAATCAACATGTTAACTTGTAGAAATTATCTAATTATAATAATTTCTAATTTCGGTAACAATAACATCATTCACTTATAATTTACTTACCTATTAGTAATTACAAATTTATTTTATTTTATTGGTTTACCAACAATTGTTTACATAGGTAATATAACAATGGTAACATCAAATAAATATGTAGCAATAGTGTAACAATCACTTACAGGTAAACTCTGCATGCATATGGAAAAGTACAGAATGGCAATCCATTTATTATGATGCCTAATAAAAAAGTAAAAAAGAAAAAAGAGTATCCCTGGACTTTGACTTAATAAATAAATAGAAATGTTATACCAAACTTATTTATTTATGAAATTTATTTAAACTAAACACATTAAAAGCGTGTAGGTGCACCATCACTGTCTATAACATCCTGTAGCCTTTGTCTCATGCTTGCTACCATTTTGAAACACAAGTTTGAGCCACGAAACGATTCCCAAGTTGAATTGACTACTTCGTCTAAATTAGACTTTGACCTTACCCTCGATGGATCCCAGTTAAGCACCATATGACCATATGACAAATTTTCAATTGGATTTAAATCCAGACTTTTTGCTGGCCATTAATATCATGCACGAAATAAATATGTTCGTGTGGATAAACAATGCGCACAGTCGGCAGCATGACATCCCTTAAAAATTTTAAATAACCTTGACCGGTATTGCGACTCCTTACTTCAACCAACTCACTAGGACCCATAGAGGATATCTAACCCCAGTAACCTAAAGAATATGACCACTAGATCTGCATGGCAGGACGTTACGTTGGCAATAGCGCTCACCTGTATTTCTCCACAATATTTTGCGTCCATCCTTATCTGACTTAAAACACTTTTCATCACTAAAGATAACTACACTATTGCACCAATCAAAATCTAAATAGTCTTTTACAAACTGTATACTATTTTGTCGATGAATGTTGGACATCAATATATTCTTTGCTGGCTTCCTGCACCTTAACCCAGCTGCACGTGAATGGGTTCTGATGATTTGCAAAGAAACCCCATGTATAGTCGCCGTAGTACGGGTGGTCAAAAATGGATTAGCCACATGCGTGGCTACCACCTCTCTGTGTCGAAAATAGGCATCAGTATACGTGATACCCTTAGGACCAGTCCGACGATGGTCTATGTGTCCTTCCTCTGCGTAACGGCGAACCCACAGATGCACAGTTGTTCGCTATAAAAAAAATGTTAAAGTTTATTCAACCAACACTTATAACATGTTTACAAAAAATAGTAATAAAAGAATAGATACCACTGCTTACCGATAAAGGTATTTAGTCTTCTTGCTATTTCAGAAATCGAAATGTTTTGCTCATACAAAACAATTATTTCGGCTCTAATTAAATTAGTTACTGGAGCATTCATTTTATTCAAGTGTTCACAATGCACAAAGATCCAGTAACTTTGCAATCAATATAAAATAACTAACGCTAACTAATAAACGACCAAACATATTATATGCTTTAAAATGAGGGTAATATGGATAAAAACATACCGACATTAAGATATCTCATAACTACTAAACTAAGTAAAACAAATAATTTTATTATCAATGTAATAATAATATTTTAATCATAGTTGGTTTATAATATTATTGTATTATTATAAAAGTGGATTTAATACTTACCTACTTTTGTGAGGTTAACGCAATAAATTAATTCATAAAATTACAAGAGTTTATTTATAAAGCTACAAAAAGAAACATTGATTACCGCCGAGATTCGAACCACATCGTCCACATCTACAAAATCGTAAAAATGCGACTGCTGTAACCACTACGTCACAGTCTTCTTGAACTTTGAAGCGAAAATTGTAGCCATATTATTATATTTTATGAACTACATAATATTAGATGTAAAACAGACAATAAACGTTAAATGATTTCTGCACATTATATTAAAACTGGTTTTTGTTAACGTGTGTTTGTTTAGTGCGGCTATAGTTACACATACATGCACATAATACGCTCATTGAGACTACGCACACAGGGTTATTTATACATTATATCTATACATTTTCATCTATTGGGTGTTCAGCGAACTCCTTTGCTGTGTGTACATAGCAATTTAAATAAAAGCTTGTAAAAAGAATAGACGCTGCCTCTTCATCGTTAACACATTTGATGAATATAGGCCAAAACGTAAGTCATAAAATCGGTTCAATTCATGTCCCTCTACAAGCCGATATCGACTGCATTCGGGTGCACTCTATCTTTATTTACTTTAATCACTAGTTCGTTCGCAAACACTGCTCGCAGGCAAATCCCAGATATCCGGTCTTGTTTCACATTTTTTGGATTTTTTGTTTTTTTTATTTTGCGATTTATTTTTGTATTGACTATTTCTTTTGGTATTTCAGTAAGCACTACATAAGTGTGCGGAAAAAAATACAATACTTAACACTCTTTATTCCTTCACATTTCACTTAACCTAAACCTTTAAATAAAATATCATGTTGACGTCGCAGTTCTGAGGAAAGGTGCCCAAAAGACTTGACGACGTTGATCAAGAAAAGGCCAGCCTTAGGATCGTGAGATGACTCGATTAAACGCTAAATATAAACAGTCTTATAGGACGGCAAATTAACACGGCTAAAGAGATTAGTCTTTACGTGCTTTTCGAGGCACAACGGTGTAAGCACCTCAATTTCCCAAATATACGGGCATCTATTGTGAATTTCTTGTCAGAAAAACATGATATTTATTTTCAACCCGGTCCGGGAAGAAAACCCAGAACCTCATGATCAGCAGTTGCACTAAAAAATACTAGCCCAACCAGAATAATTAATCTACCTACACATTAAACCATTATGCAAATAGATAAATAAGTAGATAAGTATCTACATACTCGTATTTATGTTTTTAGTTATTTATTATTTGCATTGTTTTGGTAAAAGCTTATCCTAAATGCGGCTTACAATCCAATAACTTTTCGAATAACAATATAACTAACAAATTAACAAAACCCACTTACAGTAATACCGTACCTAATTCATAATTAACGGTCGCGGTCGTGGCGTCATGAGCGGCCGCACGGCAAGATGGCGGCGGGCCACGTGACCCCCGCAATGCGTTTTTAATTGCAATCATTCCGTGTTTTATGTTGTTTGCGCACTTTCCGTGTGTTTGAACAAGCGAGGCCTTTATTTATGGCCGGTGGGAACGTCGGGGAATTAATTCGCTGTTGTAATTCTGCTGACGGTATTAGCTGCGATTTTGTTTTTCTTAATTCCGATAGTAGAGGTACTTAGTGTTTTTTTCAATTGATGCAAACGGTTGCCAATTAGCAACGGCAGCAGATAACATGATTTCTGCGTACAAAAAGATTGTGTAGTATCTACTATTTCAAAGATAGAATACATTTATTCGACGCAATGGGACAAAGGCTATGGACTATGGTTTGGCTACTGCCAGACCGTCAAATATTCCGTAGGTAGGTACAAAACGACGCTGACGGTTCGAGTGTTTTACGTCTTTTTAGACCTGTAGGTACAGATTATGAAACCACAGCTTTGTTAGCTATGTAATGTCATAGAGACCGAGCCTATTGCCATATATTTTAATTTGGGAGTAATTTAGAAACACATCCTTACTAATATTATAAATGTGAAAGTTTGTAAGAATGGATGGATGGATGGATGTTTGTTACTCTTTCACGTAAAAACTACTGAACGGATCTGGATGAAATTTGGCACAGAGATAGATTATGGCCTGGAATAACACATAGGCTACTTTTTGCAGCGATAACCGACACCCACGCGGGCGGAGCCGCGGGCAACAGCTAGTATATATAGGTATATATATACCGGCTAGTTAAAATTCCGGACTCCTGGCAGATACAAATCCCAATGCCACCAGAGCCATTGAACGAGTTACCTACAAGGCAGTTAAAGGAATGCATTATCGCAGTATCACCGAGTAAATCTTAACAAACGAAGTAACACTAACTGCTGATATAAACACAACTAATTTTAGGCTCAACTGTTATCTTCCTAAGCACTCCTAAAACTACACAAAACATGAATAGGTGTGCCCACAAAGGCGGCAACCAAAGTAAGTAGTTACATACTTAATCTACTTAGTGTACAACGAACAGTTACCGAGTATTACCAACTCG
Source organism: Trisateles emortualis (assembly GCA_947095525.1). Taxonomy (NCBI): domain Eukaryota; kingdom Metazoa; phylum Arthropoda; class Insecta; order Lepidoptera; family Erebidae; genus Trisateles; species Trisateles emortualis. Next base: position 6,135,216 of record OX352748.1, on the reverse strand, counting down.
AGTGTTTGCACATCGGTTTTACATAAATTGTAGATTCGGCGCTTAAGGCCTCCCGACTTACTTAAGTTTCGTAAATTAATGAAATCGTGGCAAGCACAGATGTAACTTAAGTAATGCTATAAATCAGAATTGCTTGTTATATTTTAGGTACTCACTTCTCACTTTCGTAGCTCGAGTAACCTTTCGAAGTCAAACTCATTTATTAATTCAGATTTTATGCATGTTATTTATAAACGTCATAAAAACCAATAAATTTCAGTATATTATACGCCTTATTTTAAAAACTTGACTGTACCTCCCTTGTCTGTATGAGTTATATTCCTCCAAAAATATAATGTAAGTATATCATTCAGTAGCATCCGTGCTTTTTTATGCATCATCCCACTGTGAAGCAACTCGTTCATAGCATCATCCTACCAATCTGTCTTATTTGCATCTACATTGTTTTCTAGCCTCAGTGCTAACGCCTATCTTCAGGGGCCCTCTGTGTGAAGATTCGAGCCACCTCTCAGGATTCGTAAATCCTACTAATATTATAAACGCGAAAGTTTGTAAGTATGGATGGATGGATGGATGTTTGTTACTCTTTCACGTAAAAACTACTGAACGGATCTGGATGAAATTTGGCACAGAGATAGATTATGCTCTGGAATAACACATAGGCTACACTTTTTACAGCGGTAACCGACATCCACGTGGGCGGAACCGCAGGCAACAGCTAGAAATAATATAATCCATTTACACTACCTAAGTTTTATGTTTGATTTTTTTGTATTTTTTTTTTATGTATTTTTTTAAAATTCAAGTTAGCTACTTTAAATTCTAAGCAAGTGCTATGTTTCCAAATCTATCCATTAACGGATAACAAATCTGAAAATAAAAAAGATATCAGAACTTATTTTTGCGAGTCACGATCACTAATCCTCAAGCTCAGTTATTTATAACGAAACATCAGTATATTTATACGCATCAAGCATTCAATTATTCTGTGAGGCGTACGATCAAACGGCGCCCCCAGACATGCATTGCCCTGATAAAGCGGGCCACGCAGCCTAAGTAAATATAGAAACTTAAACGCATCTGCTCTGTACGACCCCTACGTAATCTATCGAACAAAGTTCCTGTTTCTACGCCAGAATAATTCTTGATAGATGCTTGTAACGCTTTGTTGTATATAGATTTTGATATATAAGAGATTAGTGAAGTTTCTGCAAGATGTTTGCCAATTTATCGGTTAGATGATAGCGGGATAAAAAAACTATTTAAAATCTGACATAATTATTCTTGTGGGAATTTAAGACATGATTTAATTATCTACTTAATAAGATTTTTTGTCAACAATCTAAATGATATAATGAACTTAAGAACATGTCTCTGAATTACTTCATTATTTCGATAAAAGCAATGTTATTTTTCAAGCAGAAAGAAGATATGAATGGGTGTGGATAGATCTATGATTAGAATGAAAAGGAGTTAATATTTAGATGTCAGCTAAAATGAATAGAGGAGTATGAAAATAAAAACATAACAGTTAACTCCAAGTAGATACAAGTAATATGGGACCATGGGCAGACAATCCTGCTTACAGTACTTTTTCCACGAGGGCGGAGCCGCGGGCAACAGCTAGTATTAAATATTTTTGCATGTTTGCTATGCAATCAGCTCAAATAAACTTAATATTTAAGTATAATATTATAAATAGCTTAAGAATGCCATTTTATCTAATTACTTAGTAAGTGCAGAAATGTATAAAAACGAAAGCTTATTACCTTTAGGAGCGTTTTAGCTTTCCGTCCATCTCAGCCAAAACACACCCACTGCTGGACATAGGCCTCCCCCAAGTATTTCCATAACACACAGTCCTGAGCTTACCTTATCCATCGGTCGTTGTAAACTTTTATAAGAGGTACACATACAAAAAAGGTTAACGTATATTCAAATATAATTCTGTACTTATCTAAAACATACATATAATCTTAAACTTTACCCTATATATTCCAGAATAATGTTCAATTTAAGTCCGGTAGGTAAGTGGCCGAACGAAATTGGATATATCCCGACTCCCCACGCTACTTCGTCTGACCAATCCAAGGATTATCTTTCTTGTGCCAAACGGCGGGTAACACCAGCGCAATGGCGGGAAATCCGAGACAAGATGGCCGACCGACCCGCTCGTTAGATATTACTTTCATTAACACACTTAACCCTGCTTTTAATGGTGTATAATTATATTAAAAGTTATATTAATGTATAAGTTTGAGTAGTGAACTTGAAAAGTGTTTTATTCATAATTTTATACGCTTATGTAAGAATGTGGACCTATATATTCTGTATACCTACTTTGATGGTTAATATTAGGAATTATTAAGACAAAAATATGATTAAGGCATAACACAAGAGAGGTAGTATAAGCGGTGGTGGCCGAGTGGGAAAGTAACCGACTTGCACACAAGAGGTGTGAGTTCGACTCCGGGTGGCAGTACCAATGAAAATTATTATTATTATGCTCCGTCTCTTGATAGAGGAGAGGAGATGCGTTGCCAGCCCAATGGGACAATGATTGGTTGTTATTTATTATAAGAGAGGTACACTATAAAAGGAAGCAAGCCTGATTAAAAAAGGACCTCCACCATACAAAAGACCACGCAAAATATTCCGTATTCTAGATATCGTACCCACTTTTATAGACCTAAGTACTTTTTTTTACTAGTGTTGTACCTAACACTCGTGTCAACATACTTACTGCGAGAACACCATGAAAAACTCAAAGGCCAAGGTTAAGGCTAGTGACCGTGATGAAACGAAGATGAAAATATTGCCATCAATGAACATCAGAGAATGAAGAGTAGCTGTTTCGACTAACGAAAAATAAATTCAAATTGATGACCAACCTCCAGTACCTCGAGGTAAGACACCTTCACAAGAAAATAAAATTGACGAAGAAGGTTTTAACCAAACCTTTATCAAAAATTAAAACAATCGCGTCAGATCCTTAACAAGAATAACAACTCTACCTCCTTCGTGATATCAGTTTAAAAAATAAGAAAGTACTACAAACAATATTAGCAGCGCCATCTATTAATGAGTAGTACACAATACAAACAAAATTCAAATGTGTAACAACATCGCTAATTTGTAAATAATAATATAAAGAGCTTTGTACAAAGATAATTATGTTTTACGACCTCCAAAATCACGTTGATCTTCCCATTAAAATGACAAAGCTCATGGCTGAATTACGAGCGGGAAAGCAAAAAAGTTGCGTACACATTCACGCGGACTCGTTGTCCACAAGTCTATTTGCGGAAGCAATTTCGCGAAATGCCACAATTTATTTAAAAATTACGCCCTTGTTTGTGTGGGTAAATATTGACGTGTTTGGTTTATGATAATGGCAACACTGAGAGCGGCAGGTAGACTACACTCGCGGGCTAGCGACAATATTATTTACCGGTACACATTATTATTTAATATTTACCATGCCAATGTAAAGTTTACAATATAATATTTGTTAAGTATGCTTCTCTTTTGATAGTATTTACACCTTACATGTGGTTTATAATCATAGGTAAATTTGGTTAATAAACATTTATAGGAGAGATTTAATTATTGATCTGATTATACATTGTATTTTAGCAGATGGCAACTTCAACTTCAACCTTGTGTTTTATCTGTCTAATTTATTTTTGAAAATGTTAATCTTATTTTACCATTAGAAAAAGCTATTCTATTGTGTAAGAATCTCGAAACCTCAACAATCTATTAATAAAATTGTTGTGTTAAAAAATAGGAATGTCCTCACCAAATTTCGGCTAATCTCGACGGAGATTAGCCATCTGCACTAGAGATATTGTGGTGCACAAGTGTGTGCGCAAACACAGGATGGGACGGCAATCAGACACTACTGGGGAGATATCAGGTAAAGGACCATAAACTACATCTATGTGCTTAATTAAATAGTGTAACGTTGAGTAGGTGAGGAGTGGATGGACCTACAGAGACATTCCTACGACAAAAGTATACCTATTTTATTTGTATTATTCTGAAAAAATAAAAGTCTATCCTTTATATTTTAATCTAAATAATTCTACCGTCTTTACGTACTCTTAATAATAATATTACACAATTCCTTAGATAATAACTGTGTGCAATAAAACTTACACCACTATTTGCTTTTTACTATTCAAAGTAAGCTCCATTATCTTTGCAAAGAAATCTTTTTTCCGTTACGTCAAGAGTAGACAGTAGCACATTGATGATCATAATCAATTTACAAGTGTTGACTTATTACAGTGTCGGCACTAGCCTGCCAAACAAACTCCTCGATCGAACGCAAAGTCAAACTGCAAACAATATTATCATCGTAGTATTTGTACTGAAACAACAAATTTGTAGCTAGCTTTAAATGCAAGCCTAACACGCGGGCACACACTTACAATGTGTACAAAGACAATATGTAGGAGACTCTACTACGATCTTAAGCAACGCGACAAAATGAATCTCCGTTTGCGACTGATACGGCCCAATTCAAACAGAGTCAGCGCCATTTTGTTTTGACAAGCGGCTATCTCGACGAACGCGGGACAAGCTAAACTTAACCGTAAAATCAGACTATTTAGAATCATATTGGATGTAAAGCTACTCGGTGTAGAAACATCGGAAATTAAGGGAGGACCAGACACGATTCTGTTTGCCGTCTAACGTGGTCCCACGGACGAAGTTACAAATATTTGACGTGTCAATTTTGTGAATGTTGACCGAGAATTGCGGTTAATATTCCCGACCCGAACAACCTGGGTGTGCGCGGCCACCCTTTAATTAAATGACTGAAATAGTCCAATTGTTAATTTATTAAGTCTACTCTCTGGATGGATATTATTGTAAATTATAAATGGGTCCATATAACATAGCACAGTTGGATCAATTATTTCACTAAGATACAGAGGTAAGCATCTAACGAAATTCTAGGAATTTCTGTAGTTAGGTACTTTGGTAAGGATTTAACGCTACTCCAGGTGTTAGAATTTGTACTAATCGGTGTTACTTTTGCGCAGCTATCAATGTCCAAGAAAGTTTTCATATGATCATTGTTGATCACGATACTATTTATATTTCTCTCCAGTCACCAATTTAAAAGCTTAAGCCTAATCACTTTAGAAAAACCAACGTATCTTTCATTTATATTATGTTCATTAACGACCCAATAAACTCGTTATTTTCCAATTTGCTTGCGATTAAACGCGACTGAGTTGTTACCGGGGCGAGATGGAACAACAAACAATCGCGAATCGATTGTAAAGACAAAACATCGTTACAGCTTGTTAGGCCCATATTGCTCGTTACCGCGCAGCTATTTATTTTCGAGTGGAAACATCGAAGAGTCTATAAACAAAAAAACACTTCGTCGGCGACTGTTTTCATTGACAACAATGCGTGGCCACTCTACGCATAGTGTTAAGAGCTATGGTTTGGAGTAGGCACTTACTTTTCGCGACATAGGTATCCGAGTAGGGGCACTCGGTACTGTATTTTCATTGTGTGCTTTTAATTTTGAGTGCGCGAACTAGCTCGCTCTCCCGGGACGTATGTTTGCGAGGGTAATATTTGCTTCCGCTGTATAATTCAGCTCGCCGCCATATTTGCCAAAGAGCAATCATTTTAATATCGTCAGGCATCACATTAGGGCTGAGGGATACTTACTTTGTTGGATGGATTAATTTTTAAAATTTATTTATTTATTTTGGCAATGTTTGCAAATTCATTAACGAATAGGTTGTTGCTGTTAACACTGTTTCTATGGCTGAGGATTAAATGCCAATCCTAGCTACCTACTACTGATTTTTGAAGCCATTGCTATAGCTATAAGTATCTTCTCTTTAAATTCTTAGGACTCGAGAAACTGCTAGCCTATTACGCGTTGCTAATTTAAGTTTAAGTTTTAATATAGGTACTACGCTTTCCTTTATTCTACTCCTCTCTAGGCCTTACCCTTCTCATTTTTTTTTTTTAAAGACAACTCCCGCACTAGAGAACAAGCTCTGTGTCGCGGGGGACTTTACAAACATACAATTAACGGACACAAATTACACCCAGACTCAGAAGAACTCTTTGTGGGTCACACAAAGTTTTGTCCCTGTGTGGGAATCGAACCCACAACCTCGTGCACAGCAGACACATACTACACCCACTGGACCACCAAGGCAGTCAATATGTCCACATTTATTGTTCTTTTTTCTTTTGTTTCATAAGTATAATAATTTCATTTGATCTAAATGAATAAGTGAGTTTCACTTTGACTTTACTTACTATAAAAGTAAACTTTTATTTAAATTTGAATTAATTTCAAATTTGACCACCACATGTCATGACCATAGGACTTAACTTAGAAAATCTGAAGAAAGACGGCATGAAGAATCTTCTTCACGAGCGACTTTCATAATCATCGTTTTCCGGACACATTGCTACTGAATCGTCATCCATCGGGTCTAGACATGACCGTACTGCCTCTGTCGCGTGTTTGTGATCTTCGAAGAAAGAAGGAAATAAAAAATATTTAATAAGTCCGAAAAAAATTGGTCCCGTGGTATTGAAGCCGAAAGCGGAAACTAGTTCATACTTATATTATAAATGCAAAAGTAACTCTTTGTTAGTTAGTTTGTTTTAACCTTTTAACAACTAAACGACTGAACGGATCTTAATAAAATTCGGCTAGGAGATAGATATGTTATCCTGATGAAGTGACAGTACCTATACTTTTTACCGCGACAACCGACATCCACCCGGGCGGAGCCACGGGTAACAGCTAGCTCCATTATAACTACAGGTCACCGGTCGAAATTCGACCCTAATATTTCTTCCTGCAGACATCCGAATGAACTTTAAATGAAAATGAAATCTTACTCTATTAAAAAGGGATACTTTTTTCTTCTTCACGTAATAACATATTTGGGAGGCCTATATCCAACAGTGGACTGCGATAGGCTGATGATGATGATGGTAATGATTCATATAATATATCTCATATCTTAATCAAAATAAGAACCAGATCAGCATAATGCCAGGCAGTAATGCTATAGCATGGAACGGACAATCAGCACTTAGGTAGGTATATAGGAATAGCTCTTATTCCCAGACTACCATTACGTCCTGTACCTATGATATCCTATAAGTCCTATACCTATACTTACAATTGGCTATTATCCGTTAACAGGTTATATTCTGTCCCATGAATCATACGTGATACATAATGATAGATTTTCTATTGTTTCTATCTTGGGACAACGAATGGTTTAAGATTTGCCGTCAAGGCTAAAACCAGTCAGGAAGACTATAATTACCTACAATTATATTAATGTACGAGTGACGGGATTAGCCAAGAGCTAATCTAAAGAGCCAAGGGGGAACGTAATCGACTTGAAGTAACTTGTACCATCATAGGAGTTTAATCCCCTCCAGTAGATATAATGTGAATTTCACTTTGTGGACGTTTTCCTACTAATCAAATGTCTTACCATATGCTGACGGTAATTAAAAACATCGAAAGAAACCAACTCGCAGCAAACTCCCAAGGCAAGTACGATAACTGAGGCCTTTGGGCCTGCGTTCGTAGACCACTTAGCTCCTTTAATAAAGGCGAGGGGCCCTAGTAGTGCAGTCTAGCATATTATATGAGATTATATTAGGTAGGTGCTTTAAAATGAAATAAATTAAATGTGACTGCGTAGAATGGAAATAACTAAAGAAAGTAGAGCAAACAAGAAACCGTGCCGTACCGTAAGATTCCAGAGGAATTTCTTACCACGTACGATTAGGCTGTGGAATGAGATCCCTGCCGAGGTTTTCCCAAGAGACTATAGCATGGGGTTCTTAAAGAAAGGAGTTATTAGGTTTATAAAGGGTCGGCAACGCGTTAGTGACACCCCTGGTGTTGCAAACGTCCATAGGCTACGGTAACTGCTTACCATCAGGCGGGCCATATGCCGAAAACGATATTTTTTAAAGAACACGTTCACTCGTCTACGAACTGACCAGGACAAGCTTGCTGAAGTTTTTAAATCTAACGATACACGCGATTCTTTAGGTACGAGACTCTCATACAATATAGAAATGTTTAATATAAACTACAGAGTAAGTTATAATAATTTCACAGAATTTACAAATGATTTGTAATAAATTGCTAATATTGTTTTACGGTAATGTTCTAGCAGCGCCATCTAGAAATATAATTCAGAATTAGAACAGTTGGCTTTTATTGAAAGATAATTTTATTGATACATAAATTTAAGTGCCACAAAAACACCACAGAGCAGTTTCTGAATAAATAAACATTTTTACTTATTCTATAAATTAGTATAATGGCTTAATACTAATTTATAAGAAATTTAGGATAACGGAAGGCTCCGTACAAAATATTTTTAAAACATTCAACATTATCATAATAATTTAAAAATAAATATGAATTCTTAGCGAAAAATAGCTAAATCTACATCCACAACGCGAGGCAATTGACAACTTACGTAGTTACATGTTAGAACGCTAGATGGCGTAAAATACAGATTTTGACCAGAAGCCCGCCAAATATGAATCTCAATATACTACAAGATGGCGGTCTCAACAAAGGCAATACTAAATTTGTTTATGCAATACATAAGACTGCGTACACGCGAAAGTAGACAAATATGTTATTTAATTCGTGGCATTCTATGAACTTCACATGTAGACCTAGATATATAGCGGATAAGATGGTCACCTTACCACCAATACCACGCCGCGGGCGATCCCCACAGGAGCCAAAACTTTACGTTATCCATAGAGATTTGTTCCGAGTCTGGGTGTACTTTGTGTGCGTAAAATTTGTTTGTCAAGTCCCCGCGACTCAGAGCTTGTAGTGTGGGAGTTGTTTTAAAAAGAGAGAAAAAAAAACACAGTTTTGTGCAGCAGAGCCGTTGGATTTTAATTAACTTTTATTGTCATAAAGGCAAATCAAATTAGGTACAGTTATACTTAAGCTGAGGTAAAAAAAATCGACTTAGTATAATATCCACTTAATTATTGTTCCTTTAAAACTTAAATCATTTAATAATTAAACCTTAAACATAATTAAAATAACATTATTAATAATATTCATGTTATGTATTATAGTTAGCCAAGTCAATAAAAGGAGTGTAATGTAATGCTTTATAAACAGAGGCAGATGCTCAGGCGCATATATCATGTAAAGAACCCGAGTGGGTCCGTTTAAGACCATTCAGGGATACATTTTATACCCAGCATAGCATCCTGTTACTAGAACTGTTCTATTAGCTTTCAATTGAATATTTTTGCGTATGATTAAAAAATATTTAATATTTTTTCAATGTTAATGAGAGATTATGTAATAGTAAAAAAAAAGTTTATAAGTCGAGAACAAATTGAGTTAAGCTTCCGCGGACGGCATTATGTGATTTGAACGATGATGCGTTGCAACATGCGATCCGACTCGTGACTCGCATGTTCAAATAATAGCAGATGCAGCGACGTAAAACTCCATATAACTATGATTATATTTATTGTGATTGGGTCTTTCAAAATATATGTTTTAGAATTTTCTTCTGGAGGTGAAAATCATTTTTTTTATTATTTGCAAATTAAATATTAAATTATTAGGAGGAGAGCTATGTTCAGGAGTGGACGTCATTTACAGACATCCACTGTTGTTTTGATACGGTCATTCCATTTTTACAATATTTTTATACCGTGGTGGACAAACAATTGTTGTGGATTGCGTGACATTGCGTTAACTGGCAATATAATAAGCAGTTCGTATAATATTGAATTCGGAAAATAACTTTGACACTAAAAACACGCCCTGCATGTTTCATTCTTTCTTTCTTTTTAGCATCTAATAAAAAACGGACACATTTAGCTTGTTAGTGGAAGTCCAGTACGATAGCGCATACGCACTCCATAGCCTATGGACGCTTGCTCCTTTCTATAAGAACCCTCGAAATTCTCGAAAAGTTAAATCAAATATTTTGAAGGACCTACACACGATAGCTTACATAAATTAAAACATTATTCTAGTTAAAATCTAAGTCTATGTTATAAAAAAAGGAGTGACAATAAAATAAAATGGCAAACACACATGGCCACTAATATAGAATCTCTTGATTATAAAAATTGTACTTTTACGAGGCACATATTTTGTAAAACTTTAAATTATATTGTGATAAATTAAATTCCAAATATTTACACAAGCTTAAAACTAAGAATTTTCACCATTAAAATTAGTTAAAATTATACCTTAATTTAAGATTAAATCATAGATTTCTAAGAAAACTTTTTCATTGTGCTTATTGCACATTCTTTTTTTTTTTAATATGTGAGTATTTTAAAATTAGAACTTACTTAAAATTTATATATTGGGCGCTTTTTTAGCATGGCACGATTTTTCCGTCACGTTACAGTAGAAAGGCAAAATGTATGGTTTTTTTTAATATACATAAACGTATGGCTCGCCGGATAGTAAGCAGTTATAGCCTATGGGCGCTTACAATACCAGAAGCATTACTCTAGCGTTGGCGACTCTACATCTCGTAATGACAAAGTTTTGTTATGGGGACCCCTGGGGTGCGGACGAATTACTAGGCTATTATATTTTACTAGCTGACCAGGCGAACTTCGTACCGCCATTTTTTTAAATTTAATTGTATACAAGCTTTGTCCTAACTATAAAAAACACAAAAATAAGAATTATCCAAATTGGTATAGTCGATCGAAAGTTATATGTGGGGTTTTATTCATCTATACTAATATTATGAAGCTGAAGTTTGTTTGTTTGGTTGAACGCACTAATCTCAGAAAGTACTGGTTCGATTTGATAAAATCTTATTTGTTGAATAGTGCATTTTTCCAGGAAGGCTACTATAGGCTATATAACATCACGCTATGATCAATAGGAGCGGAGCAGTAGTGAGATATGTTGCTAAATCGGGGAAAATATTCCAAATAACCACGCGGACGAAGCCGCGGGCGACCCCTAGTTATTTAAATAGACACAGATTTTATGGAGACACTTTTAAACATTACATAATCTTTACCAATGTCGTTCCATCTCACAGGATAATTTTAAAGTCCTTTATACAATTGCAACCATTTTGCCTTCCTATTGTATCATGGCAATAAAACCTCATTAAAAAAGCGCCCAATTACTGGCTTCAAACACTGTATACTTATATTGTCATGATTTATAAAAATAAACATTATTCAACGACCAATGGGAAGTCTTCTATTTCTTCACACATAGAATTAAAACCAGCCGCCCATTCATCAGCTTCTTTCGCCTGGAAAACAGAAAAGAAATCTGTTACTTAATCTGATTAAGTAAACCTGCTTAGGTGAGGATTTTTAGGCAATTCCAACGAAGTGAAAATGTGGTGCTGTGCTGCAAACGATGGGACATCTAGATATAGGGCTGGCAAACATCTTGATCAATATTTAGCGTAGTTCGGGTATGTCTTACACTTCATGCTATTGCAAGGTGCACAGTTTGTCAGTATTAACCAATCACGCGATTCCTTCAATCCTGTGATTGGTTCATTGTCGTGCCCCACCTGCCGCGCCCCGTACATACCACCAAAGAGTCCTAATAACACTTTCTGTGCGTTTGTTAAGATGTTTGCTGGCTATTATACCTGCATGTTGGAGGAGCTTATCAGAAGTTTTACGACCAATATTTCATGTGTGATTAGTGATGTAAAAACGGAAAGGACCTCTGCTTGACCAAAGACCACAGCCAAGTAGCTACTTACAGCGGTGTGGGATTTCCCTGGCATAAAAATAAGTTTCCTTGAAAACGCATCCCTGAATGACACCTGTACACATGCACATAATCACGGATTTTTTTTTAAGCAAGCCCTGTATCGCGGATGATTTTACAAACATACAATTCACAGACACAAGTTACAACCACACTCAGAACAAACATTTATGGATCACAAAACTTTTGGGAATTGAACCCGTGTCCACCCGCTTGGCAGTCAGGATCACTAACCACTAGATTAACAGGCCAGTGTGTAGTTATTCTGCTGTCTGCTAGCCACCAAAACTGGGAGGGACCTCCGCCATACAGAACTTGATCTAAGGAGTCACCCTCCTCCTTAGATCAAGTTCCGTATGGTAGAGGTCTCGCCCTAGTCTCATGGCTAGCAAGCAATCATCTTATGTAATAATATTCTTGTCAATATAATTAAATAGAAATATACATTACCTCTTTCTTAGACATTAGCTTTTTAGATTTCTTTTTAGCTTTCTTCTTCTCCTTAACATTAGGGACTTCAAATGTGAGGTCTCCAAGATCATCTTCAAAGCTAGTATCATTATGAACAGCTATACCTTCCTGAGAGTCACTATCAGATGTCGAACGTTGGCGGAATGTGACTTTTTTAGGTTTGCCATAGCTTTTTCGGGTAGGCTGAAAGAAAAGAAATGATACTAATTAGATGTTAAAATGAACAATAATATAAGAATAACGTCCTAGCGACATTGCGGTCACTGTGGCTAATCTTGACAGAGACTAGCCATATGCATGGAAGATATTATAGTGCTCAAGTATGTGTGCAAACACAAGTGTACTTTTTGTCATGTCTTTAGGGATGGCAATTAGTTACTACTAGAGAGAAAGCCCTAATAAAGTTCCAAATTTGAGGCAATTATTGTTACACCACTGTGTGTTTCTGTGGTCAATTTGTATTTTAAGCCTGACCTAGGAGTCAAACATGGGACCTAGTGAGCAAGTCACACTTAACATCCACTAGTATAACAACATAGTTATTCATTCATTCATTCATTTCATTCATTTATTTATTTATAAGTCAAACATGGACCACATTACACATACATAAATAATTAATTTAAAATTACAAATTAAAAATTACATTAAAATTACAATAAAATTAAATAATAATAAAATAACAAAATAATAATAATAAAATAAATTGAACTAAAATAATATTTGTATACTAGCCCGTACATGTACCATGTCACAGTGGTACATATACAGGCAGTCAAAACGGTCGGCGAAAGTGCGCAGGATACTGTTCGGGCTGACCCGCACCCTGCGCACCAGGGATGTGCACCGCTTGCGCATGGTTGTATAAAAACAATCCACGCGCGCTTCGGCGAACATCCCCGAGGCGCTACAGAAGCGAGGCAGCCCCAACAGCACCCTGAATGCATTATTGTATTGTACGCGTAGAGCGTTGTACTGCTTTTGCGTATAGCTCACCCACAGACTGCTCGTGTAGAAAGACGTGCAAAATGCCCTGAATAGGGTGATTTTGACGTCCCTCGAACAGCGAGCAAATCTGCGAGCTATCATATTCGCACGAACAGACAACGCCCTACGCTCCCTTTCCATGTCTGCATCGTCTTTCAGATCCGGGGTTAGAATGTGCCCAAGGTATTTAAACTGTTCTACCCTTTTAAGAGGAAAACCATTCAATCTAAGTTTGGGTATTTGACTTAGGGACCTTCCCCGAGCCTGAAAGACCATCCACTCACTTTTCTTAACATTGTAACTCAAACCGTGTTGCATAGCATATTTTTCGCAAATGTCAAGCAGCTGCGACAATCCCCCTACAGAGGCACTCAGCAGCACCATGTCGTCCGCATAACTAATATTATTAAGGCACACTCCATCAATATGGCAGCCGACATGCGTGCTACTGAGCTCCTCCACAAGCGCGTTCACATATACGTTAAAGAGTTTCGGCGATGTCAGCCCCCCCTGCCTCACGCCGCACTTCAACCCGTATGGTGTCGAATACGCCCCCGACCACCTAACAACGTTGATCTGGTTCCCATACCAATATTCAAAAGTACGTATTAATTCCTCGGGCATCGATGTTTGACGTAATTTTTGCCATAGAATATCGTAAGAAACCAGATCAAACGCTTTCGACAAATCAAGAAAACACCCAAATATGGGTGTATTTTTATCCATCGTTATGCATGTAGGTATAGTCAAACATGTCTTATCAACAACTTACCTTTAAATGATGCACAACTTCAATATCTTCAAACAAATGAACAGACTGTGAATCATCATTCGATGAAGGATCTTGAACATTAGTCATATCCTCCATATTCTTATCTGGAAACACAGGTGCATCGGCAGCTGACTTTATTTCTTCGTACACTCTATTAATAGCCTCTGAACTTGTAGCCGTCTTAGATTTAGCAGCAATAGGCAATGCTGCACGTGTTGGACCATTAATCTCTTGAAGAACAGCCCGTGATTTTGAACGTAGAGACCTGCCTCTAACATTACTCTTCCCTTTACTTGGTAACATGTTTTCCTGATCTAGATTTTCACTGTCATCAAAACCAAAATAAGTACAATCTTTATCCTTCTGCTTACGAGGAGATTTTGCTGGTCTATCAGATATATTTTCATTATTCTTACGCTTTCTTGATTTTTTATTTTCTTTATCATTAGATAAGTTGTTGCTGTTGCTAGAAACTTCTTCAGAAGTATTATTACTGGTGGATGGATCTTTATTGCTGGATGTTTTCTCAGTAGTAGTCTCAATATTATCAAATATTGCAGTAGCTTTAGTTGGTGAAACTGATCTCCCTCTTTTCTTTTTAGCCTTTCTCTCAGCAACTTCTTTTATAAATGATATTATACTGGTCTGTTTCAAAGTTGGTGGTTCTGAAACTATCTGAGGCAGTGACTCATTAGCATCAACTACCATATTAGTATACACATGTTTCTTTTTATTAGACTCTTCTGAACAGATAAAAGAACTCTCAACTGCTGGAGTCATGTTAGGCTTTACATATGTATTACTATGCCACCTGATAGGTAGACTACCAAATTCCACCCTCCATGGACTTGCTAAAGGATGCCTTACTGACATATTCATACTGCTACTTGCTACTGGCACATCGTCAAAGAAACTAAGATCTTCTTGTAAGTTAAGAGGATCTTTAGAGACGATTGATCTCTCAGGGCGCTGCCTTGGGTCCGGTTCAATATTAGGAACTGGAGTCTTAGGCCTGGGTGAGTTAACGGGAGAATAATTAATGTCATTATAATGATCTATACTTGGTTCTATATCTGCAGCAATGTCTTCCACTCTTATTGAAGGATAATTACATTCATGTACAGAGGTTTTACCAGTGTCATTCATAGCCAGATGATTATCTTTACTAACTGTACTAAAATTATTGGCACCTATATTGTTTTCTTGTACAATATCTGGTGCTTCCTCACTTGTCTCTTGTATTTGAGGTAGATTAGCAGGTACAGCAGTTTGCGATGGTTTCACAATCTTCTTTAAAGCTGACAAAGCTTTTGATATATTTTGATCATAAGTACTCTTATAAGTTACTGCAGCTTTTGGCTTGGTCACCTTAGGTTTCTTTGCAACAGGTTTCTTACGTTTCTTTTTCTGTTTTTGTGGCTCTTCATTAGGATCAAAAGTGAACTCATAGATATCATCAACTTCATTTTCTTGAGACTTTTTAGTTCCTCCAAGTACTTTGAAAGAATGATTATTTTGTATTTTCTTACTAACTGCAGGTTTAGGATTTGCTGTTTTAGTGGGAGATGTTTGAGGAGATGAAATCCGATTAAAAAATTTATTGATACTGTTATTACTGTTCAATTGTGGGCTGACTTTTTTAGGTGGTGCTGGCCGAGCTTGAGTTTTCTTAGCTCTAGTAGACCTACCTTTAGCATTGTTGTTAGAGTCAGGACTACTTTTATCTGTAGAAGTATTGTCAACAAGTTTCTTTTCAAGAGCAGCTGTTTTAGCTGACCTAGTTGATGGCACTGTTATTGTTGGTTTATCTGGAATGTTGTCTTGTTTAATAATAGTAGTTTCTTTAATGGGTTGAGGCAGTTTAGCTTTGCTTGGTTGTTTAGGTGTACTTGCATTGGCAGGTTGTATTGGTATATATTTGTTAGGACTGATTGAGTGGTCATCAAAACGAGATGGTAACCTACATATCCTTCTAGGTCTACTGACCACTAGGCTTGTCTCAACTTTTGATGGAGTCTTGAAAGGTGAAACATTTGGTTTATTGTTTTTTACTCGTGTGCTGTTTAAAGTGGAAGTGTTATTAGGCGTACTTTCCACTGACTTATTTTTGGGAGTAATAACTGATCTGCCTTTACTGTTATTGGACAAATTAGTTAAAACAGGGTTGTTAATTAAACTGCCTTTACTGTTATTGGACAAATTAGTCAAAACAGGGTTGTTAATGGAACTGCCTTTACTGTTATTGGATAAATTGGTTAAAACGGGATTCTCAATAAACCGAGTTGGCACGCGTCTATCTCGACGGGGTCGCACATCAGCTTTTTCTTTTTTGGGAACTTCGACGGACGTATCATCGGAAGCAGAATTAGTCTTATCCGCCAAAGCTTTTCTAGGTCCTTTCGTATTGACTTTTGTAGGTTTTAATTTGTTCTCAGAATCAATATTTTCTTTCAAAGCTTTCGAAGCTCTCGTTCTAATTCGCGGGGGCATGACGCTAGGTAAACACAAACACTCATCGATTCTCTGCACTTAAAACTACAAATACGTATAAACTGTTTGCAATATTGTTAGTAGGCACGTTTTTATAAACTTATTCACACATTTTCTGCAAGCCAAAATAGTTTGTCGTAATAAACAGATGAACATTGAACAATACGGAACATTTTTTCTTTTCGTTTTCGCTCGTTTTTTTGACACTTCTTCAAGTTCTTCCTTTGACAAATACCATAGACTTTTTTTTTTCTTAACAGTTTGAACACTAGTTTTTTTTTTATATTACTGCAATACAAATTTATTTTTTATTAATACGAAGGAGCTGACCTAATCAGCTCCTTCGTATTATTAAAAAATAAATTGTATGTAGATTAAAAAATGCAGGAAGGCATAATAAACAAACTTAAATTAATTTGAATATTAAGATTTTTAAGACATAGTGTCAAAATTTAAACAATCTAATTAATAATATAATGCATTTTTACTTATATTCGCTGAAAAAGACAAGCTCCTTAAACAGAGAGTGTCTTTGGAGTTTCCATGTGAGAAGAATCAGAATGAGGAGATTCGTAGGAGAGCCAAAGTAACCGACATAGCTCATGGAATTGTCTCCATTAAGTGGTAATGTGCCGGGCACATAGCTCACCGAAGCCGTGATGGCCGTTGGTTGGGGAAGAAAGGTTCTAGAGTGGCGATCACGAACTGGAAGACGAAGCGTGGGCAGGCCTCCAACAAGGTGGACCGACGACCTGGTGAAGGTTGCGTGCGGGCAACCAATGGACAGGTTTGGCTCAGGATCGAGAGTTGTGGATATCCTTGGCCCTTGGGGGAGCCCTATGTCCATCAGTGGACGTCTTTTAACTGAGGTGATGAGGTTATTTTATTGATAACAGTTAATGTACGACGTCCATAAATACACTTTATTTGTATATAATTATATAATGCACTAGCTACATATTGCTTGTGGCTTCGTCTGCGTGGATATAGGTAATCACGATAAAAAGTGCTCTATAACCTAGCCAAATTTTACAATAATTCGTTCAAGACGTTTTATCGTCAAAAGGTAACGAACCGACAGAGTGACTTTTGCATTTTTAATAATAGTATTATAAATGTGAAATGGATGCGCATATGGATACATAACGCATACTACTATAATGTATAAAAAGATAATATTAATCACATTAAAAAATAAACATTCATAATTTAAAGTTAGTACAATAAAATTAAAAAATCGCCTCTTAGCTCTTTTTTCAATTTTTATCGGGCAACCCGATATTTGAAAATGTCGTTGACTGCAACGGCCGAGTGTTGTTGAACTTGCGAAGTTAAGAAAGTTATTCTCAGCCAGTTTTCATAGTTTTAATTGCCTTACTGATATTCTTTTAAAAGAAATGGAAATATATGAGACTATTGCTAAAAGACCTTTATTTGTTTAGACTGGTGTGTTTGTTTATTGGTACGTATACAAAGTTCAACAGATGTTGCTTACTTCTAGTAACGGAATTATTTAAACATATTGATTGGAATTCTTTTTCTGACTTTCACTATACTTTTCAAAAGTATTAGTTACTATTTGGATTAATAAGTAAAACCTTTTTACAGAAGCTGATACTGTTGTCAGGTCCGACAATAACGAACGCCATTTACTGGAATTAAAACAAAACATGACAATTCTCTAACATCCATTCCTAAAAATCCAACAAACGTAGGATATGACAACAATTTTAAGCAAATAGATGTGGTGTGGTGTCTTTTTGTGCCTTGTTTAAAATATATGTCAGTCAAAATGGTTGAAGGCACAATAGACACAGTTCAAGTTGCTCTTAGGATCAGACCATTGATGCAGCAAGAGACGGATAGGGGATGCGATGAGTGTATCGACGTGGTATCAGGAGAGCCCCAGGTGCAAATAAAGGACTTGGCATTCACATACAATCATGTATTTCCTCAACATATAACGCAGCAAGAATTTTATGATACTGCTGTCAAGGGATTGATTGGAAGACTTTTTCAAGGTTTGTATGCAATGATATTATAGTAAGAAAGATATAGATATTATACTGGTGTTCCAAAACTGTTGCCGTCAACAGAAGCAAAGTAGCTTCATTTTATTGATCTCTATCTCTTTCTGTATCACAACATTCTGTATTTATCTATCCCATTCGTACTTAAAATCTATATGCAAGTAAATACTAAAACATAGAAACTAAAGTAATCGCCGTTCAGTATGAAGGCAGTGAATTTTTCTTAAAATATCATTGTATTTAAAGCCCATTGTTTCCTGGCCACTGGTAGTATGATTATTTTAGACTGGTTAATAGTTTCATTAGTTTTCCTCTTATTTTTAACTGACTTCATTTAAACACAACTTAAATGAACCTTCAATTTTATTTTCCTCATACAATTGGCAATCTTTTCCAAAAATACTTTTGTTTCTAGGCAATCTTTTTTTGGGTAACTTTGTCTTAGTATTTGGTCATCTGTAACCCCAAACAAATAATTATCTTTGTTTTTCTTTCCCAGGATACAATGTGACGATCTTGGCATATGGCCAGACTGGTTCTGGAAAGACTTACACTATGGGCACCAACTACTCAGGATCAAACGGTGATGCTACTAAGCTAGGTATGTATTTGTTTAATAAAATTAAACTGTGGTTTATATAGTTTTGCTTTTCATGCTGTACTTTAATTTGTATTGCTGTAGGTAAAATATTCATATTTAAAAAAGTAATTATATAATAGAGATAGATTGCAAATTTTAAGAGAGGTGGGGCATCATACTAGCAAGCAACTTAGGCAGGACCAGAAGTGTGTTGTAAAGTGGTGTTTCTGTATGTGAGTACAGGTTTTACTCACCTCACCCCCACTCGCGTCCATAGGCTGCGGTAACTGCTTAACATCAGGCGGGATGTATGCTTGTTTTTCACCTAAGTAGAATAATAAAAATGGGTCTGCCTCCACTATCACAGAAGACGACAACCAAAACACAACTACACCACAGTGCCTAATCAATATTAAGCACTGTGGTGTAGTTGTGTTTTGTACGAGTACAGGTCTCCAGCACTTATTTAAAGGAAAACATTTACTTACGCATCCCATTGTTAAATAAACATTTTTCTATGCCCTGGTGCCCACGGTTTTGGTTTGGCAACATGCAGGGTATACTCCTAAATTACAAACGTCCATGGGCTGCGGAAACTATTAGTATAAATTAATATAAACATAAATAAAATGTATAAAATATATGTCGAAGTACTTAGATGTGGAGTTGCGAAAGACAGCCCACCATACTATAGTATAAAATAAAAAAGGCGTTGTGAAGTTTAAGAAATAATAACCTGCTATACCATACCCTGCCTTTGTGTTCTACAGGTGTTATACCCCAAGCAGTTGCAGACATATTTGACTTTATAGAGACACACGAAGACAAGTTCATATTTAAAATCAGTGTATCTTTCATGGAGCTGTATCAGGAACAATGTTATGATTTACTATCTGGGAAAGAGAGGGGGCACAGTATTATAGAAATAAGGGAGGACATCAATAAAGGCGTTATATTACCAGGTGAGTTTGTTAATAATATTAATAACAGCTTTTAGTCTCTTTTTCTTTCTGTTGAAATTCAACTCTTTCTCTAGGGAACAAGCTCTGTGTTGCAGTGGACTATACTAACCTACAATTTATGAACATAACATGTTACAAAAATATGTGTGACTAGCTGTTGCCCGCGGCTCCGCCCGCGTGGATGTCGGTTATCGCTGCAAAAAGTAGCCTATGTGTTATTCCAGAGCATAATCTATCTCTGTGCCAAATTTCATCCAGATCTGTTCAGTAGTTTTTACGTGAAAGAGTAACAAACATCCATCCATCCATTCTTACAAACTTTCACATTTATAATATTAGTAAGGATTCAAAGTTATACTTTGAATCACATCAATTTTTGCAACATGTGGGAAATTAATCCACAACACTTGTGGTGATCATATTATCTCCTTCTGTAACAAACATACATTATTAAAGTACATTTAGTATGGGTACTGTGACATTTGACATTTGAAGATAAATATCAATAGAAATTATAGGCGATTAAATTAATACGTATCGACTGAATACTCTAGGCTCTTGATCATATAAAATGTTAAACAACACAGTACCCATGCTATGTGAAATACACTATAGCTATCACATTCATAGTTGAAATAATATACACATATAGTGCGTATAATATTAACGCAACAAAACTGAACGCCGCGCTGCTCAGATCAACCAAACCTTAGTTTTACCTGGCGTCTTCCGCACTTGACCGCTTAAGTTGGCCTTTAACATAGCTTATTTTCCTTTAACTTCCCAATCTGCATAGCACTGCCAGCGTCCAGGTAGCAATGGGTTTTATGCTGTCTGGTTTGCTGATAGCTGACTGGTCACATATCATTAAGTTACCAAATGTAAACAATTATGTAAAATTGCAGGTATCACAGAGCTGCCTGTGACATCAACGATGGAAACTATGATGGTGTTGGAGCGCGGATCGTCAGGTCGAGTAACTGGCTCGACCGCAATGAACCAGGCGTCGAGTCGTAGTCACGCCGTGTTCACCATTGTGATCGCTAAAGAGAGTCGCACTGACAAGTTAGTCCTTTATATATTTCCTAGGTTTTAACCGCGACTTTTTCCGCGCACATTCTACAATTTGTACAATGGGCGGCCTTATCGCTAAGAGCGATTTCTACCAGGCTACCAACAATCAAACAACCAACAAAGGTTTATTATGGCTTATGTGCTTTTCTGAAGTATAAGCTTATAAAATTTTGGAGTAAAACTGGATTTATTTTATTTAAATCACATGCACAGATTAGAAAGGGCAACATATAGGCGTGCAAGTTTGACCACAGAAGAATCTCCTCCTTAGATAGGACCACAGCCCAATAACTACACAGTGATTGAGATGTGTTTGTGTGTTTTTGTATAACCCAATTTAACTGTGCAGTTAGAGCATTAACCCGCCCGCTTCCCTTCCTATCACCCTGCGGGCGCCTGTCCTGCATATTTGAGTATTCATATCCCTCTTGAATATTATTATAAAGATTTTTTATTCACATTGCTGTAAATAGGTATCTATCAATTAAAATGATTGGATTATATCTACCGGCGCGGCGTCCAGTGCTTGATTAGGTGTAACGTTTTTAAATTACGGTTTTCTTTGATGACATGATGACACTTATGATTCTGCTTGGTAATATCAACAATTCCCTTGTCATACAGAAATATTGCAACAACATCAAAATTCCACCTGGTTGACCTAGCTGGCTCTGAACGTATCAAGAAGACCAAGGCCAGTGGAGAACGGCTGAAAGAGGGTGTTAAGATCAACCAAGGATTATTGGCGCTTGGCAATGTCATCTCGGCACTCGGAGATGGGACTAACAGAAGCTTTATTAGCTATAGGGATAGCAAACTTACGAGGTTGTTACAAGGTAAAGTATTATAAGTAATTTTTTTTTAGTTTTATAACTACCAAGGAGGCAAACAAGCATACGGCCCACCTGATTCGAAGCAGTTACCGTAGCCTATTGTCACTCGCGCGTTGACGATCCTTTAAAAACCTTATTAGTAGTGTGAGGCTATGGCGAAGCACCGTGTCAGCCCTCTACCGGAAATCGTCGTTAACAATAATTTTATTTACCTAGGCCAAAGTAACTCGCATATACACTAGATGGGCCCCTTGAAACAACCGACATGGGCAACAGTCCACAGGTAACACGGCAACACCATAGTGCGCGGCTAGTGGTGTTGAGCGGTGCGGCGCTGGTTTCACCATTGGGGGTCTCAGACAGAGACTCTAGAGCGGTTTTCCGCATAGTTATGCCCTTAAATGACACTTCTACCCCTAAGCATATAGCTCTGGCGACCCCTCTCTGATCAGCCAATTAAGGCAAGCCAGAGTTGAGAGTCAAGTGGACGATCTTGTCAGCCCACTCTGGACAGCCAATAAGGGCAATCTAGAGACAAGGCCCTGACCAACTCTCTGGGGCATTCGAGACCGCAGTGCAGCACTCACATTCAGCCCGCCACATGTTGCTTTGCGCTTTATTGGTGTATTGTATTAGCTTAAATATTAGTTTAGATGCTTTTATTGTATTTTTTCACATTACAAAATTTCGTTTCTAGTTTATAATTTTTCTCTGTTTCGTATTGACAGACAGTCTTGGCGGTAACTCGTTGACTCTAATGGTGGCATGCGTGAGTCCGGCCGATTACAACTTGGACGAGACAGTATCGACGTTGCGGTACGCGGACCGAGCTCGCCGGATACGCAACAAACCAATCATTAACCAGGACGCTAAAGCCGCTGAGATTATTCGGTGAGTTTTTAGCTTTGTAAACTTTAATTTTATGAAAGTTAAAAAGCGGACGGTCCGCTTTGTGCGCAAATTACATTCTATGTTTAACAGTCTCCATTTATTTGACTTCAGTGAAGGTATAATTCATATAAACGTGCAGTTTATATGAATTATACCTTCACTGAAATAAAATAAATGAGGACTGTTAAACATAGCATGTAATTTGCACACAAAGCTGACCGGCCGCTTGATGGTAAACAGTCACATGTGACATGCAAAATTAATTTCTTTTTTTTTATACTACCAAGGAGGCAAACATGCATACGGCCTGCCTGATGGTAAGCAGTTACCGTAGCCTATGGTTGCTTGCAACACTAGGGGTATCACTCGCGCGTTGCCGACACTTTTAAAACCTTATAACTCCTTTCTTCGTCGTTTACCACAGTGCGGCGTGTTGCGGATTCGATCCCCACGCGAGACTAAAAATTGTGTAATCCACAAATGGCTGTTCAAAATCTTGGTTTACTTACCGTCTCTGTCGTGTGAAGTCGTGTGTTTTTGAAGTCCTCGTGCTTAAAAACTAGCGCAGAAGTTGTCTTTAAAAAAAAAACTGAAAAATTTGTTCTAATGTATAACTTTTATTTATTTTTTAACACAGGTTAAACAACTTAGTAAACGAACTTCGACTCCAAGTCCTCGGTAAACTGCCGACAGACTCTGAGCAAAACAATGAACAACTACAAGAAGATTTAGAAAGAGAACGCGCTAGATACCAAGAACTGTTGAAAAAACATAAACAAGTCACCGAACATCTCAGTAATATGTTAATAGAGAATACAAATCTTTGTGAAAAGGCACTCTTAGCTGAAGCAGCGAAAGACAAAATAGAACGTAAATTAAACGAATTGACTGAACAATGCAATCAAACAATAGAAAACTTAAACGCGACAGATAAGGTAGTGGATGATGAACTTCAAAAGACAAGCGTTGTTGATTATTTGAAGGAAATAAAGACGAGGTTGGAAGACCTACAGTCTGTTAACATGAAGACTAATGAAGAATTGATTGATCATGAGATTAAACTTTCGTTTGTCAATGAGAATGACCATGAGAAGGGTGATGATGATGTGTTGTTGAATGAGGATCAAGCTGTTTTGGAGGAAGAGAAGAGAGCTATGGGACAGGTAAGCTTTTTGGCAATATCTTCTGTTGTTATAATTTTTATACTTCTTAAGTGGCATAAACAAGCATACAGCCCACCTTATGGTAAGCAGTTACCATAGCCTATCGACATTCAATACTAGAGGTATCACTTATGTGTTACCAACCGAAAAATAAACAAGAGGGTCTTATGATGGAGTTTCTCTAGGATAGAAAAACGTTTGTTAAATAAGCTCTGGAAACCTGTACTCACAAACAGGAACACAACTTCACCTCTGTATGTGGTCTTCTGTAAGGTGGAGGACCTACACCAGTCGGGATTGCTTACTAGTCTGATGCCTACCTCTCTTAGACTCTCTCTATTATTTTTATTGTGTATTTTATTTATATGTGTCAACATTGTTAATGATAACAATAATACTTTTTAACATTAAGCATCTCAATTACTGGTCATAAGCCTCTCCCAATTCGCGCCCAAACGCTCGGTCTTTCGCCTTCCGTATGCCCAAAAGCAATTGGCCTGGGAAAATGGGGCATATTTGGAAGATCAAACAATCTTCTACAATATTGGGAAGATCATCAAATCCAATCTTCTACATTCATATAATCTTCTTCATTTGGATTCGGCGCAATGACGCAAAATGCCATCTACGTAAAATGGCAGTTTCGCAGAATGCCATATTAAAAGAACCTGTTAAAATAAATGAAAATCGTAGTGTAATATTGCAATATGTCATACTAGCTGTTGCCCGCGGCTCCGCCCGCGTGGATGTCGGTTATCGCTGCAAAAAGTATGCCTATGTGTTATTACAGACCATAATCTATCTCTGTGCCAAATTTCATCCAGATCCGTTCAGTAGTTTTTACGTGAAAGAGTAACAAACATCCATCCATCCATCCATCCATACTCGCAAACTTTCACATTTATAATATTAGTAAGGATTGCGAATGTGGCATTGTGCGCCTAATCCTGTCAGTAATCAACAATGTAATATTCCTCAGGTTGCTCTAAACCAAGAGCTTCAAGAGCTTAACCGCGCCATGGCTATCAAGGCATCTGTCGTCCAAGCAATCCTGGCCAACAACAAAGACATGCTGGACAGCCACAAGAATCTGCGAGAGAACGAAGAGAAGATTGCACACCTAGAGAAGGAGAGAGATGAGTTAATGCAGCAACTCAAACAGACTAAGGTTGGTCGCTTTTTTTATACTACCTAGACAGCAACCAAGCATACGTCTAGCCTGATCATAAGATATGAACGTAATAATTAGTTTAGTCAAGTTGAAAGACGTGAAAATAAAAATGAAACTCCTAAAATATGAGCAACAGCTCTTTGGTTTCCGAATGAGCTCTAGAAAAATGAAAATTTATAGAAAAAATACGATTATAAATTTTATAGTGAAGAAAAATGAGGTATTAAACTATAAATCAAGCCGCTACGCAGGGCTTGCTCCCTGATGCTGGAGATGAGAGATGTCTGTCAAAATAAAAAAATTAAATCCAAGTGTGGGTTTCTTCTTCTCTCAAAAAATAGAGAGGGTTTAGATCTCAATTCACACATGCTAGCCTGATGCGGGTTGGTGAATCAGAGATGTCTTTATATTTTGATTTTTATTTGACATGTTACGATGTTTTTTTCACCATTATCAGATGGTGAATCATTTGAAATTCACATTGGTACTGCCGTCTGGAATCGAACTTGTACCTCTTGCGTTCAAGTCAGTTACTTACCACTCGGCCACCAACGCCTGTCTTACTAGTTACTTATAAATATTGGTGTTTTATTTTACCAGTCTAAGGACCCATCTCACGAAGAACGCCGCACTAAAGTATCGACCCTGGAGGCGCAGATATCAGAGCTGAAGAAGACTTGCCAGCAGCAGGCGAATATCATTAGGACTAAAGAGAAGAATGAAGCCAAGATTGCCTCGTTGAATGCTGAGCTTCAAGCCATGAAGGCCACTAAAGTATGACACTTTTATTAATTCTTACTTGGCTAACATGCATTTTTTTTATATACTATTTGGGTGGCAAACAAGCATACGGCATGCCTTGATATGCATTGGTAGTAAATAGTCACCAAAGCCTATGGACACGGGGTATCACTCGCGTGTTGCCAACTCAAAAATATTGTCACATCGGAAATTTATGATGTGGTATCCCAGGGATAAGAAAAAGTTTCCAAAAAAACGAGTTTTAGAGTCCCATACTCGTATAGAGTGGACAGAATTACACCATTTATCTTCACGAGGACTCGATCTGGAGGACTATTATATATACTTCTTTAAAAATCTTTGTATTTTCTAGGTAAAAATAATAAAACAAATGCGCGAAGAGAGCGAGAAGTTCCGCAAGTGGAAGGCGGACAACGAACGTGCCATGCTGCGCCTGCGCAACGAGGATCGTAAGCGAGCCACCGCCATGGCCAAGATGGAGTCCTTACATGCCAAGCAACAAAATGTACTCAAACGTAAGATGGAGGAGGCTGTGGCTGTTAACAAGAGACTTAAGGTCAGATATTTCGTATTATTTTAGGGTGGGAAATAGCTATAGTTAATAGATTTCGTCGTTAGGAGACGTCAGATTTACACACAATAACAAAATTATGGAACTTATATATCGATATGAGCAGACTCGACTCATTCTATGTGAGAGTCATAAGTTCCAGGATTTGTAAATTTAATTTTCCTATTACATATTGTTTTTAATATATGTATATTCATGATGCAATGGAAAGTCGTCCACAGCTGGACTTAGGTTTTCCCCAATCTATATTAACATTTCGTTCAAATCTTACTAAGAAACAGTATAGGTCTATGATGCTATAATATATAACCATTTCGTCTTTTTTTATATTTTCTAGCTGGCAAACAAGTATACGGCCCGCCTAATGGTAAGCAATTATCGTAGCCTATGCACGCTTGATATGAAGCATTACCGGTTTTGGAAAAGTTTTCATCAAAAACACATCCCTAAATAAGCATTCATTTAGGAAGGCGTTTTGTACTCACACAAAGGAATACAAATGCACTACTGCATGTAGTTATTGAAGGTCGCTGGGACGCACTGGATGCGGAAGGCGGAGGACCGTGTGCTATGGCGCGTGTTGGGAGAGGCTTATGTCCTGCAGTGGACTGCGATAGGCTGATTGATTGATGTAGTTATTTAGCTGTGGTCTTCTGTCGGGTTTTTTATACTATTAAAAAGGCAAACAAGCATACGGCTCGATGGCCCTAATGGCAAGCAGTTACCGTAGCCTATGGACGCTTGCAACACCAGGGGTATCACTCGCGCGTTGCTGACCCTTCAAAAATCTTATAACTCCTTTTTGAAGAAACCTATGCTATAGTCTATCGGGAAAACCTCGGCACGGGGCTTATTCCTCAACCGAATCGTACGTGGGAGGAAGTAAGAAGGTCATATCCCAATCAGGTTTGATCGCTTGTGTAGTGCCGTAATTTCATTCATTAAATAAAATATTATTGTTCGTCGATACAGGAAGCCCTGGAAAGACAAAAGTTCTCTCAGATGAAACGTAACGCTAAGGGAAGTGTGAAGACGGGTGCCGTGCAGCAGTACATCGAACAAGAGCTGGAGGTACACCTCAGTATTGTTGAGGCTGAGAAGTCGCTTGAGGAACTCATGGAGTACAGGTAAATAAGTTCGCAATCAACTAAGGAAATAATACTATCAAGGGTCAATATATAGTGGGTTAACTCACTCGTTAGTCTTATGGTCGTTGAGTGCGATTGCTGATGGCAAACTAGCATACGGCCTGCCTGTTAAGCAGTTACTGTAGGCTATGGACGCTTGCAATACTAGAGGTATCACTTGCGTGTTGCCAACCCCTTTTTTACACCAGGGTTTTTAAGATGGGAGTATCCCTGGGATAGGAATACGTTTCTTTTAAAACGCATCCTTAAATAAGCACTGAAGACCTGTACTCACACACAGCCACACAATCTAATCTGCTGTGTGTAGTTATTATGTGGTCTTCTGTAAGGTGAAGGTCCTTCCCCAGTCGGGCTTGCTTGGTTGTATGGTGCCCTACCTCTAGTAAATTGCCGTCTATATAATATAATCTAGTGGGTTGCCGTCCTATCGGACTATGAGAGTGAGGAATTATAAAGTGCACCTGTGTATGCGCTCACATTAGAGCTCTGTAAGAAATTGCTTTTAGCGATAAGGCCGCCCATTGTGCATTACCATTTAAGCAAAATATGTATGTATTTTTGGTGTACAATAAAGAGTTATCTATCTATCTATATATTCTCTAATCAAGTGATGGAAGCTTGGTTTTACGAAAGTCACACATTTTTTAATTAGAACATTTTTTTACCTAGGGCTTGGATTACGGAGCAAATAGAAAACCTACGTAACAGTACCGATGAGGAATCAAATAGGAAGAAAATAGCGGAACTAGAGGACGATCTCGCACTTCGAAAAGCTCAAATATCAGATTTGCAACAGAAGATATTGACTGCTGATCAAGGTAATGTGATAAATAATAAAAGCAACCCATTTATATTATGTCCCACTGCTAGCCACGGGTCTCCTCTCCTATATCAAGGGAGAGATAGGGTTTAGGCCTTAGTTCACACAAGTTTAGAGGGTTGGTGAATCAGGCATGTCTTCAGAATTTCTTCTAAGAATAATAATAATCATTTATTCATTTTAATATACAGTTGCAAATTTACACATATAGGTCTTATAAAATAATAACTGTGCTCTACGAGTTCTGGCGCCTGTACTAAGTGAAAACTTGTATCACAGGCGGTATGGGCATTAACAATACTAAAATAGGTGCAGAAATTTAAAAATATTTAATAAATGTGGTGAATGTGGTGGGAGAATGTTGGTTTCTTTACGATGTTTTCCTCCATCGTTCGCAGATGGCGAATCATTTGATTAGTACATTAATATACCATCATTTCTTTATAGAAAACAAATCCCGCACCCAGTGGGACAACATCCAATCCATGCTAGAAGCTAAAGTTGCTCTCAAATGTCTATTTGAATTACTTGTGGACGCCAAGAGGGATCTACAGAACCAGAGCGAGAAAGGCTTCCAGGCAAGATTTGAGGAGATCAAGGAAGCTCACGACAGACTTGCGATGGACTTTGAGAATAGCAAGGCAGAGTTTGAGCGGCAGTTGACGATGGTGAAGCTGCAAAGTGAACAAAAGGTAGGTGAATTATGTTTAAAGGTCGCCCGGTGGTCGAAATTCGACTTTAATTGTTTCTCCAAATAAACATTATGTCAAATCTCACACTATTCCGCGCGCAAGTTATTAATACACGTATTTTAGATTTGTTAAATTGTTAAAACACAAGTAGTGACATCTATTAGTCCAAAAGCAACGCCACAAACAGAACGAAGGTACAATATAGACAACATAGATGTCACTATTTTTAGAAACACGTAATCAATTATCGGTGTATCGCTCTTTGGAAGTTTTCACAGAGGTACAGTATATATGTATAATATAACTCACAACGAAAAACCAATGAGCCTCGAGAATACTCTCTTGGAGATGTGAGGTAAACTTCACATTAACATTGATTAGACAAAATGACTTTAGTCTTTGCCTAACTTCTGGGAAACGCCTGCGTTTCTTTAGTCTTTTTCAATTACTTAAACTTTGCGCAGTCATCCTCCTATTGACGGTAGCCAAATCAAATCTTACATTTAAAAAAGGGATCCGAAGTTTTTGCTTTACATATTTATATAATAGATAATGTATGTGTGTTCCAGCTGTCGGCGCTGGTCGCATTACAACGTGGAGTGGTCGGTAAAGGAGACAAGAGTGAAGCGTGCAAACATCTGCAGAACGTGATACAATACCAACAGGAGCGGCTAGAGCAAGTCGAGGAGGAAAATGTATGGCCCACTTGATTGTCAACTGTATCACAAGGGATTAAAGATTAGTTTATGTTGATACAACTCGTTTGATCTCGTAGTTAGATGTAAATTTTGTTTCAATATCGGATTGTAAGCGTTTTAACATAAGCGTAAAGTTTAAATTCTAATATCAAAATTCTTTTCATAATTGCAATCCCTAATTTTGATAACCGTTGGACAAGTCAAGTTTCGTTTTTAAAAATAAAATATTATCTTATGTGATTTTCTAGTTGAAAAGCTATGACATTGGTAAAGTTTCAATCAAAATATGTCTAGCAGCTTTTGTGTGATGGAGTAACAAACGCAAAAGTTTGTAAGGATGGATATCCTTACAAACTTCTGCGTTTATAGTTATATATAGGATTTATAGGTGATTTTTGCTATAGTATTCACACCAAACATCCTTCGTATTTTTATATATATAGTTGCTTATATCGCAACTTTACTTTATTAAAGCAGACAATTCAGTATTTAGTATTTATTTTTTATATTTTTATGAAATACTAGCTAAACGCTTCACTGTACATCATATTTGTTCTGACCAAGTATATACTTAGATTACTACAAATGTTTTTAGGCGGTAGGAACAGCTACTCTAGAAATACTCGAACGCACCATTCATTCAGTCCCCCAAGACACGGCTTGTTCCCTAGTACATTCACTTTTTGCAGTGTCACACTGTCGCACCGTGGCGCAGGCAATATCTCTTATCCCGCGCATGTTAAAGGGTCTAAACGCGCTACTAGAGTCAAGTACTGGACTGGATATGTTTGATGCTGATGAATGGAAGATGATTTTGTCAGCATGCATGAGGTTTTGTAAGATGACGGAGTGAAAGGTTTATTATTTTGTTATTTTGAATGTAATCAGTGTTATTGATGTTTAGTCGTTCTGATTATAAATATATACTCGTAAATTTTACAATGTAATGTCAGTAAGCCGTAGAACGCGTAAAAAGTTTTCCTCAGAAATAAAATCCCGCTTGGCATCTATAAACATAACTTGCCGATTGCTTTGGGACAATTGTATCATATAAATGACTTCATTAGCTAAAAAACGTCCACTGCTGGGCAATAGGTCTCCCCAATCTGTACCATTCAGTCTGGAGAAAACTTTGTCAATTGAATAATTTAATAATACTATTATTTCGCAGAAAAAGCTAGTTGATGAATTGGAACTGCTACGGTCTGGTGAGAAGAAAGCTAAAAAGCGTCCGAAGAAAGACACCTCAGTAGAAGTTGTAAAGAAAGTGGAGTATGTGGAACCGACTGATGAAGAAGATGATGACTTTGAGGATAGAGATAAGGACCCTGACTGGAGAGCAACCCCACTTTTTAAACGTATACAGGTATAGTTGCAAAGTGTGTTATTACTTCTTTAGCCTAGTGACCGATTGGTGACACTGTTGATATTGTATTATTGCAAGGTCCCAGGTTCAAAAATAGACATTGGATTTTTCTGTCAAGAAATGTACAATATATGCTCATTTATTCATTTAGAACATCATAAAAACAAGTGCTAGCATACTTTTTTCCTACGGCCAATTCGCTGACTAGAGTAGGGCTTCGAGAAGAATTGGCAAGAAACTCGGGCCGTGTTTACACCCTCGTGCCTTGCAAAGCGCGTAAAGCCATTGGTTTTACGCCTAGCATTTGGATTGCTGTCCATGTGTCGACTATGAAAGCGAGGGAATGAAGAGTACGCCTGTATTTGAGCACACACTTGTTCACTATAGTATATCTCACCCAGATAGCTAGTCCGTCGATATTGGCCGCTGTGACCGCGGCAAATCAAATGTCAACCGTTACAGTAGCCATGCTATGTGTTATAGACTATATATAGTACAGACTGCTATCTCTCTCAAAGGTCTAGTATACGATTGGTATGATCTCCACAGGCTCAGCGCTCGCGCCTCACGATGAACTTCACGTCGGCGGACGTGTCCGCGGGCGACACGTCGTCCGTGTCGAGCGTGACCGCGCGCGCCGTCAAGCGCGGCAGTGACGGCGCCGCGCACTGCATGTGTCGCGGCTCCTGCTCCACCAAGATCTGCGGCTGCGTCAAGTCCGACAAGGGCTGCGGGAACACCTGCCGCTGCCAGGCCGAGCTCTGCAAGAACAGACGAGTCTCCTCTGATAGCGAGGATAAAGAGAATAATGTGAGTTTGTAATCTTCTTCATATCCTAGAGCTAGAAATGACAGTAGCGCCAGGGTACCAAATACCCTCTAATCAGGTACCCTCTTCACGCTTACAGCTGAAACATCACATCTGCTCATAGTCCCAGGACTGATTGCCGATATACATTATAACGAAAAAGTTTTCCCAAAAGACTATAGCATGGGGTTCTTCAAAAAAGGAGTTATAAGGTTTTTAAATGGCAACGTGTGAGTGACACCCCTGGTGTTGCTAACGTCCATAGGCTACGGTAACTGCTTACCATCAGGCAGACCGTATGCTTGTTTGCCAACTTGATAGTATAAAAAAAAACTTATCGACGCAGTTATAATATAGCAAGTATATAGAAACTCATATACTCGTATGTCCCAATGCTGGACACGGGTCTCCTCTCCTCAATTAAGAGAAAGTGGAGGGGTAAACCAAATGTGGGTTGGTGAATCAGACATGTCTATAGAATTTCTTCTAAGACATGTGATTCATCATGTTTTCATGTAAATCATGTAATTAACTAACTCATATATTGTCCCAGTGTTGGGCACAAATCTCTTCTCTATTGAGAGTACTGAAAGAGGCCTTCCATATTAGCCTAATGCGAGTTGGTGGATCAAATATACCTTTGCGAACAAACAAACCTTGGCAAACAAGCCCGACTGGGGAAAGGATCCATTTTAAGTATATAGTAGTACTAGCTGTTGCCCGCGGCTCCGCCCGCGTGGATGTCGGTTATCGCTGCAAAAAGTAGCCTATGTGTTATTCCAGACCATAATCTATCTCTGTGCCAAATTTCATCCAAATCCGTTCAGTAGTTTTCACGTGAAAGAGTAACAAACATCCATCCATCCATCCATTCTTACAAACTTTCACATTTATAATATTAGTAAGGATAGTGCAACACCTCTCCTAACCTCATTTAGTAAATATTATGAAAATAACCAATTTACACGACATAATTTTATTTCCAGCCATCTAGTACTGAGCTATCACTCGACACAACACCGCCATCGTACTTTGACAAAAGGTAAGAACTATACACTTATTATATACCAACGAAATATATACTAACATTGCTATATATATAGATTCGAAACAACTGAAGAATTAGACGAAGTACGAACCAAAAACGACCCTAAGCCTATAGCTTCAAAGGTGGAATTACCTGTGCGGAAAACAAGCTCCTATCCATTGCAGTCTAAAACGAATTCTAATACAGCAAAATGGATGTATGCCCTCCTTCTATACAATACTTGTATAGCTCCAATGTCGTCTTACTGTGCTAACAATATATTTCAATATGGAATGGATCAAGTCAAGTATAATGTGTTGTCTCATGTTGTGAAGTTCCTGATGCGTCAGGTTATTGCCTAATATTGATCATTTGTGTTTGTAGTATGTCTTGACAACATTTCAATTCGTAATAAGTTAGTTACCTACAAATATGTGTATTTATCTGTAATTAGCTGTCAAATGTTTTAGTGATTGTATTTGTTTGTTTTTGTTTTTGCTTAAAAAGACAACTCCCGCACTAGAGAACAAGTTCTGTGTCGCGGGGGACTTTACAAACATACAATTATAATAAAAAATAAATAACACCCAGGCAGAACAACTCTGCGGGCGAACCCACAATCTCGTGCACAACAGGCGCATACTGCGGCCACTTGACCCCCAAAGCAGATTAAAATAAAAAAGCTTGGTTAATTATCGGTGGCGTAGTAGCGCGTGCGACAGCCATACAAAGCATTGTTCTATTGTATTTTTTGATATGGCAAGTAATGCCAATGTCGACAGTTCTGCTCATTAGGTCTTTTTACAATTTTGTACAAAAGTGAATTTAATAGTCGGCAATATTTTTGGTCGAAAGTTTACATGCGCAAACATTTGCCGGCTACTGTAACAGAGCTGTAATATCATTTTAGCTTCAGCTTGGTTTAATGCCATTGACTTGGGTGATCGTTGTTTGAGTTTGTTAACTCAATCTTGAGTTAAGCTCACCTTTGTTACGCTATAATTATGTATTTTTATGTAACTGCGTATAAAGAATCATTACACACATTTTGTTTCTAGGTGTATTTTTTTGGTATTGCAGTATATTAAAAAATATATTGAAATAAAATATAAATGCTGTTAAAAAATAACGAAACGCAGATAAAGACAATCCCATTATGATATAGAACATATCAACTCAACTACTTTGAGTTGATAAGTTCTATATCATAATGGATGAGTTCACCAATTGACAGTTAATCAGCTACTTCTCAAATTTTTGGTCAGGTTTTCATAAATTGAAGTGTCAGGCCATACTAATACGACGTAAAACATTTGCGGACTATGCTCTTACAAAAAAAAAACAATGTCAATCCAAATTTTTTAAGAACCATCAATTAATGTAATATTTTCTTGTTTTCCTAAGGCACACAAAGAAGTATTCATTTTATAAAAACATATCCGGCATTTGGCACATATTTAAGAGGAGGGCATCTTTTGATTAGTAAGTGCATAGTTCTGCAATTATTAGAAATTAGCTTTTGTTTCGCAAAAGTAGATTTTATTGCTTAAGTATAGAGTATACTTTAGTGTTTGTCCTTACAGATCATTTTTTGAAATTTTATCGTTTTGTTTCTGTATTACATATGGTTTCATTACAGAGTTTAGTTTGCAGAACTATGTACAACAATCATTAAGTTCTAGTGTATTGATATTGTAGTTAAATGTTCAAGTAATGGTGCTCTCACGCTGAGGTTATTTATTTAGTTATTAAATCTAAATATTGTCGGTGGAGAAGCTAAATCGTACTTTTGGTAACTTTTTACAGCAACCATTCATATTAATGTCCCATTCCTGGGCACCGGTCTCCTCTCCTTTATCAAGAGAGAGAGGGTTGAAAAATGAGCTTTAAATTAATAAATTTAAACCTTACTTCTCAAAAGTATGATTTTAACGCTAAAGTAAGCCAGTGACAATGATATTTAAACTAATATTATAAGGAGGAAAGATTTGTTTTTTTCTTCTATGTTACGGTTTAACTCAAAAACTAAGCGCTGGTTTTCAGTTTAAACCTTTGACTGTAGTTAACAATTAGAGAGAGAAAAAACAAAAGAACATTATGAATGATAATAATAATAATAATATCAGACCATAGATAATGATATATATTTAAATAACCTCGTGGGTGGTAGCACTATAGCATTATATACTTAGACTTATAAATAATTGTACAAATTGTACATTTTCAGAAATCACCTTGATGCAACATATGTTAAGAAGAAGAAAAGTTACTTTTTTCCGCATGATCAGGCTAATGGCGACGCTAAACCAATAAAGGTATTATATGTAATCTAAACTTCTTAATTATAATATATTAGATATGATTTTTTGTTTGTTACAATTTGACTCAAGCATGGGATTCTTCAAGAAAGGAGTTATAAGATTTTTAAAGGGTCGGCAACGCGTGAGTGACTGGTGTTGCAACCGTCAATAAGCTACGGTAACTGCTTACCATGAGGCGGGCGTATGCTTGTTTGCCACCTTGGTAGTATAAAAAACGACCGATTTTAAAAATTCTTTCACCATTATAAAGCTACATTATCAGCGAGTAACTTAGTCTATATTTTTTTTTTAAATACGAACGAAAATTAAATAAACGGCCACCCGTGCGGGACTTGCCACTAGTTATGAATATACTTAGCGCATCATCATTGGAAAAGAGGCGTAAGTTATAAAATCCCATTTGACAATTTTAAACCTTAAGGCTTGTGATATCGCCAACGACCTTGAGCATTTGGGCGAAGGACACACGACCTAATTCTCTAGGCGAGCGCGAGGATACAAACAGATGTAATCTTCGTATTCTTTGATAAAAATTGAAGTCATAAAGTGTTTACATCTCAATAATTTGGTGCTGATTCGATGTTTTTTTTTACAAACTATTTAGAATTACTATATAATTTATGACAAAACCATATTATGAAACACATCTTGTAGATTAATACTGTATTTTTTGGCAGTTATTTGTCTATAAATGCCAACTAAAAATGGTTTCATTTACACCTCTTTTTCATCATTTTTTGAGAAAGGGGCCTTCACTGTTATGATGCACAAGATGAAAATTGCAAAACAAGCATATCTCATATAAAGTCATTAATCTCCTGCGAGCCTTCTAACACATTTTTTTATGCATTGAAGGGTATGCAAGGTCTTTAATTTTGGTCGTAAATTACTTAGACCTTTTCCAAGCCTTGCAAAGATAAATAAACCTAAAATATCCAATAAACTATAGCCGCTTTATTAATAAATATGGTATAGCGAGTGAATAGTTACGCCATGATTTGTCTTCTTTTTACGAATGTGTTATTACTGATGACAGAATGAGAGATTATATTTTCTACACCAAAATGGGCCAATTTGTTAAATTCTGCGTGTTATTTTTATATAAAATCTTTTGATAGAAGATTAATGTATTCTTTTCTTGTTATGGTCCACTGCACGTGTTAGGAAACTGTTAGTGCAGTGAGCAGTAGAAATGAATAAATAAATAAATAATAAAATTACACCTATACTATTCCACGTTTATTAATAAGGCTGCAAGACTTACCTCTCTTGTCGAGTTTTTAGTCTTTGTTATAACATATTTTCTTCTTTTTCAGACTGAATAACAATCCCGCAGATGGTAAATAAAAATAATTATTTTATTAAGTTAGAGTATGCATTGTCGCAAATTATAAGTGCTTCGTGAATTTCATATATCCTATAAACCTTTACTTTGTTGTTATTATCTAAATTAAGTGTACAATATATTGACATGTAATTTAATTTTTTTTTATTTTACTATAGACTGGGTTTTGATTGGTCGCCATTTTGAAATTTTTTCACATTTTCAAAATCCAGTATTGTGGAGTAGAGCTCCGAATAAATATTTATTATAAAACTTGTATTTTTATTTTATTTCTAACTGATTATCCAGAATTATTATAGTAAGAGTGCTTCCGCGGTAAAATAGTACTGCCAATCAGCGGACTTGGGTTCGATCCCTGGTATTTTTTTTTATATTCTAAGGTGGCAAATAAGGATGCGGTCCGCCTGAATGTAAGCAGTTACTGTAGCTTACGATCGCTTGCAATACTTGAGGAATCATTTATGCCGATCCAAAAAAATAAACACCATGGTTTTGAGATTGAATATGCTTGGAATAGCAATACGTTTCTTTGAAAACGCACTCCTATGAACAATGGAGATCTGTTTTCGCGCATAGGAGGCACAACTACACCACTGTGTGTAGTGTAGTTGTTTGACTAGTTTGCTGTAATGTGAAGGTCCCTTCCCAGTCGGGCTTGCTCGCTTGTGTGATGCTCTACCTTTTTAAAATATGGTATAGGGTTTTGATTATCAGCTGGAGTTGGCAATAAGTTCGCCCCCTATGACATGAAATAACGCTGGGGTATTTTTGAGGGTGTTTTACACTTCTGCAAACCCATTCGCGAAGTAGTCGTGATGCCGTACCTATGTATGAATAGTTCTGTAGGTACCTACTTCCATACAAATTTTGACTTGCAGTCTGCCGAGTGTCATAGAAAATATTAAACTCACCTTCCAAAATTGCTGTTTCTATTTCAGGGCTTTACCGTAGAGATAATTTTGGTTTTAGCAAATGGTCACCCATCTTCGAATTAACCACGGCTAGCTAGCATAACCTAAAAAAATCTATAGATTCGGGCAGGTAATAGCTATGAAGCCATAAAATAGAGCTCTTGATTAGTAGATATCTAAGCGGTAGTGCCGGCTTTAGCACTAACGGCGCCCTTGGACGAAGATCTTTGGTTACCGTAGCCTATGGACGCTTGCAATACCAGAGGTATCACTTGCATGTTTCCGACCCTTGTTCTTACACCAGGGCTTTGAGATGGAGTATCCCTGGGATAGGATAAAGTTTTTTTTTAATGCAATTTTTAAATGAGCACTGGAAGCCTGTATACTCACATACGCTGTTTGTAGTTATTATGGTCTTCTGTAAGGTGGAGGCCCTTCACCAGACGCAATTGCTCGCTAGTATGGTGCCCTACCTCTCTTAACCCATTTAGACCTACCGTATCACATACGATACAGTAGAATTAAAAAAATATTACAGACTACCCACTATTGCGTTTTACTTGTCACAACGTGTTTTGTTATCGTTAGTTAGTGCTCAGTGTGATAAAAATAATTATTTAGCGAAATAATTAGTTGAAAATAGTTTTTTGAGGGGAAGAAAAATGCGATTTGAAGATTGTTTTACCGTGACGTCATCAAACAGGTAATTATAATATATATTCTAAACATACTCTTATTTATTTTACTAATTTATATTTGTTAGAATATGTAGCTACAAAATAACCACATACAATGAAATAATTATAAGGTTTGACATGTATTTTACGGTATGATATGGCACCGTATCACATATGATACGGTAGGATTATGAACATTCAAATTTTACGTAATTTTATGTGATATTTCTAACTGTGTTTATTATTTGTTTCAGGCTTTTTTCGCTATATAACATCATTACCGTCTTAGAGGATGAAGATACGGAGTCTCCTAACTTGAGCAACCGTCATTTTTATAACATCGTGCCAATGCTGAACTTACCGATGAAGATTCTGGAGATGAGAACCACGTTAACATCAACAATTTACTGCCAAGTTTACTCACAATACCTGCGGATATACATTCTGTTTCGAATGTTGACGATCCTAATGACGCAAGGGTATCGAAAAAGTAAAGTAAAGTTTCTAAGCAGTACCACTATAGAGGAAACAAAGATATTGTACTAAAGAAACAACATGAAAACCAGCCATCTCTGACTTTCAAGAAAGATCTCCAATCCAGTGGTTTTTAATGTTTTTTACAGAAGAAGTGTATGAATTGTTGACCACGGAGACAAATAAGTATTTAGCAAGAAAATATATTTCAACTGATGTCAAAGTAGAGGAAATAAAATGTGTTGTCGGAATATTGCTTGTTCGTAGAGTGCGTTACGTGATTACTCTACTGTTAGCAGAAGGAGAATGTACTGGGAGAATTCTTCAGATAGCAGAAATGAGTTGATTGCGAGTGCTATGTCAAGAGACAGGTTTTCGCTTATATTTTCAAACTTGCAAACTTCAAACGCTTCGTAGCTCTGCAAAGATAACTGCAGATCATTAGACTTCCTGACTTTTAGGCATAGGATTGCCTTGAAGGGACAGAAGCCAGGACCTAGTAGACCATCTGCAGTACAGCAAGATACGATATGCAAGACACGATGGCAAATATAATTTTGCTATCGAACAGAAATCTCCGACAAGATGTATTCTTTACCATACACTTTGCCCTTCTAGATGCATAAAATGTGATGTGGGAGTACATGTGCGGTGTTTCTAGAAATACCAGTCCAAGAACTTATTTTACCTTTACTTACATGCTTTTATCATCCCTTACTAACCCTTTTTTATAGTTATTTTGTAACGAGAAGTAATAATGTGTATTGTGTATGCGTAAAGTAAATAAACGTTGATTACTGAAATTCTTGTATTTTTTGTATAGGCGTAAGCCTACCGTATCATATGTGATACGGGTGGTTTTCAGCAACCCTTACAGTAAAGATTTTT
The DNA here is from genome assembly GCA_947095525.1 of Trisateles emortualis. Classification (NCBI taxonomy): domain Eukaryota; kingdom Metazoa; phylum Arthropoda; class Insecta; order Lepidoptera; family Erebidae; genus Trisateles; species Trisateles emortualis. Next base: position 6,095,488 of record OX352748.1, on the reverse strand, counting down.
TTTAATCACTGTTATATCATATTTGAGACGCCTTAACCTAAATTATAACAAAAAAACAAAGAAATTTAGAAAAATATAGTTTCAGGTCTAAATGGGTTAAAGGATTATTTTACTAATTGAATAGTGTAATTAGTAGTAGGCGTAATCCAAAAAAATGTAAACAGGTTTTTCTTACCTCTAAAAATTCTTACTGTCTTCAACCGAATTTCCACTACAAAGAAACCTATTATTATTAATATAAGTCCAAACACGGGCACGCCTATGGTGCCCTGCAAACTCTTATCGCACTTTTGGACATAAACAAAGCAAAACTGTATTGATCAACAATCGTTCTCAATTTCAAACTTGTACATTGTATACAAACCTAAATGTTACACCACTCGCGGTCTGTGTTTTGAACACAAAGAAATTCTTCGTCAAAAGACAATTGTCGGATATAGTCAAAATCTTCATCATTCTTCAAGTTATCAATAAAATGCTTGCGACGCAAATTTGTAAATAATCTCTGAGGATTGATAAACGAAAACAACTACAAACAAACAACAATATGGTTAATGGTTATATCATATCCCAAGCGATTTACCTAATCGCTAACTAAGAAATTTGAGAATAAGAATTATAGATAAAAAAATATTTTTAAAGATGTCTGCTGCAGGAAACATTTCTTTGTCGTGTACTTACTTTACAAACATGCCTACATTTCATCCATCTTTCCAAGTAAATATTGTATGTGAGCGTCTTTGGGCACGTTAAAAATCGATCCCGACCCGACTGTTAACAGTCGTTAGATCACGACAGAGGCGAAAAAGAAATAAAAGCATTTATTCGAACATACACAGGATAACAGACGGTAGACAAAAGATAGACACATAAAAACAACACAAAAATAAAATTATCCTGTGTGATGTCAAAGGGTCCCAATCTCAGCTCTGCTGCGGCATTTTATACTGCAGCGCTGATTTTCTGATCAGGCCTTAGTGAAAAATATGAGCGATCTAAATAACTCTTGACATCAAGTTGGCCACTAACCAAACTATTAGAAGAAGAAGTAAATACCTACACAGACTGCAAAAAAGTTTAAAGATGATATAATATTTTGATTCCTCGCTGATTAAGCCTGGCCAAAAATTCTCAACTGACAGAAATAGGCTCCAGGAGCATCGGGAGAAACCTGTGACCTAGCCGCGGCCATAGCGACTTTTTCTGTTTTCAATGTGATAGGATTGCTTAAAATACCTAGGCACTTATTCCTAAATCTTCTACCTATCTTCTTTTAATGCTCGGTAATTTTGACTGCCTCGGTGGTCCAGTGGCGCCTGCTGTGCACGAGGTTGTGGGTTCGATTCCTACACAGGACAAAACTTTGTGTGACCCACAAATAATTGTTCTGGGTCTGGGTGTAATTTGTGTCCGTTAATTGTATGTTTGTAAAGTCCCCCGCGACACAGAGCTTGTTGGTGTGCGTTCGCGCAGCGGAATGTTGTTGAATTTAAAGATATTAATTATGCAGATATTTAGTGTATGACGTCGTATAATTGTGTATGGTAAAAAAAAAATTGTGTACGCAGCCATTGTGGAGAAATTCACCAAAAACTGATTCCGCTGGGCGAACGTTGTCCTGGCGGAACTTATTTTAATCCATAGACTTTAGAAGAAAAGAGGTGTGTCCAAAAATTAGTGTGTATTTGTGTGTAATTGTGTATGTATGAATAAAATGAGTGCATGCATAAACTTCGGAGAAATTCAAGTTTCCGCTACGCGAACGTTTGGCCATTAGCTAGTTTTCATATAAAGCGCTTACATAGAGAGCTGTAGATTTTTACATACGTTGTTTTGAATTTGTTTATATTTGTTTAAAAAACAGATTTAGAAAAAATCGTAGGGCTTAAAAGATAAAAATATAAACGTAAAATACACTTAATAGGTCTTAGTTCTTAAAGTATGCACTTTGGGGTCTAGATTTTCACGTTTATACAAACCTTGTAAGTATCTGAAACATGTTGCCAAGTATCAATGATGTTCCGTTAGTAATTAAAGAGTTAAAGGACAATTTTACCATGAATAGATCACTGTTTACAAAACAGTCAAATATCACGACGTTCTAAAGGAATTGCATGGTAAAATGTATGCCAAAAATTAGTTTATTCATTCAACTATTCACATGCAAAATTTCATGTCATTAAATTTAGTAATTAAAGAAATCAATTAAAATACTGACGAAGCATCGAAAACCTACATAACCCGACCAAGTTCGGATAGCTACAAAAAAGCGTCCATGCAATATATTTAGGTAACATCCCAAAATTTACCGTATAATACCGGTATTGAATTGGTATAGGTGATAACACAATTGTTGTTTCGATATAATTTAAAGGTCATTTATTTTTGTACACCAAATTTTTGTTCAATTGTTCTGATTTTTCAGCTCCAGAATTGACTGGAATAATTCCGGAGTTCCGATAGGTATTCACATTTTTTAAAAGTTAATATTTTGATTTAATTATATTCTTGTGAACGCACGTAATTTAACGTCTGTGGAATATTCCACAAACTGCTAGTCGAACAGGACGCGCGCGGCTTCCCGCTTGAAACGGTACTTCCATCCTTGAAGAAAAGAGAGGGCAATAATATGTTTTCATTGGCCGCGGCCCGCGCGTATTCGTTTTTGCTGTTGAACTTGAACCTGATTTTGTTTTTTATCCCCAGTCACAGTACTTTATTTTCTTGAAAATACCTTTTTTATACCAATGTTTTAGTTTATAAGCACTTTCTTAATGTTGATCAAATCTAAACAACTGAATAGTCTAGTTATGTGATCTGTGATTGTTAATCTGTGATTTTTTTTTAAGCTAGTGTACATTATACTTAGAAATGTTGAGGTCTTTTTCTGTATTTGCTACTCATTTAATAATTGGTATTGAGTTGTAAATACCTTTTTTATTTTATAAGTACTTTTTAAATGTTGATTTATTTTTATATTAGGCAGACTCTCAAACCTAAACAACTGAATAGTCTAGTTATGTGATCTGAGATTGTTAATCTGTGATTTTATTATTGAAGCTCTAAATATTTTACTTACCCTTATATTCATAATCGTTTATTAAACCTATGTTAGTTAAAACACATTTAAGTTTATTGCTGTCGTTGCAAGCGTTTGTTAACGTTATTATAATTACTTATTTAAGTGTGTAATGAAACATAATTAAGTATGTACTTAATAAAAAAAATTTTTGTACACGGATATTTAAATAGAAAAGTACTTGTTAATTGAAGATTTGTTTTTATCGTAGATAGTTGGGTTATTATTAAAAAAATATTTTTAATTCAAGAAATGCAATTGTTTTATTTTTTCCTAACGCTTGTGTACGGAACTGTACCATATTAGTAAATACTATATTGGAAGGTTAAGAACGTCTCTTAGATATATGGCTGGGCCGCTTTTTTGTAGCTATCCGAACTTGGTCGGGTTATGTAGGTTTTCGATGCTTCGTCAGTATTTTAATTGATTTCTTTAATTACTAAATTTAATGACATGAAATTTTGCATGTGAATAGTTGAATGAATAAACTAATTTTTGGCATACATTTTACCATGCAATTCCTTTAGAACGTCGTGATATTTGACTGTTTTGTAAACAGTGATCTATTCATGGTAAAATTGTCCTTTAACTCTTTAATTACTAACGGAACATCATTGATACTTGGCAACATGTTTCAGATACTTACAAGGTTTGTATAAACGTGAAAATCTAGACCCCAAAGTGCATACTTTAAGAACTAAGACCTATTAAGTGTATTTTACGTTTATATTTTTATCTTTTAAGCCCTACGATTTTTTCTAAATCTGTTTTTTAAACAAATATAAACAAATTCAAAACAACGTATGTAAAAATCTACAGCTCTCTATGTAAGCGCTTTATATGAAAACTAGCTAATGGCCAAACGTTCGCGTAGCGGAAACTTGAATTTCTCCGAAGTTTATGCATGCACTCATTTTATTCATACATACACAATTACACACAAATACACACTAATTTTTGGACACACCTCTTTTCTTCTAAAGTCTATGGATTAAAATAAGTTCCGCCAGGACAACGTTCGCCCAGCGGAATCAGTTTTTGGTGAATTTCTCCACAATGGCTGCGTACACAATTTTTTTTTTACCATACACAATTATACGACGTCATACACTAAATATCTGCATAATTAATATCTTTAAATTCAACAACATTCCGCTGCGCGAACGCACACGCTTGTTGTGCGGGAGATGTCTTAAAAAAAAAAATGCTATCCTACTAATATTATAAACGTAAAAGTTTGTAAGTATGGATGGATGGATGGATGTTTGTTACTCTTTCACGTAAAAACTACTGAACGTATCTGGATAAAATTTGGCACAGAGATAGATTATGGTCTGGAATAACACATAGACTACTTTTTACAGCGGTAACCGACATCCACGCGGGCGGAGCCGCGGGCAACAACTAGTACGGAATAAAGATAACAACATAATAACTGTCAAATGAAATAAGGGCTACCTTTACCTAATTAATTTATCAGGCAGTTACAACCATGTTCATATAGAAATAAGGGTGGTAGTGGCGAGATTAGCGGTTGCCTCATTGTGTAGTGGATTTGATTTCCACTTCGCACTGTACAAAACTTGTTTGTTCTAATTCTAATTGTACTCGGTGTCCTTTATTTGCACGTTTGTAAAGTGTTGTCTTTAGTGCGGCAATTGTCTTTTTCTTTTTAATAAAGAAAAACCAAGACAAGCTGCTGTTATCTATTTCGCTCCTTATTTTGAAAGAGCGGGACAGCAACAATTATTATTTAAAAATAGGTACCTATTCTTCAAAATTTCGTAAAGCCAGCGTTTCTTCTTAAAGCCTCATTTCATTATTAAAAGAGAAAGTACTTTTATTGTTGTAAAATAATGGTGGCTCTCAATAATGTTCATGCGAACTAGAGTTAAAGAATAATAAAATAACACATACATTGTGCTAAACTCTAAATTATAATAAATTGAGCGTTTAGCTCGGTCATTGAACTCAAAACGTCGCAAGTGTCTATTTAACAAATTTATATCTATCCGAGATTTAGTTCGAGAGATTAGAAAGTCGAAAAATGCATAGTGAGCGTTGTAAACTGAATAAAAATACCACGTGCTGAATATAAATTCCATTATTAAGTATCTTCTCGTATCAATACGAGGTACCTACCTACCGACTTGACCACACCTATTTTGTATTCTTCTGTCTATCATAGTGATAGACAGAAGAATATAAAAAAAGGATTTTAGGAGACATATCATAATTTCGAACACCTATAATTATATTTACATAAACCCTAAATATTTAAAGCAATGTAGTAAAAGTCGATAGGCAGAAGAATATAAAAAAAAAAGGATTTTAGGAGACATATCATAATTTCGAACACCTATAGTTATATTTACTTAAACCCTAATATTTAAAGCAATGTGGTAAAAGTCGAGCCAGCCGGTTCCGGCCCATCGCTACCAAATGTGCTATTTAAGCTAATGCTAAAGATATTTTAGCCCAGCTAGGTGGACCGACGACCTAAAAAGGTCGCTGGGACGCACTGGATGCGGAAGCCGTAGGACCGTGTGCTATGGCGCGTGTTGGGAGAGGCCTATGTCCAGCAGTGGACTGCGATAGGCTGATTGGTAAAGATATTTAATACCTACTAAATACTCAAGTAATAATGTAAGAAAGATTATCCTACCTTATTATAAAGTTATTTATTATCTTTGGGATGACCGTCTCGAACGTTCGCGATCAAATAACTGGCGTTCTAGCGAAAGGTTGCATTAAAAGTTCTCTGAACCGACTAGCGTCTGAGTAAAAAATGTTATGAGTATGAATGAAGCCATAGAAGTATGTCAAGATCGTATCAAGTGGAAATCCAATCCAATCTGCTAGGAATACCAACAGGCTTATGCAAAATTAAATAAGACGAATCTTGTTTGTCGTTTGTATAAAATTAAGTCATTAAATCATTTTTGAAGTGTAAAAACTTCTTTAGGCGCGTTGAGCCTTCTTTAGCACTTTTTGGGTGAACAAAAATCATCCTATCACTATTGGTTTGCTGTTAGAAAACTCAATATTGAGTTAAGCTCACTTTTGTACATGTATTTTATTAAGTATTTTGTATTGTTATTAGAATAGAATAGAATAGAATATTCTTTATTGTACACCAAATAATATACGAACAAAAGACAATAAAAACCTTAAAATATAAAATGACGTACAATGGGCGGTCTTATCGTTAAAAGCGATCTCTTCCAGACAACCTTTGGATGGACTTATTGGTACTGGTAGAGTAAGTGATCTGGGGTACTTCAAATAATATAGATGAGCATACATATACATACATACATATTATCGCTAAATATATATTTACAAGCAAGTTATTGTGATAGATAATGAAGATAACATAAAAATAAATTATAAAGATAGGTAGTGAGTGATCTTTAACCATCAGTTTGAAGGTAGCCAAGGATTGGGCGCGTCGAATATTTAATGGTAATGCATTCCACAGCCGTTTAGCCAGGACTGTAAATGACTTGTCATAGAAGATTGTGGAATGTAATGGCATTATCAACTTTAAATTTTCTCTTTACAATAAAGAATAAGAATGTCTTTCGTGAAAATCAATTTGTTGGTCCCGTGTTTTTCTTTTTCAAATGATCTCCTCAGTTTTATAGAGGTTCCATTAATACCTCTACCAATATTGTTTTAAGTCGTTGCTGTATTCAACCTCAGATAAAACCTCGTTTAATGGCAAAAAAATATTATTATCATCTCTCAATGGACCTTCCCAAAGGATTTCTAAAGGTCTTGAGCTGACCTAATCCGTCAGCTGCTACCTACTCGTATTCAAATTAATTCAATCAGGCTTCATAACATAAAAACCTCAAATTTGTATAGGTACTGTATAATTCCAGAGATATGGTAGTAATTCTATCAAAAAAAGACCTCCTTTATGGTCCCACCGCAATGACCTACTGTGGTGGATCGACGAGTAATTTAAAATTAAATTATATTTTTTTGTGGCAGTTCAGATACCTACCTAATCATACAAAATATTAAGTTGAATATTCCAAAAAAAAAAAAAAAATTTAGTTTATTTTATGGTTGACTTTTATTTCGTTTTTATTGGAAATTTGGAATCCCTAATCTTTTTAAATCATGATTCGTTATCATTTAATTTTGAATTTATTTATAGCATCCACACATAATTTAATAATGAAGCTTTCTATATTGATTTTTTTAAATCAGTTTAGTAGTTTTTGTGTTAATTAATTACAAACAGTCATACAAAAAATCAAACCTCTTTTTTATAATATTAGTTCAAAAATGCGGTCTTGATACATTAAATAATAATATCAGAGCGTGTCTCTCAGTATATTTACAAGGTGGTATGTATTAGCATATTTGTAAGTCATCGTATTGAAACGCCTTGACCGATTCACAACATCCTGAGCGCGTCTCGCGTCGTCTTAAGTTCTGTGAGTCAAAGAAAGCACGCTATCCCCTACCATTGGTTTGTCGCCATACATATATTTATATTATGACTGCACGGTTGGTTCAGTGTCTTAATTGGTTATCTCGCCATTTACTACGGCGTGGCGTGTTGTGGGTTCGATCCCCACATGGGACAACAAATTGTGTGATCTACAAATGGTTGTCCCTAGTTTGTAGAGTCGAATTGTATGTTTGTAAAGTCCCCCGCGACACTGGGCATGTTTCCTAGTGCGGAAGTTGTAAAAAGGTAATAATAAATAATGTTCTGTTTATTATCTGTTAGACGTAACCTATACATAAATGTAAATTTAACTGTTTGAAGTACAAATTTACGTATTTTTAATTTTATCTATACCTACTAATATTATAAAGCTGAAGAGTTTGTTTGTTTGTTTGGTTGAACGCGCAAATCTCAGAAAGTACTGCTTTTTTGTTGAATAGTGCATGTATCCAGGAAGGCTATAGGCTATATAACATCACGCTATGATCAATAGGAGCAGAGCAGTAGTGAGATATGTTGCAAAATCGGGGAAAATATTAAAAATTACCACGCGGACGAAGTTGCGGGCAGCCCCTAGTATTTTATAAAACGGTGGTAGCCGAGTGGGACAGTAATCGTTTTGTAGCACATAAAGTGTAAGTACGATACCGACCGACAGTAAATTTTTGAATTTCTCTTTGTGGAATTTACAGGCGCCTATTTAGGGATGCGTTTTAATAGAATCGTTTTTCTATACCCCATCTTAAAGCCGTGGTGTAATAATCTGGATAGGCAGCACGCAAGTGATACCTCTGGTATTGCAAGCGTCCATAGACTATAGTAAATACTTAACATCGGGCTGGCCGTATGCTTGTTTGCCACCCAATTTGTATAAAAATATTTATTTTCCTTTCATCTACAATGATAAACTTCTTAAGAAGTTCTTAGAACAATTTCTAAAGCAAGTCTGATCCACTTCAAACCATCGTGATTGACTTGATAGAGAAGAGGAGACCTATAGGGAAGTATTAACAAAAATAGTTTGTACTAAATTATATCAAAGAGTATTTAAGAAAATTATAAATTATTTACAATCAGAACTTGAAAAAAAAACTGCATAATTTTCTTATTTTTTTCCGTAAGAACCTTCTACAGGGTATTAGAAAACATTTAAAAAATATATGAATAAAATCGGTAAAGTCGTTCTCAAGTTAGGGCGTGACCAAGCGAAATATGGAGTAATTTTTAGATATATAGATAATAATATCATCTTCATGCATTTTTCAATTATAAAATGCACACCCAAAAAGAGCACAATATAGTGCAAAACAATATACATAATATGTATACCTAAGATAGACTAGGTTAGTTATAACTCGAATACAAAACTAACAATATAATTCGTTCGAGTGAGAACACATAGTATTCTCGTTCACGTTTCGCCACGAGTTGAAGAAAGGCTTGGGAGGCTCGCTTTCCTTGTTTACGGGGAGAAATCTCGACCGGTCGCGGCGCAGCTCCGCGGCACCACTCGTCTCAGTCAGTACCGCGCGTCGCGCCGAGGATTCACCACGCATGCGCATACGCACAACAGTTATAAACAACTTACAAACATTTTCGTGTCATCACAAACAGTTTTTTTTGAGATTCACCACAAATAGTAACAGACTTATTTAGTTTTTATAGTGTTGTGTTACCGTGAAGTGAACTTGAAGTTTCGTTTTTTTGTTAGAAAGTGCTTCTCTACCTGCCGGGAGTGTTTTTCTGTAATAGTGTATCGGTATGTTGTTTAAAGTTTTAAGCGTATAATAGCGGTATTATTTAGGGACGCACACAGCGTTTCTATGCACGTCCTGTTCGTATCTAAACTTGGAAAGAAAGCCTTTTACTGTGGCGTCTTCACAATTGCGGTTACTAACATAGATTCTATAAGTATATGAAACTTTCCACTAGTACCTAATGAAATAAAGTCTTCTTTTGTAGCTAACTAAATGTTGAGATTTTCACCTTGGAATTCTTATAAAAACCGGTTATTTTTGAGGAAAAGATTTACTCATTTGTAAGCATTTTTTATCGATTTATAGTTTTTTTTATACTACTAAGGAGGCAAACAACATACGGCCCGCCTGATGTTAAGCAGTTACCGTAGACTATGGATTCTTGCAATACCAGGGGTATCACTCGCGCGTTGTCGACCTTGTAAAAACCTTATAACTTGAATAACCTCATGCTATGGTCTCTCGAGAACACCTGGGAGCTCATTTTTGAAATTTCAATATGAACATCACCTTAGCAAGAGAGCCAAGAGAGATAGATATAACACAAACTCAAATTCATTTAGGTTAGCTACAAAATCATTTATAAAGCTTATAAGCTTCATAAATGATTTTGTAATGAGTGCAAAAGGAAAGCAAGAAAGATTTTAGTCAACTTACTAAGGCTCCCACAAATGTAGAGCCTATAAATAGAATAAGCAATTCAGGCCACTCTTTTTAATTACAATATGTAAGTTACAATTATAGTGGCCTGTAAACATATGCAGCTAATACGCAATAGATGTTTAGGTATTGTACACTAAATAACATATATTATGCATAATAAGAATGATAAGATACTTAGCTGTACAATGGTCAGTCTTATCACCAAAAGGAGTTTCTTCTTGATAACCTTCGATCGGACTTTGCAAAGAGATAGAGCATAAAGTATTCTCAGTCAATTAGGTCAACTATCCAGTTAGAAGTTCCACCTTACAGAAGACCATAGCCAAATACTTATCTACTACTTTGGTGTGTTATTTTTTCTGGTGATAAGTAGGGTTAAGAGTGAGAGTGACTTAACAATCACGTCAACACTGTGACTTCTAATTTTATTATCAACGCGTAAGTGATACTTCTGATATTCCATAGATCAAAGGAGACGGTAACTGCTTACCATTAGCTGACACGCATGCGTATTTACCGATAAATGGTCATCATATTCTAACAGTGAAGGAAAAACATCGTGAGGAAACCCACATGTCTTAGAAGAAATTCTAAAGACATGTCTGATTACCAACCCGCATTAGGCCAGCATGTGTGAATTAAGGCCTTAGCCCAACCCTTTCTCTTGATAGAGGAGAGGAGACCCGTGCCCAGCAGTGGGACATATATGGGTTGCTATTATTATCCCTTTTCTATTATTGGATTTATTCTCAACTATCCAACGTCCAATCGATGTGATTTTTAGAACAGAAATAGTTGGGCAAATGAAGAGTAAGATAGGCTACTTATATATAACATAGCAAGTGCAGCCGGGGTCAGAAACTAGTGTACTATGTTGTTATTTTGTCTTGACATTCGCGGAGTTAAGATCTCCGTACAAAAGAGTTCAACGACATCGTTCTACTAGCGATAGCAACTAGGTAACGTAATAGGTATATATGTATTATTATTTTGCACGTAATATTATCTACAGAAGCATTTATTATTATGATTTAGGAATTATAATATTATATACGCGGAGTATATATAAATACTGTAATTGTGGTTACATAATATATGGAATATAAATTAAGTTAAGAAATAGAATACTTTAATTAGATATTAGGTAAAATAATTTAGGATATTTTCATATATTTGGCAAATTCTATGTTAGCGAGCAAGTCCCAATAGAAATACCAGAGGTATCACTTGCGTGTTGCCGATCCATTTTTTACATTAAAGCTTTAAGATGGAGTATCCCTGGGATAGGCAAACTTTTCATTCAAAAAGCATCCGTAAATGAGCGCTGGAGACCTGTACTCACACTCAGGAACACAACCACACCGCTGTGTGTATTAATTTGGCTGTGGTCTTCTGTAAGGTGGAGGCCTTCCCCATTTTTATAGTATCAATATAGTAATAGCTGATATGTTTTAAACTGTGACAAATAATCGTATGTGGCGCTTGCGCACTCTCGTGGGAGAAACAGCTATCGTGTTAAACTTACCGGTCCGGGTCAATTGACACGGTAGGGTTGCCACAAGTAATTAAATCTATATGAATATTTATGTATTTGTATTAATTTTAGTTATATTGAGGGTATAAAGAAAGAAATAATGAGAAAGAAAGAAACGTGTTTGCTACAATTAAGGACTTAAGTGTGATCTTTAAAGATCTAATAATATATATGAACTAATAATAAAAAAAACTATCCTAAACAAGACATAAAACAATGTAAGAGCATGTGTCTCATGAAATTTACATGTACCATTTGCAAACGGTGAAAGAAATCCTCGTGAGGAAATCTTAAAAGAAATTTTAAAGACATGTCTGATTCACCAACCCGCATTAGGCCAGCGTGTGTGCATTAAGGCCTAAACCGTATCTCTCTCTTGATGAAGGAGAAGACACCCGTACCCAGCAGTGGGACATATATGGGTTGGTATTCCACCACTTAGTCCTGGGACAATTTTTTAAGTCAATGCATTACCATTAGGTGCATACCATATTCTTTGTCATCCGAGTATTATAAAAAAATCCAGCAGTCTGGCATTCTAGGTGTAAACTGTAATAGACATTATTATACGTGCATTTACAAAGTCAATCATAAGTACTTGACATTGCTCAATATATGAATAACAAACACATAATCATAATATTAACATGTATTAGATTTTTAACTTAATGCTGTATGATATAAGATACTATATAGACAGGTCATGCTTATAGGTCCTATTGGAAGTATTAGGATTTGAGTCCAGGCTTTGGTATGCACATTAATTGTAATTTCGCAATCCAAGAGGTAGAATACCATACTATTTATATATACTGACTGGGGAAGGACCTCTGTCTTAGATGATTAGAAAAAATCTTTTTTTGTTGAATAATGCATTTATCCAGGAAGGCTATAGGCTATATAACATCACGATATGATCAATAGCGGAGCAGTAGTGAGATATGTTGCAAAATCGGGGAAAATATTCCAAGTTACCATGCCGACGAAGTTGCGGGCGACCCCTAGTGCTATTATAAAGCTCTTTGCTATTATAAAGTTAGAAGTTAAAAGGTCGGTAACGCGCGAGTGACACCCCTATTGTTGAAAGCGTCTATAGGCTACGGTAACTGCTTACCATCAGGCGGGCCGTATGCATGTTTGCCACCTTGGTAGTATAAAAAAAAGTTATGATATAAAAAAACCGTACATTCCTTCTTGGTTGGTACTTTTGGGATTAGTGGTCACCCAGGCATATATTTTTGATCAGTATCAGTCAGGTTGAAGGCTATTTGATGGTTCAAATACCATAATAGGACAATTTAATATTAAACTAGCTGTAATAATTAGTATTCGGATGGCGTGACTATCTGGTATTTAAATTATGAATTAGTTAGTAGTGCTACCTGATTTTGTCCGTGTGGTGACGGATTAAGAATACAAATGTCACCACCCCATTCCATCCCGTGGGAGTCGTAAGAGACGACTAAGGGAGTAAGTCAGGCAGACAATATCCACTGCAAGAGAGGGAAAACTCGAAACAAAACCCTGTACCAACCCGTCTGGCCAGCGTGGTATAGTAGGCTAATATCCCTCCAAATTAATGGAGGAGACCCGTGCCCAGCAGTGGGACATTTATGGGTTGAGATGTATGCTACCTGATTTTGAACAGAGATATAGGTACATATATGATCGAAGCAATTGACGTGTCATAGACTCTGCCTACCCTTTTTATACTCGTTAAGTTAGGTAGCAAACAAGCAGTTACTGTAGACTATGGACGATGCGTTTTGAAAGGAACATTTTCCTATCCCAGGGATACACCATCTTAAAACCCTGCTGCAAAAATGGGTCAGCGACACGCAACTGATACCTCTGGTATTGCAGGCATTCATATGCTACGCTAACTGCTTAACATCAGGCGGGCCGTATGCTTGTTTCTCACCTAATTAGTATAAAAATGGCTATTATTATTATTATGTACCACTGTCCAAAACGTTCCAAATCTATAGAGAGAGAAAGTTTGAGTTAAGATATTTTCCTTTAATTAAGGATTAAGAATACAAATATCACTACCCCGTTCCATCCCGAGGGTGTCGTAAGAGGGAATCTAGAAACAAAAATCTATACCAACCTGGCCAGCGTGGTATAATTGGTTATAATCCCTCCAGTTCCTAGCAGTGGGACATTTATGGGTTGAGATGATGATCTTAACTCATTATATGTTACAATAGATATGTGTAGTAAACAAATGATCTAAACACCTCCTGGGGACAAAGACAAGGGGTATTTTTGTCGCGATAACCAACATCAACGCAGACGGAGCTCCGGGCTACAGCTAGTCATAAAATAAACATTTCACACAAATTTCCCCTGAAAAAAAAAACAGCTGTACAGCTGACATAATAATAAAAGTATCGCAATCGACCGCATTCACCACGATCTAGTTATGTCTTTCGAGGTTTTCTTTGAAACGGTAAACAGTTTAAGAAATAACAGCTGCCATAAATTTCGGGACATTCATTAATTTTCACCTCGCAATGAAAACTTTTTCTTTTTTTGACTACTTAGGTGGCAAACGAGCATACGGCCCGCCTGATAGGAGCATGTTTCTTTAAAAACGCACTGGAGATCTGAACTCACGCACAGGAACATAACTATAGTATATCACATAGCATGGGTTCTGTTACGTTTGACATTTGAAGCTAAATGTCACTGAAAATGATTGACCATTAAATTAGACTATAGCATGGGGTTCTTCAAGAACGGATTCCGACCTAGACCCTGGGAAATACCACCCGTGCGAAACCGGGGCGGGTGGCTAGTACTTAAAATAGTGTATAGAGCCAAAGTCCTACTTGAATATAGGTAATATACAAATTTCTTTCTCTTGACATAATAAAAGATTGTTCTAAAAGCAAACCGGTAACTGTATCCGATGTACATTAATTTTAAAACAACTGATTATTGCTCGTTAAAAATATATATGTATTTATGGTCATAAATCATCGTGTACCTATCATCTTTTTGCAATTATCGTCGATATTAGCGAAAATCGGACGATTGAAATTGTTTTTTGTTGATAAGTGAATCAAATTAATGGAGATTTTAATGTTTTTATTTGGAATATGCGTTGCGTTTTTACGTTAATTTATAATAATCAAAATAATAGTCCTCCAAAACTATTTTGGAGTGTTTAGATTTTTCGATTCGACCGTAGAGGGATCCGATGCTGGGTCGAGTTATGGAAGTTAATTTTTTTTTTTATACCACCGATCTTACTCAGTGCCAACGGCATTACTTGCTTTGCGAGGCACGTGTATTTTTTTACCTTCCTACGAATTTACTGGGTCATGTTTGCTAAACTTTTTCGGTTCGATAGAACTGCACTATCGAACCTCGCGGCTAGTACCTACTTAGATACAAACCCTAAATGTAATATAATATAGCGAAGCCATGGGTAAAGTCAGTACAATAGCAAAGATATCCAGAAACCTTTACTTATTTCTACATTATTTGGGACTCATATTTAGAATCCTAAATAGTAATATTTATAATACGACTTAATAGTATCTCGTTGTTAAGGCTCTTACAATAAACCGTAAAGCTGCTTGGGTCCAGAGAGAAATATATAATCTGTAATGATACATTATGTTTAGTAAGTAAATACTAATAATTAAAAAATATATGACGCTAAGAAACCTCTTTAATTTTACTGTCATTGTATATTGATAAACCCTTCAATCTGTCATTCAATTTTTATTCTGTTGTGTTCGCACAAATGCAGCTAAAAATACAAGTGTCGAGAACGTTCTAAGAGCAAAAATAAACCACAAAAGAAGAATTCCACAACACGATAAAATGATTTCGCAAATACTGGCGAACTGGTTGCGCTCCGTTTATCCTTCCTCAGAGTTCAAGATAAGAGATCTTGACGTTTTTGACAGCTCTGGCATTATGAACATACCTTTGCCTCATTTAATATTTTTTTGGCGCGAATTTTGTTGAAGCTGTTAAATCGTAAACAATTAAACAAACATTGCTTTGTTTTTATTTTACGCTGTGCATAATTAATTACGTCAATGTAGTAAATTAATGTTAAATTTTGAGATAAGTAGGTAAAATCTTAATGTCTGTTAATTAATTAGTCATTATTAGCTAGTATTCGTTCATGGCCACTAAATTTGAAGGTGTATAGCACCATTTAGAAAGTGAAATCAATCTATGAATAAGCTGACGTTGATGAAATGCCTAATTCCTTTACATTCAACAGTAGATATCATCAGGCTAAGAGGTTGATGACGATAAATCATTGTAACAAACTAAAAAGAAACGGTAAAAAACATGTTTTATCAGGATGTCAAAATATTATGATAAAAAGCAATCAAGATTGCTTTACTGACGAAATAATAAATCTTACCGTTGCCTGTTCACTGAAGCGGAGTTGCATTTTATGTCTAAAGAAAACATCAGATTGGACTGTCGGCATTAAGCTCTTAACTCTCTGAAGCTTTTGATAAAACCGGAATAAAAAGACAAAAAGAATTTGTAGGGCATAACAACATAGCTTGACGCCTTTTAGCCCAAACAAGAAAGCAGAGCTTCATGATACTCAGATCTTCACATGATACTCATTCATCACAATCTTCATAGAGTTAAAATAGCTGGGGAAAGCCCCAGCTATTTTAACTCTATGGTTGAGAGCCTATTGTCATATATTGGTCACAAATTTAGACTCTGTGCTTCTATTAGGTATTTATGGATCAGTAACACTCGCGTGTTGCTGACCCCAGATATTGAAAGCATCTATAGACACTGAAAGATAGGGAAAAAAAGCTTTGATTGGCACATCGAAACAAAACACGACTTAGATGTGCCAATATGGTCGACAGCTCAGCATGTTAAAAGGTAAAGTTGGCACAAATGCACTTAGCGCTTATTTTTATCTGCAAGTTATTGCAGCTTAAGGTCTATCAAAATATATCCCAGGTTTAAATATATGTGTATAACTGGTAGGCCGAAAGCTTGTTAGCCACTTGTATATTATTAAAAGAAAAAAACAATCAATACTGGCCTAACCTTTTTCTACCGGATACTATACGGCCTTCTTTCTGCCTCAGTCAGTTACTAATCAATAGTGTATAACATTACTCACGACTGTCCTCAGGTAGGTCCGTTTCACGTCACAATTTCGCAACTCCTCGCGATTTACACCCGCTTTCTCTGACGTCATAGGTGATGTGTTAGGGTTGTGCAAACGTGCCAGCTCATTAGTCCTTCTTAAAGAACAAATTGTTCAAGGTTGTGTAAGTTGTAAGTTGTTTGATTACATTCTTGTTTCGTGTGAATTGGTTTAGCTTTTGTCGGCGTAATCGTATAATCAGTGTGGGAGTTTTATTTGTGGGAATGTTGGTCAAAATTCGAATTTACTAAAAACGGATAAGAAACTCATGGTGAAGAAACTGTAGGTAAAATATCGTTGCTTCTATATACAAAATATAGATCATGTATGTTCATCTGAGTCGCATAGGATAGTTCAATGCGGTTTAGTAAATCAAACATTCACCATTAGCAGATGGTATTTTTTTTTGTTTGTCCTTTGGTGGCAAACAAGCATACGGCCCGCTGCAAGCAAACCCTTGCAACACTAGAGGTATCACTTGCATGTTGCCGACACATTTTTTATACTAGAGCTTTTAGATAGGGTATCCCTGAGATAGAAAAATATTTAGTTAAAAACGCATCCTTAAATGAGCGCTGGAAACCTGTACTCTCACACAGGAACACAACTTTACTGCTGTGTTTTTATTTGTCTGTGGTCTTCTGTAAGGTGGAGGTCATTCCCCAGTCAGCCTTGCTCAAATTGTATGGTATCCTACCTCTTTCCCTCTACTTTATATTAACAAACGGTAAGGTAGGTAATAAGTACAAATCAATTAGGTACTATTACTTATTAACCACTCAATTCACCGAATTCATAATCAAACAATACATTTTTCTTACACGAACACTTACGTATGCATACAATAAGTTACGAAACAAGTGACCGATTAGGCGAGAAAAACCGCGGGTAATGTATAGTGCTACTATTGTTCTGTCGTACGTGGGAATACGCTGTTCGCGCGTGAGGCAATATTTGTTAGGATGGTGACACAATAAGGAATTATTGTCGTTAGGCAAAAGTATGTTTTCGTTTTAAATCTCGAACGACCAATACTAAGTACGATTAGCTTTTTTATCAATAAAGTAAGTATCGTATTTTGACTGCATCAGCTTGCATGCCACCATACTTGTATTTTACATAAGATTGTTACTATCTGGCGATTAAAAAGAATGGCCTGAGTTTCTTGCTAGTTCTACTCAAGGCCCTATGTCAGCGAACTAGCTGTAGGAATTTTTTTGCTGACATCATCTTTCTGGCTTATTCATAAATTATGACCATCATAATTGTTACTTTGTAACCTAAATGAATAAATACATTTTGAGTATCTAATCTTTCTTTATATTGCTTCTTTATAATATTAAGTTGTTTAGATACAGTTACAAGTATTGAAACTAATATTAAAAAGAAGAAAGATTAGATTTTTTGCTTGTAACTATTTATCTCAAAAACTACATAACCGATTTTAAAAATTCTTTCAACATTAAAAAGCTTCATTATCAGCGAGTGAAAAAAATTAAACAGGGAACACACAGACTTGAAGGACTCGCGTCATTGGTTAATACAGTCGAACTATGCACCTTGCAATTGGACCTAGTATAAGACATGCCATGCATGTCCGTGTGGTGACGGATTAAGAATACAAATGTCACCACCGCGTTCCATCCCGAGGGTGTCGTAAGAGTCGACTAAGGTAGCAAGTCAGGCTGATAATATCCACTGCAAGAGAGGGAAACTCGAAACAAAACCCTATACCAACCCGTCTGGCCAGCGTGGTGTAGTAGGCTAATATCCCTCCAAACGTATGGAGGAGACCCGTGCTCAGCAGTGGGACGTTTATGGGTTGAGATGGATAAGACTACTACGCCGACTACTGTTTAAGATCTTTGCCGGGCATTATACTAAGTAATAATCTTCAAGCCGCACAAAGTTTGTGAGGATGTAGTATAGAGGCTTGTTAGTCCACACAATCACACACGCCCGTCTCCCGGTGGGGTAGGCAGAGACTATGGTACGCCAATTGTTTCGATCCAAACATACTTCCTTCGCTTCCTCTACATTCATCAACCTCTTAATGTATGAACGTCGATTCTGGGTTTTAATTTGGTCCTTTTTTAGCAAATCCCCTACTTGGTCGCTGTATTTTGCCCTAGGGCTGCCCCTCATTTTTGAATGTTATAGTTATAGACTATATTTTATGCATAAAAAAGTAATCTTTAATACAGTCCTATAAGTGCCTTAATAGATACTACATGTGTCGCATTTCTACTAACTTTTATTTCTACTCGTAGTTTAGTATGTAAATGTATAAAACTGGTACCTATGTAGCCAGAGAAAATACTAGAAAATCGTTTAGTGGTCATACCAGTACGTTATTTATATAATGAGAGTTGTTGGAGAAAGATAAATAATATAGATCGATGGTGACTTAATAATAGGGGACAGTGTTAGAGAATATGATTACTGAGAGGTCGATAAACATCCGCGCAAACCTGTTTGGAGTTGTTTTGTCGTTCCAGAAAGTGCATCTTTTATGGTGTAACTGTATTTGTTAACATACATATAATCACGCCAGTCTCCCACTGGGGTAGGTAGATACTATGGTACGCTAATTGCTTCGATCCAAACATACCTTCTTCGCCTCCTCTACATTCATCAACTTCTTCATGCATGAACGTCGATTCTGGTACTTTTAATTTGGCCCTGTTTTAGTATTAGTTTTTAGTAGTATTTGTTAACATACATACATGTTACGTCTGTCTCCTATAAGGGTAAGGAGGCATTATAGTATGCCAATGCGTTTTTTTTTTATTCTACTTGGGTGGCAAACAAGCATACGGCCCGCCTAATGTTAAGCAGTATCCGTAGCCTATAGACGCTTGCATTACCAGAAGTATCACTTGCATGTTGCCAACCCATTTTTTTACACCAGGGCTTTAAGATGGAAGTAACCCTGGGATAGGAATACGTTTCTTTCAAAACGCATTCCTAAATGAGCGCTAGAGACCTGTACTCACACACAGAAACACAACTACACCGCTGTGTGTAATCATTTGGCTGTGGTCTTCTGTACGGTGGAGGTCCTTCCCCAGTCGGGCTTGCTCGCTAGTATGGTGCCCTACCTCTCTTATTAATTAATGACATACTTAATTTGCTTCTTAATTTATTATGCATGAACGTTTGTTAACCTGTTTACACTAAATTACTTAAAGGATAGGCAAAAGCAAATTGAGCATTTCTATAAAAACCGAAACTATTCAACTAGGCCGGGCATCATCATCGTGGCCGCAATGTTGGAAAATTTTTGACTCTTTCAGGAGAGGTAGGGCATTTTACAAGTAGGCATTTCCGTCTGAGGATGGAACCTTATGGAAGATGACAAACTCGTTTAAAGATAACTGTTTTTAAAACAACACTTACTGACCGTTACCCATTACTCCACTGATCTCATATCAGGTTGTGGTATTCCACCCGAGAAGGCGAGAGTAACACAACAGGGTTTTATTCAATATCTCGGCCACCATAAGCCCCTTGCTTCTCCCGGAAGGGATTATGTGCATAAGGAGCATTTCCCCCCTAAAAAGGGGATACCTATAACTAAAAACCAATAATCAGAAAGTATTATCACCTAAGTAGTATAAAATAATCAAAGATGAGGTGACACCTATGTGTGTCACCAGCCGAAGTCAAGTGAATTAAGGTGGTCTTGCTCATGATTACTGTGAGCTAACAAATTCCTCGTTAATTACGTATTGCATGGTGGTTATGTCGTTTAGCTAAATGTTACCTAAATAGCTGTTAGTACATGTAATCGGAGAACTGTAAAACATAACCTACCTACATGTTACGTGTGTGTTGTAACGACATTTTTCAAATTTTGAATTTGAATTTTCGAACTTTAACTTTTTTTTTGTATACTAGGTTATCGTAGTCTATGGATGTTTGCATGACCAAGACCTCAGGTATTTTGTTTTATATACTTTTTTATACTACTTAGGTGGTAAACAAACATACAGTCCTCATAGCATAAGCTTGATCAATCGTCTTTTGCACACCATTGTTATGGCAGAATGTACTGAACTAATATTGTAATTATTATTTAATTATTTTTTTTAAAGACAACTGGGTGTAATTTGTTTTCGTTATTGGATGTTTGTAAAGTCCCCTGCGACACAGAGCTTGTTCTCTAGTGCGGGAGTTGTCTTTTTAAAAAGAAAAAAAAAAAAAGAATGTATATACTACATTCTGGCAAATAAACAATTTGAATTTGAATCTATATCGCGGGAGACATTGCAAACACGCAATTCGCGGACACAAAGTACACTCAGACGCGGAACAACCATATGTGGAAAATTATTTTTTGGTTTTGTATCGGTTTGAATTCGAACCCACAATATCGCGTATCTCACTTAAATCAGGCTACATATCTCAACAGACGAATTAAATAAAGCTATGTCTAATCGTATTCTATAAAATTATATAGGAAACAATAGTAATTGGCACATCATGACATCGGTATAACGTTTCTCTGAGACTATGGGAAGATGTGAAGAAATCGGGCCAGATCGATGCGCCTGCGCCGTTACACTAGATCACGCGTGTAAAGTAGATCTATACTAACAATGATAGAGATAAACCACTTTTAGTTTTTATTTGCTATGGCAATTATTGGTACCTTTTGTTATCTGTGGTTATGTGTATTATCGAAGGTTTTGCTCTCACGACATAGTCGGTGTTGCCAAATAATCAAAATAAAAAACTTTGATATTTTTAAATAATAGCATTTCATCATCATAATCTCAGCCAAAAGACATCCACTGCTGGACATAGGCCTCCCCAAGGATGTCCACAACTCTCGATCCTGAACCGACCTTGTCCATCGGTTGCCCACAACCTTTACCAGGTCGTCGGTCCACCTTGTTGGAGGCCTGCCCATAATAGCATTTAATTGATAGAAAATAAAATTCTAAAAATTACTACGCGGTCGGAGCCGTGGGAAACAGCTAGTGATTAATAAATTCTTCATTTATTATAATAAACTCAGTAAATTCATCAAATAGATCTGATAGTGCGATAACTTTTCAATCGCAGTCATCATTATGAACATGTTCTGTCAGTGAGACGTAACAAAAAAACACAAAAGAAACTAACAAAGAACTGGTTTTGATACACGTTACCGACATCACACTACTTGCAAGTTGTTTGGTAGAGGTCAATTGGGTCAGGTCAGGAGAAAAAAACGGACTTTTATACCAAATATGTAGTTAGACTATAGTTAGTATTAAAGTAGGTTAAATAGTTTTTATTGAAAGCAATTTTATATCTACCAAATAATCCTTGGTGCACTATTATATCTCTACAAGGGCACATTCGATCTATAGTATCAGTACTATAAGATATTATTACGCACAAGTGTGTGCGCAATTTCAGGTCGGCAATCCGGCGACATGCACTTTCCTAAGCACGGAAGTGTAAACACCGCCAATGTCCTAATTTCGGCCGTCTGATTCTCTAAGAAACAGCGATGGCAAACTGACAGTTGTGATCGCAAACTGACAGTTGTGACTGCTCGGTGACGGCACAATCTATTGACTAAACGTCAAAAAGGGTCGGTTTTTGCTCTTACGGAATACCGATTTTCAATCTGACAGCCAGATTTTGCTCGGTTTTCGCGGTGGCTCGGTTTTTGCTCTTACGGAATAACCCTGCGGGTATTTATTGTGATTTGAAAGAAAAACCCAATAGCTATTATTGGCTCGACCCGAAAGGATCCTGGACCTCGAAAACAGCAGTCTCACTTAACAACCACTAGACCAAACGAGGCAGAAACACAATAATACATTCAGACTGATATTTAAAGAAAGATAAACTACCTTTACACTGAGCGGCGTTTTGTTTTGTTGCGCTTTTATTACGTGTACATACTTATAGAGGTATAATAGATTTCAAGTATGAATGCGATAGATAATACGGAACGTATGATACAGAAATAGCTATTAGCCGACTAAAATCAAATTACTACAATAGTGTGCATTTGCAGACACAATTACTGCGCGCTATTGCAATTGCGACTTTCTTAATATCATATCATTGGAATCAACACAATAAACAAACACAAACAACGCAAGTGAATCGCGAGTGTGCGTGCAATCGCGGTGGGATGTTCTATGACCTGGTTGTTTCGCAATACGATCATCTACGATCTACCCACGGTGCTACGGTGCTGCATCGTATTTGCAATCATTGTAAACAATCTTTACGAAATATACGTCACTATATGCGACCGAACCCGACTTGTGAAGAATATCTTCACTTTATATAAGATCACAGCCAAATAAACACAATGGTGTATTCCTTCCTATTATATCGAAAACTAATCGCTATGATTACGTAAGGATACTGTTATCCTGACGTAATCATAGCGATTAGTTTTCGATTTTAATTCGAATTTAGTTTTAATGCTAGGTATATATTATAGGCAATGGCAATTTAGTGTTGAAAACGCGCCAGTAATGCTCTAGGTATTGCAAGGTTACAATAAATGGTTACCATCGGACGGCTAAATGCCTGTTGTTTGCTTTAATAGTATCTATAGAACAGTCACTGATTACTTTGTCAACCAATGTTAACCAAACTAATATTATAAAGAGGAGAGATTTGATTTTTTGTTTGTTACAATTTAACTTAAATTAATGCCAAAGATAATATGGAACGTCATTATATAGAAAGTGATATCC
The DNA here is from genome assembly GCA_947095525.1 of Trisateles emortualis. Classification (NCBI taxonomy): domain Eukaryota; kingdom Metazoa; phylum Arthropoda; class Insecta; order Lepidoptera; family Erebidae; genus Trisateles; species Trisateles emortualis. The sequence goes on along the minus strand of OX352748.1, from coordinate 6,072,113 downwards.
TACTTATATTATAAATCTGAAAGTTTGTGAGTATGGATGGATGTTTGTTATTCTGTTACGCAATAACTACTGAACGGATCTGGTTGAAATTTGGCATACAGATTATAGTCTGGAATAGCATGGCTTTTTATCGCGATAAAAGACATCCACGCGGGCGGAGCCGCTAGCTTGCGTTAACGGCAACAGTTTTCGCAAAATGCGATGCGATATCTACGTCTACCATAAAATCATTGATGTAAACGCTACAGGCAGAGAAGACGTAATCATATTTTCTAATATACGTGGCTACGTATTATATGTAGGCATATTGATAAGACAATTACTTGCTAAAATACAATTAACAAAGACCTTTATGGCAGTACTAGCTGTTGCCCGCGGCTCCGCCCGCGTGGATATCGGTTATCGCTGTAAAAAGTAGCCTATGTGTTATTCCAGACCATAATCTATCTTTGTGCCAAATTTCATCCAGATCCGTTCAGTAGTTTTTACGTGAAAGAGTAACAAACATCCATCCATCCATCCATTCTTACAAACTTTCACATTTATAATATTAGTAAGGATTACCATAGGACAGCGAATAACTACGGTATTACCAATGAAGTAAGTAGCGTTTCGAATATGTTTTTGTAATATGTCCGATTATTTCCATATTCTTGTCGATAGGTCATGGCTAGAGTAATTCTTGTAGGTGTGTAAACATATTTGGAAGCTAACGGAGGTACATAACTACTTCTTTTTTATATACATACTACTATTGCGACTGCTTCTGCCTTCTGCCTTCGTGGCTCAGTGGTCGATGTGTGCGACTGTTGATCACGAGGTCCCGGGTTCGATTCCCGGGTCGGGCCAAAAATTTATATTGGGTTTTTCTGTCAAGAAATTCACAAAAGATGCCCGGAGTTTGGGAATTGGCGGTGTTTACACCGCCGCCGTGCCTCGGAAAACACGTAAAGCCGTTGGTCCTACACCTGATCTATCTCCGGTCGTGTCGGATTGCTGTCCTATCGGACTATGAGGGTAAGGGATTAAAGAGTGCACTTGTGTTTGCGCACACACTTGTGCATTATAATGTCTCCCGCGCAGATGGCAAGTCTCCGTTGAGATTAGCCGCCGTGACCGAAAATCCATAATTTTGTATTAAGGAACATATTATTGCAAAATCATTTTCCCTTAATCAAGCCCTTAAGAACTGAATGAACTAATGAATTGTAACTGCACAGGAATACCTACTACTACACCACTAAGTATAGCTATTTCGCTGTGGTCTTTTGTACCTAAGGTGGAAGCTTCCTCGGAGAATCAAATTGCTTTCGATCAGCTAACTGACAAGGCTTCTTGAAGAACTAGAAAGGTTAAGTACCTTTTTAGTTCTTCAAGAAGCCTTGTAAGCAAGTAGTTTTAATCGCCATATATACATTGGTAACGAGCGATCTTTTGCAAACAACTACGCTAGCATGCAATTACATAAGGATACAATTAAAATCTATATTTTCTATACTTATATAACCAAGATGTGCATAAGTGAGTGTGTTATCTAAATTCTATTATATATTTTACCTTCACTTAGTAAATTATAGGTAAAAGCGTTCAATATAATAACTCTATGAATCGATTGGTGAGAGGCTGTTTGACCACAAATTAGAAGGTTTGGTTTTGGATTATATCATCTGTGGTTTTGGTAAAATAATATTACGTATACGTGCAAAATTGTCGATAGTCATAAAGGTACATTCTGTACGGTACAACATTGTAGGGGAATGCCTTAGTGACGTAATATCCATAAAATATTTGCAACTTCCACATTTACATAAACATTTAAAAAAAAATTAGATCCAATATATTTAATTTTATATATTTACTGTTTTGAGCATTTCAATAAAAAGTTTTTATTTCTAAATTCGATAAAATCAAAACTGGCCACTTTTTTGTTGATTTAGGTATGGTGCCCACGAGCAACTTTGTCTCTGCAACTTATTTGTCTCATCACATCAATTCTATGGGTTAGTATGAAATGTCTTCTGGCTGTCGCGTCGCTACGTGGGCGCACTTTCATACTAGCCTATAGACTTCTTGTATACTTATATATTTTATTTCTGAATAAAAGCGAATTGTTTTCATGGTATTTATTATTATGACATACCTTACCTATATAAATATTATATTATAATAATAACAGGAAATTATGGAACAATAAAACGTTAGAATTGTTATATTATTGACTGGCTTGTTGGTATGGCGATTGTAATTACTGAGCCAGGGGTTGTAGGTTCGATTCCTACATAGCACAAATTACTTGCTGATAACTAATGTAGCTTTCTAAAGGTGTTCTGATTTTTAAAATCGGTCAAGTAGTTTTTGAGTTAACTCGTAAAAAACCAACAAACACAAAATGAAATCGTTCCTCTTTATAATATTAGGTTAGATATAAATTTATTAAAATCGCCATCTTACAAATTACAAATTAAGATCGAAAATAAATTGATAATTATATGGACGTCATGGTACTGTTTCTGGCCAGCCTGTAAAACAAGACAATCATTTCTCTGCTTAGTTCATTTTTCTAACTGTACAATTGATTATAGTATCAAATTATGCATCTTTAACTTCACGAAACATTACTCTCACCTTAATAGTAATATTATGACTATTATTATATTCCTCACAGGTCTGTTTCAATGGCCAGTTCGTTGTACGGTACATTTTATTATTAATCTTTATGGCTAACATATTTAAAAATGTTTAAAAAAGACAACTCCCGCACTAGAGAACAAGCTCTGTGTCGCGGGGGACTTTACAAACATACAATTAACGGACACAAATTACACCCAGACTCAGAACATATCTTTGCGATCACGCAGAGTTTTGTTCTGTATGGGAATCGAACCCACAACCTCGTGGACAGCAGGCGCATACTGCGGCCACTGGACTACCAAGGCAGTCAATAAAAATGGCAGGAGCCTAAATAGACGATGTCACTCTGTCACCTGGTTGGCGACTAAGCATTCAATAAGAAAAAGATGCAAAAATGGTTATTCTCTGCCATAATGGTCACGAAATCTTTTTGATATAACGAATAGTGATTGTTCGGTAAATAACGGAATTTATATTTCCTTTTTTATATACTCTGCGGTTGTATTGACACAAAAAGAAATGGTCATTTGCATTGTAATTTCGCATTGTGCATACTTATGTTTGTACGAAAGGCAGAGTAACAGTAAAAGTCATAAATTATAATAGAAATAGGGCGCCATACAAGTGAGCAACCCTGGCAATAATAATCTTGGCATGATTTATTTTTAAATAATAAAGATATCGTTTTTAGATTTTACTAAGATTGCAATGTGATCTCGACACGTTTCTATCTTAAACTTACAAAAAGAAACGATCCCTCATCACCATACTAAATTCATTCACATAGTCATTATATTGTTTCTTAATTAATTAAATACTTAACTAAATTTAATTCTGTATGGTATATTGGTTTCTGTTCCTTTTCGTTACTAATATTGTAACTTACCTATACCAAATTGTAAATGTTATATTCTGGCGATTAAAAAGAGTGACCCGAGTTTCTTGCCAATTCTTCTCGAGGCCCTACCCTAGTCAGTGAATTGGCTATAGGAAATAAAATATGCTGCCATTTGTTTTTAACACGTTATATTATATTTATATCATGCATTTCGCACCCCCCACCGAATAAAGGCGTAAGATGAAAATATCAACTTTTCAGGAAAATTAAAAAACCGTTTTTAGTGAATAATTTAGCAACTATACGTCCTATCAAAATGATTGAGATGTCAAATGAAAGCTATTTTTTTTTCTGTTTAAATTACTTTAAAACAAAATAAATATTAATAAGATTCTCTTAAATATTAAGGAAAACGTATAATACCATAAATTGAAATGATTACCTTGTTGGTAATCGTCTATTACCACTGTATTCGTGGCAAAAAGTTGTCCTCGCGATTAGCGTAATAATCAACAGTCACTTTATTCGGTAAAAGATGCTCGTTAATAACATTCAGTAATGTATTATGACAGCTTTCTTTCGATTAAAAATAAAGCAGACTTTGTGCGTTATGGTTTATGGCGCCTCATTTTCTACAAGAGTAATAATGTAGCCATAGCAGGGGAGCCCATGAAGGGATTTCGGGATTTACTAAAGCGCGGCAGATTAATGTACAGGGGGATACCTTGTACCCGGTTACGTACCTCCACCAAATATGAGCACCATATAGCCGCCCGTCAAGGCTAAAGGATCAGATTAGTAAAATAATCATCATTTATTCTCGAGCGCGTCAGATTAAGGTAGGGTGAGTTAATTACATGTTAAAAAGTGTATATTCCACTAATCTGGCAATTTGCGAGTGACGTAAAGAAAGGGGAGGGCTGCAAAGTGTCTCAATCGGCAATTTCTTAAGAGGTGGTGTACCCTTTTTGTGCCACTGCATGGAGTTCTGTTTCGACTTAGGCTCATAATGGTAAACCCAAGATTTATCCCCAGTCACAATCCGGCCCAAAATGGCTTCTTTGTTCTCAGCACAGAGGTCCAAAATCTCTGGACAACACGCAACTCATCGCTGCTTCTGATGTGGCGAGAGCATTCACGGTACCCACCTTGCGCACACTTTTGACATGCCAAGATTGTCACGTAGCATATTTAAAATGATTTAAATATGCTACACGACTGTTATTCTCTGCCATAATGGTCACGAAATCTTTTTGATCGCTTCAATAGGCTGCCCTGCACTGAGGTCGTCTTTTAGTGAATCTCTGCCGTGCTTGAAGAGGTTGTGCCACTTTGAAATCATGGTTTTACCAGGGCAAGAGTCCCCGTAAATAGAAGACATCTCTTCTAAAATGGTTTGATGAGGTTTGCCTTGCTTGGTAAGGAACTTGAAGATAGCATTTGTGTCTGAAATTAGTAGCACTCTTTCCAGAGTCTCTGATTGGGGACGACTAAATTTAGTCCAATTTAACCCCAGTAAGCCACAAGTATGCGCGTTCACCGGATTCCAAGACACAGCCCTTACAATATCCAAGAGCATTGGGATCCTCGGCGTCGACATCTCCAGCGTCGTACAGTTCCGACATCACTTGGAAGACAAAGCTAAGCTGGCATCTAGAAAGCTAGGTGTGCTCAACAGGGCAAAGTGGTACTTCACCGCGGGCCAAAGACTGCTGCTCTACAAAGCGCAAGTCCGGCCCCACATGGAGTACTGCTGCCACCTTTGGGCGGGAGCATCTGGATACCAGCTTGGACCCTTCGATTCAATCCAAAGACGCGCTGTAAGGATTGTTAACGATCCCAAGCTCACAGGTGGTATTGATCCACTAAGTCTAAGGAGAGACTTCGCCTCCTTGTGTGTGTTCTACCGCCTGTGCAATGGGCTGTGTTCTGAGGAATTGTTCGAGATGATTCCAACGGCCACATTTTATTAACGCACCTCTCGCCACCGACAGGGAGTTTATCCTCACATCCTTGCATCTCAAACTTGCCATACCGTAAGATTCCAGTTTTTTTTTGCCATATTCTAATAATCGCCGCGAGTTTGCGTGACATCCAAATCGTCAGATTATTGGATGAGAGCTTTTTTTAGGTTCATTTAACATCCCTTTAGAAAATTTGACGCGCTCGATTAAATTATTTTTTTCTCATTTTCAACCCTTACTTACGACAATCCCCATCATGCAAACTATCAGATTAACATACATGCATTATTAAAAATACATAGGACATGGATGCTATCAATATCTGACGCGCTCGAGTATGTCCATGCAACCGTTTTTTTTACATATTTGAAAAGCTGCTTCCCCCACCGATGAAAAGGATACATTATATAACTTTTTTTCTTTTTATCATCTAAACTTCGCAACTCAATAGGTCTCTACAACGCTCGAGTAAATCCCCATTTAGCATCGTGGCCTCCCCTACTACTATGATAATTGTAAATTTCCTTATGCTCCTACTTTGTGCAAAGTTCTTTTCAATTTGTAGTTATGGTGAGAATTAAAAGACTAGATTATAACGAAAACCTACGTTAATTTCTTCCCGCGAATAAAGTGGTAAACGCGTCTTACAAGTTAACACGGTTTATTTTATTTCGATGTATACAGCCGCCATGTCGTATTACATGCTTTTAACATACTTTTCCAAAGTGTAAATGTTTATTACGATTTTGTTCGACGGAGGAACGTATTTTTTTCATCCGAGGAATAAAGAATTTATGTTAATATTATTATTAATATTATTTTTAAAAATCTGAAAAAAATCTGAGAGGTGTATTTGACCTTATAGATCACGAAAATGCAAAAACATTAAAAAGGTGGTAACCGCGCTTACGACTTTATTCTGCGGGGGGTGCGATTTGATCTAAATGAGTTTGACTTTGAATAGGGTTACCTCGTCCTTGGTAGCTTAACCCACTAATCGTTTATCGAACAGCGAGTACACCGGCTATGCACGACGCTATGAGTCCACAAAAGCTTTATATAAATGAACTCATAAAGAGTTAACAAAATGGCGCACTTGACTTTTCATTTATTGCCCAGTGCAATAAACAAAGTACCGTTACGCAGTGTCATCAAGTTGTAACTTTACACTATATTATAAGAAGTAGCTGTTTCAATGAAAGCGACCTTAATTTTGTAAGACGTTGTACGAATAAGTGAAATTATACGAAGGTGAAGTGAAAGATGCCACAGTTGCCATTATTTATTTTTTAATAGAATTTATTTATCCTGCACTAGGGATCCGACATTGTAGAGGCATATGAGCGAGGCCTACGTTTAACACTGGACATCATCAGGCTAAGATGATGATGATAAGGGAACAAGCCTCGGTTTGACTGCCTCGGTGCTCCAGTGACCACACTATGCGCCTGCTGTGTACGAGGTTGTAGGTTCGATTCCCACATAGAACAAAACTTTGTGTGACCCATAAAGAATTGTTCTGTGTAATTTGTGTCTGTTAATTGTATGTTTGTAAAATCCCCCGCGACACAGAGCTTGTTCTCTAGTGCGGGAGTTGTCTTTAAAAAAAAAGCCTTGTGTTTTTACAGATATTCATTTTGTGACTCACGCAATTTTTTGTCTTATCTGGGGATCGAACTATGACTGGGCTGTTGGTCTAGTGGTTAGTAACCCTGACTGCTAAGCCAGAGGTCGTGGGTTGAATTACCATACGGGACAAATTTTTGTGTGATTCATAAATATTTGTTCCGCTTCTGGGTGTAATTTGTGTCCGTGAATTATATGTTTGTTAAGTCCCCCGTGACACAGAGTAGATTTCCTATGTCAATTCCGGAAAGTGGTCATATTAAGAAGCTTTAAAGAAAAAACAAAGTGGTCAATAGAACATACTACTTCTACTGTGTGTGTGTACACAAATATATTTTTACCACTCAGCATAAGGCTATGTTATGGGTTGCGCTGATTTGCTGTGGTTTTTCCACGCCTACTTATGATACCCTACCTAAGTACCACAATACTAACAATCTGACACCTGTTTAAAAAACCCGAACAATAATCTCAAGATGACATAACGAAAGGTTAGCTAGGTCAGTGTACACAATGTTGCCCTAATTATTTTTTATGTCCCGACTTGAAACGAAAGTGAAACCTAATTGTAATACAATTTGACGACGAAGAATGATTGTGTTATATACATACGTGGGTGTTTATGAATCATTAAATGACGTAATTTACGAATAAAGGCGCTCATAGCCAGGTACACTCGGTAAAACGATCAGCGGCTTAAGCTACCAAGGGAACGGTAACTATAGATGGGTGACCGCATTAGTATTTTTTTTTATACTACCTAGGTGGCAAACAAGCATACGGCCCACCTGATGTTAAGCAGTAACCGTAGCCTATGGACGCTTGCAATACCAGAGGTATCACTCGCGTGTTGCCAATCCATTTATTGACACCAGGGCTTTAAGATGGAAGTAACCCTGGGATAGAAATATGTTTCTTCCAAAACGCATCTCTGAGACCTGTACTCCCACACAGGAACGCAACTACACTGCTGTGTGTAGTTATTTGGCTGTGGCCTTCTGTAAGGTGGAGGTCCTTCCCCAGTCGGGCCTGCTCGCTAGTATGGTGCCCTACCTCTCTTTAAAAATCTATTTTTTGTGACACAGATAATAAATTGAATTTATTACTTAATTCTGACCGCAATAGAACCGCAGTCAGCATTCCCAGTCGTTAAACATGCGATACAGGTACTGATTAGGTGTCATATAACGGTACCCTGCCACTAAAGGTTCCGATTGCACTTAACAATGACATCAAATAAGTACCATCGGCTAAGTTGGCGCTCGACCATACGTGTTGTTTTTCTATTCTACCAAGGAGGTAAACAAGCATACGGCCTGCCTGATGGTAAGCAGTTACCGTAACCTATGGACGCTTGCAACACCGGGGGTATCACTTGCGCTTTGCCGACAGTTTAGAAACGAATAGTCTCGCGGGAAAACTCGGCAGGGAACTCATTCCACAACCTAATCGTACATGTTAGAAAATTCCTCTAAAACCGTATAGTACGTAAATGTTTATTTCTTTATTAAATTAAACATAATATGGTGTACCTACGCAGAATAATGAATTAAATATTTTAGGAAAGAAATTGGCCGATCCTACCTACAAAGGTATCTGTATAACAATCAATCAATCAATCAATCAGCCTATCGCAGTCCACTGCTGGACATAGGCCTCTCCTAACACGCGCCATAGCACACGGTCCTCCGCCTTCCGCATCCAGTGCGCCCCAGCGACCTTTTTTAACAATAATGGTGACTAATTCACTTCTTAGTATACAGTTTTCTTCGAAATTTGTAGTACTTAATTAAAAGAATTGTAATGAAATAACGTACGTAGATTATTTTGTGTTCGTTATAGGAAGCCTTTGTCTGCATGTCTCAGAAATATGACGTGCAAGAGTAAGAGCGGTTACACAATATGACTTTTGACATCGATAATTTGATACACATACGATTTTTTTTGTTTCAATTGCATTTTAGTGATGCAAAAGCTGTAGTGTGTAAAGGTCTGTTTGACAGCTACCGACCGATTGCGTGGAAGTAAGGTTTCAATCGCGTTTCAATTGCGATTCAATCACGTTTGTTGCGTTTCAGGGATTTCGTTTTTAACGAAACTTTTTCCTATCCCAGGCAATTTCCATCATGAAACGCTGGTGTTAAAATTTTTGGGTCGGTACCATTCAAGTAATACCTGATATTGGACGCGTCTATAGGCTATGGTAATTGCTTAGACGGGCCGTATGCTTGTATGTAGTACAAAAAAAAAATAGGCTCCATATCCTACTAATATTATAAATGTGTTAATAATGTATGGTTTGTTACTCTTTCACGTAAAAACTACTGAACTGATCTGGATAAAATTTGGCACAGAGGTAGATTATAGTCTGTAATGGCACATTAATCTACTTTTTATCGCGATAACCGATATTTAGGCGAGCGGAACCACGGGCAATAGCTAGTATTGACTGCCTCGGTGATCCAGTGGCCGCAGTATGCGCCTGCAGTGCACGAGGTTGTAGGTTCGATTCCCGCACAGGACACAACTTTGTGTGACCCACAAATAATTGTAGGTCACACAAAGTTGAGTCTGGGGGTAATTTGTGTCCGTTAATTGTATGTTTGTAAAGTCGCCCGGGACAAAAAAGTATGTATATAAACTAGTTATTTAATAACAATAACATGTATTTTTTTTTGTATACAGATGGCAATACGGTAACTGAGGATGGGGGCCCGAGGCGCGCGCGCACTTGCGCTCTGGTGCGCGGTGTTTGTCATCATCACGCGCACGTACGCCTACACAGTGGATTGCAACCACGAGTACATCGACTGTGACACTGAACTAAGTAAGTTTACCTTCATTACTTTACCAATGAGAAGTTTCCAAGACTTGTCTTATGTTAATTTTTCTTCATCTCCACGAGACAGACCCGCCGGATGATTCTCTAAGAAACAGCGATGGCAAACTGATAGTTGTGATGGCAAACTGACAGTTGTGATTGCTCGGTGACGGCACAATCTATTGACTAAACGTCAAAAAGGCTCGGTTTTTGCTCTTACGGAATACCGATTTTCAATCTGACAGCCAGATTTTGCTCGGTTTTCGCGGTGGCTTCGGTTTATGCACTTACGGAATACCCCTGCCGACCTAGTGTGGAGATTACAAGTAATCTTTATCTTTCTTGTGGCATTGATCTCAATCTTATGTTATTATGTTTTAATTTAACTAAAGCAGTTGTAAGGCAATGTAACAGGTTATCTTTATCTGAAAAAATGATTAGGTACCTATTATTTAAAAAAAACTTTTAAAATAAAATTTAATTTTCATAGCCCTATTATAAACATTTTTTCATAATTACTTAAAAACACAGAACCAATTTCTATATAATATACTAGGTGTCGCTCGCGACTTCGCGTGGTAATTTGGAATATTTTCCCCGATTTTGCAACATATCTCACTACTGCTCCGCTCCTATTGATCATAGCGTGATGTTAGCCTATAGCCTTTCTGGATAAATGCACTATTCAACAAAAAAAGATTTTTTCTAATCGAACCAGTACTTTCTGAGATTAGCGCATTCAACCAAACAAACAAACTCTTCTGCTTTATAATATTAGTATAGATTTAAGAGCTATTCTGATTAAATAAACAGCTGAACCATAGTGTAAGGATGAGTACAGAGAGAGATTCTAATATATAGAGCAGCTGGTATAGGGTTGTACCGCAATCAGTATAGTCGTTTTGCCGCTTTAATGCTACAGACAAACACACAAACATAGCCACCAAACTTAATACACCCCTCACTTATCAACTTTCTTCATTCAACATTTTATAAATAACTTTAATAATACCGTTATAGTAATGTTAATGACACAAAATGTATTCAGACATTATTTAACGGACATACACGTATAAAAACTATACATTAAACAAGAGGCTGCTAATTTATCAAGTTAAAAATCATCCATCAGTCTGTCGAATTATTAAAATATTTACAGTACGACGATAAAAGTTTATACATCGGCTTTCTCAACTTGATATTAGAAAATATGAACGCGCGTTAATGTTGTTTCTTTATGTTTAAAAACGAAGACACTACTACTCATTTCAGAATCCCATTGTCACCAAGGCAAGGGTCTTTACAAAAACACAATCCATAAACACAAAGTACACTCAGACTTAAAACAAATATCTATTGATCACATCAAGTTTGTACTACCCAATGGCTGCTTAGCTTAAGCGTGAAATTGCTGTATCTGTTATGTAATTTGATTTAAAACATAGTCAATAGATTAATTTGCAAGTTAAACTATAATATATATAATAATAATAATATTTTCGGGACAACTCACACATCGCTATCTGATCCCAAACTGGGCAGAGCCTGTACTGTGGTAACCAGACAACTGATAAACATACCTATATATTTCTAAATACATACATATTATAGATAAATTACACCCAGACACAGAACAAACATTCGTGCTCATCACACAAAGATTTGTCCTGGGTGGGAATCGAACCCACGACCTCCGGCGTAGCAGTCAGAGTCACTAACCACTAGACCAACAGGCCAGTCAATCTATATACGACTAGCCCACACGTGCAGTCAATGGTATCCGATGTATATAGTTTTTGTAGAAGAACTGTACATTATATTATGTTGGTAGTTATTAATTAACATTGCCAAAGTATTTTGTCGTGTGTCGATACCCGTTATAATCCACTGATGACTTCTCTGATTACCGATATGACCGATATATTTAATTATTATAAGTACATACGGTTACCCACAAAAAATAACAGTAATAATATCTTGCGGTAACTGAAATACGGCCATCTGATGCCAAACTAGGCAGAGCCTGGGATATAGGAATCAGACAACTGCTTCTCTAGACTTCCTAAAAAAACGAAAAAAAAAAATTACATATATACATAGAAAATAAACGAAAAACGGGGAGACGGCCTGGTAATCTGTGTGACAGGGTTTCCTAGTGCAGATACCAGTCTCCCACAAGGCTATGTTAATAACTATAGAAGTATGTAATTCTAGCTTTAAGTTGCCTTTGTGGAAGATAAATAAATAAATATTATTATTATTATTAAACAAGTGGCATAAGTTTACGACATTATGTCGTAAACATAATAATGTTAAATTCCATCCATTTGCTTTCTATTCTATTCGATTCGTCTACCGTTTATGCCACTTGTCTTGGCAGATATAGTACCTATGAACTACTTACTTACGGGTTAATAGTCAGGACCCAATTGTCAACAGTCATTAGATCACGGAATCTGATCACCTCTTTCATCAGAGGCCATTACCATGACGTCCTTATAGGTACTGATTGACTTTCGATCCTAATTAGAAATTTGTAAGATGTCAATTTTATTATCAATTTAATTTAAACTTTAATATGTTACGGTAAAATATGTGAGATTTTTTGTAAATACTCAAGATATATAAGTCCAACTGAAATGAAAAAGATTTTTTATTGCAAGAAATATGGTATAATCTAATTTTTCTAACTATGCAGCTGCCATTGTCAAAATTTGGCAACGTTGAATTGCATTGAAAGATGAACTGCATTGGATTCATTGCATTCAATTAAATTACCTATAAAAATGTTGATTTATACAGGTACCTGTACAGGTACGTATGTTTGTTAGACTCTCACGCAAAAAATACTGATGTGCATTAAATTTTTTATAAAGATAGATTATAGTCTGGAATACGCATAGGCTACTTTTTATCCCAGAAAAAAATTCTGTTCCCGAGGGAATGTACGCGCGGGCGAAGCCGTGGGTGGAGCTAGCTAAAAATAATAATAAATAAATTTCATTTTTATCATTATCACCGATTAAGACTTCACTAAGATCGCTCACTAGGTTTACTGTGACAAAAAGGAGCCGTTCAAAAACGAGCAAAATACAAGAATGTTGGGTTCCGAAAAAGGCGTCGTCGGAGTCACGACTATGCGCGTTTGCCGCTTTTAGATAGTCGTACCATAGTGTAAATAAGTAAGTAGTAAAGAAACTGAGCCAACATTTCTACTTAAATACCTACCAACGTTGTGGGTGGGGCTCAAGAACGATCCTCACAAATAACGTTTATCACAACTTGTTTTGGTATATTTCTTTAGATAATGACAATCATAGCAGCTACCTATCATACCTATCTCATATTAAAAATTTTATGGTATTCTATTACAATAATTATATTACTTCGCTGTATCGATATGCGTAATTTATGGGGGCTTGCGTGGTAAGACGCGCTCAAGGTATTTATTTGCGGGCTTTTACGTAACTATCAAGGAGATTCTCTACTACTTACTATTTTTACTATGGCTGTACCATTACAAATTAGGAGGACATACCTGACTCACTTGGGTGTTAGAAAAAAACATTGTTAAAGAACTTTTGTTGTATCTATCTGTTTTTATTTTGAGAATACAATAGATTTACTGTGGAATGTTTGAGTTAATGCGATATTTTTGTGGTTAATGACTCAGACAATAATTGTATTTTAGAACGTTGATTTATTATTTTATTGATGTATTACAAAGTTTAAAACAATATTGAGTACTAGAAGAGTAAGTAGGTAACTAATTAGATTGACAGTCATATTATTTACGGTCTTTAAACATACAATAATACTTAGAGACCGCACCATGAAGCAATACTAGCAATTCATTTTCATTCAGACGTCCTGAATTTTAAATTCCTAACAAGTTTAATTATTCAACATTCAAAATAAAATCGACTATAAAAATCGTACGGTCACCTATCGTGTCGTTGCATCGGCCTATGAGACTACTTTGAACGCGCCGATATTCTCTCTCTCTACTTTGATGAGAGAGAGGACAATAAAGAGTAAAGCTGTGTTTGCACGTATTGTGTTTGTGCACTATAATATCTCGCAAACAGATTGCTAGTCACCGTGACCGATATTCGGTTGGATGCTAACGCAGGCCAAAATTAATCTATACTTTACTAATCTATATCTATACTTAATTTTATAAAGAGAAAAGTTTTGATTTTTTGTGTGTTTGTAACGAATAAACTCAAAAACTACTGGACCGATTTAAAAAAATCTTTCACCTATAGAAAGCTACATTATCAATGGGTAACAGGCTAGGTATTAAGGGACCCAAAACTATATAAACGTCCACTCGTGCGAAGCTGGGACGCGACGCTTGTCACATTTTGCAATTATATTATTAAATTCTTTTATTGTAACACCGCGTAACGGATGAGTCGGTCGTTATTATTGGTTTTATACGCGTTAAGGCTGTGGGATCTCGATTGTACAGGTCAACGGTACACGAACCTAGTAACTGCGCTTACGCAATTTAATTATTATAGCAAGTATACTCAGTGCCGAATCTAGGTTTTCAAAAAGGGGGAGCAGACTGCGAGTTTGCCTAGGCAAAATTATTATTTTAATACATTGTTGTCATTTTCTTTCTTTTTTTAGCAATAAAACTACAGCTAGACTAGCTGGGTCTAGTGACTGCCGCTCCCCATTCTTTGCCGCCCGGGCCGACTGCCCCCTTCTCCCATCCTAGATCCGGGCCTGAGTATACTACAATTATGTGTGTAATACAGGTAGCCTTGTGTAGTAGGTTTTATACGAGACAATAAATAATGTTTCTGATCCATAAAGGTTTGTTATAACTCAGAATGTAGGTACTATTGTTTCCGATAGTTGTGTTTGTTAAGTTCCCCTTGTTTCCTTGTCTGTCTACAATGATGTTCTTGGTATAGTAAAATTCCAATAAAAGAAATAAAGATTTAAAAAAACTGACGTCATAAGCTGATTTCATTGTGTAGTTTTGCCTGCACATTTATGGTTACCTAACGGAAAGTACTACTAGCGCCGTGCGTACTATACTAAAGTACGAACCATTTCGACGTATTGTCAAGTATTAAGTATTATGTGGTATTGTGCATTCGTATCTATAATTTCTAAATTCTTCTTCTTATCGTTTGATTAGTGGCCAACCTGGGCCCCAATTCTGCTAATTTAAGGATGGCTTAATTGAATCTGTATTGATCCTCCATTGAATCTCAGTAGCATTTTTGGTATTTTGCTAATAAATTTAAGACCAATAGTTGGAAAACCATTGGTCTTAAATTATTAGCATTTTTGGTATTACATCATTGGTATTTTGCTAAATAATTTAAGAACAATGGCTTTCCTTTGTTGGGCAACAATTCTTATTAAATTTTAATTGCATTTATATACATACTAGCCGTTGACCGCAGCTCCGCCCGCGTGGATGTCAGTTATCGCTATAAAAAGTAGCCTATACGCTATTCCAGACTATAATCTATATCTGTGCCAAATTTCATACTGATCCGTTCAGTAGTTTTTACGTAAAAGAGTAACAAACATCCATCCATATATCCTCACAAACTTTCACATTTATAATATTAATAGGATAGAATACATGAACTTATAAATAAAACGACGTCTAATAAATAAATGGTCATTAAGGTGTATTAAATAGCCATTTTACAATTTTTGGCTAATAAATAATAGGCGTATCCATATTAAGCTTACTCCAAATCACGTTCCACTGACTCATGGTTAAACTTGAAACGAAAACATCGCGAAAAAGAACAAACAAAACGAACAAAACAAAAAATATGAACTCAAAAGATGTCAGACTAATCCGACCATTCATATTTATTATACGGAGATAAAATATTATGTTGTCACCTGTTTTTATTTATTTTATTTCATATTAGCGATCCGGCCAAGTTTAGTTATTTTTTAATTTTATGTGAATATACTTATAAACCTTCCTCATGAATCACTCAATCTATTGCTAAAAACTGCAGCCTATGGACGCTAGCAATACCACCGGTATCACTTGCATGTTGCTGACCCATTTTTTACACCAGGGTTTTAAGATGGAGTATTCCTCCATTGCCGAGCTATCCCTGGGATAGGAAAACGTTTATTTCAAAACGATTCCCTAAATGAGCGTTGGAGATCTGTACACAACTAGATTGCTGTGTGTAGTTATTTGGCTGTGGTCTTTTGTAAGGTGGAGGTCCATCCACAGTCCTTGGTGCCCTGCCCCTCTTAGAAGATTTGTGTTATAAGTAAATCTGGGATAGGAAAATGTTATTTTTTAAAATTCGTTTCTCAACTTGAGCACTGAACACCTGTACTTATTTGGACTGTGGTCTCTGTAAAAAGGTCCTTCACGAATCACGCTTGCCTGTTTTTATAGTGTAGGTAAAAAGTAAAGAATTTATTCACTATGACATACTATAGAATTTGTTACGCAATGACAAATCCAGATGGGAATTACGTTCGCTATTGAGTCTGGCTCTTTGTATAAAATGTTGTTCAGTTTTAACAGCTGTCTGTCTTTAGTTATTTCTTTAAATATTTGTTTTTATACTTCGTGACTGGAATTTTGAGTAGCCCCGTCTAAAACTGATGTAATATAAAAATAGGAAGAAAGAAAATTCATTCTGCTGAGAAAAGGCTTATAATAAGTATTAGAATTGGCAGAAAATAGTAATAACAACAAAAGCATAATTCCTAAACTCCAGTGTAAATACTCTTTTGTCCTCCTAACAGAATTTCGGTTATTTATTTATTGAATAGAACGGTACAAAGACCACTTTTACTATTCACAATATTTAAGAAGTTAATATTATATTATGTAAAACAATAAGTAATAATACCACTTATACATCTCTCACGCAGAACTTCAAACATTCTGTCAATATTTTTCTACTAACACTCGCAAACACATCACCCTCGGGGTCGGTTTCCAGGAAGAGTGCGAGGCACGGTAGCATTTGCTCTAGCCACTATTCTACATTCTTATTCTAATTGTTCTGCAAGATGGTAGGTATAGGAAAACAAAAATGCTTTCGATTTCGAGAGAAGTTAACTGAAGCAAAATACAACAAACCTTGTTATGCAGATCTAGTGCTGATCATTACGGCTATTCATGATCATGACGGATATCTCGACGGAGAACAGCAAACTGCGCGGGAGATATTATAGTACACAATTGTGTGCGTAAACACAGGTGCATGCTTTATTACTTTACTCTCATAGTCCAATGGGACGGCCAACGTAGGGACATTAGGCGTAGGATCAAAGGCTTTACATGCTTTCCGAATGACGGAGGTGTACACCATCAATTTCTATATAGTCAAAATATATATAATACTCGTATTATATTTTTAACTCGAACTGGGAATCGAATCCGGGGCCTCGTAATCAGCTGTCGAAAAACTATATTGCTATTATGAACGATACTGCAATGTTGAACTGTGTTTTTTTTTCATATAAACTTTATTTATCTGTGGCATCGTAATTCGTAAGTCTTTGCTTACATCATTCTTCGGTTTATAATTGTATAACTACCGATCCATGACGCGGTGAATAGTAGCTAAAGCACATTTGATGTACTTAAAATAACATATCCTCACTAAAAGCTTCCTGTGTCATTGATCTTGTAATATGTCAAGCACAACCAGAGTACGTATATACATAGATAGGTACACATAGCAACGGAGATATGTATACAGGGCCGATATATAAAGATTAGTTCTTTAACAAAAACATGCAGGGCAGTCTATGGGGACTGCTGATAGAAGTGAAAACTAAGTACCTTATGAATTGTATCGTCGAGCTATTAGATTATTATTTTTGAATATGGAAAGCCTTTGGTGTCAATTACGCGAGTTTTATTAGGATTCGTTTGGCTGGTTCGTTATGAAAATGCAATAGAGTTAGTTTAGTTTAAGAGAGGTAGGGCACCATACTAGCGAGCAAGTCCGTCTGGGAAAGGAAAGACAACAGCCAAATAACTACACACCGCGGTGAAGTTGAGTCCTGTGTGTGAAAACAGGTGTCCAGCGCTCATTTAGGGATGTATTTTCAATGAAATGTATTCCTATCCCAGGGACACTCCCATCTTAAAGCCTTGGTGTAAAAAAATGGGTTGCCAACACGCAAATGATACCTCTGCGTTCTTAGAACGGTCTACAGTAAATGGTATGCTTTGTTTAACACTAGTATAAAAAAAGAAAAAAAAGTTTCGAATTTAGAATTGTAGTAGAGATTATATTGAGAAATACTGTTTTTGACCTTATGTAAAATTTGTTGTGGGTAATAAATATAATAAAATTTCACCTCTATAAACGTTTGCAAGTATTAAACTGTTTCTCAAATGTAAGTAAGCATGTAGTATATTCTTATATTGTCCGATATTTCGTCTCTGTGTTCAAATATATGAATAAAAAGTAACAATAATGTTTTCGTTATGGCCATTTTGTAGATTTGCTTTGGATATCTGCGTCTTACTTGTTTCGTGTACAAGTAGCAAATTTGTTCTATTTTATACTCACCTTACTTTGCAACATTTTATTTTAAAAACTAGAGAACAATTGGAAATAATAGAAAAAAAAACACTTTTTTTTTCTCTGTACCAAATTTCTTTCAGATCTGAGCCTCTAGACAAGTGGCATAAACGATAATCGAATCAAAAAGTCAAAAAAGGTGTGATTGAGTGACAAATATACATCCATCCATCAAAACTTTCGCATTTATAATATTATATGATATTTTAAAATGGCTGTTCCTCGTAGTTTTACCCGCGTTAAATTAAGATTTTGTCCCGCGACACATTAATTGGTACTGCCAAGCTCCCCTTAAGCTATCATCCTTAAGAATTCGGTTATCAAATCGAAAAAAAAGCAGATCCGACTGGTAGTTGCAGCGATCATAGCGATCAAACAAACAAACTTCTTTGCTTTATATCTTAGTAATAGATGAAGAATCATTTTTTCCTAATATGTATCGACTACCATCAATAAAAACCTAAAAATCAATGAACCTTCAAGTAGCGACCTCTGCCAAAAATAAATTTTAAAGTTAATATACGTACCTTCATGATGACGGAGGTCAATAAATGGAGCAGTAAACATAATTAAAATTCTATAAATGTCACTTTATTTATTATGACATCGATGAATACAGGATTTCCGCCATTAACAACATTAATTAACTTTACAGATATTTAAAAAATTCAAGGTTAGACGGTGATATCACTAAAAATATTTACTTACGTAATTTAATTTTAAAAAGCATTTATTTGATAATTTACTAGGTGTTGCTCGCGGTTCTGCCCACGTGTTATAACAAGTACCCTATGTCAGGTTATGTCTTCTCCCAGGCACAGATAATATAATACTAGTACCCCTGGGTACCATCTATCTTCTAGCCAAATTTTGTTAAGATTCATTCAGATATTTAGTCATGAAAAAGCAGAAAGCTAACCATAATAGTTACTTTTACAATTATAATATTAGTAGGCGAAAGACAAAGACAAAATTGCTTCTTCTTTCTTTTAATTCTAGGTACTTGGGTGGCATACAAGCGTACGGTCCGATAATATTAAGCAATTACCGTAGCCAATGAACGCATGCAATACCAGAGGTATCACTTGCGTGTTGCCGACCCATTTTTTTATACCAGCTTTAAGATGGAATATCCCTAGAATAGGAAAACGTTGCTTTCAAAATGCATTCCTAAATGAGCGCTGGAGACCTGCCGGCTGATTCTCTAAGAAACAGCGACCGCAAACTGACAGTTGTAATTGCTCGGTGACGGCACAAATGATTGCTAAACGTCAAAAAGGCTCGGTTTTCGCTCTTACGGAATACCGATTTTCAATCTGACAGCCAGTTTTGCTCCGATTTTCAATCTGACGCCAGATTTTGCTCCGTTCTCGCAGTCGCTCGGTTTTCGCTCTTACGGAATACCTCTGCTGGGGCCGTACCATAACGTGGTAAAACGTGAGTAGTTCGAGCGAAAAAGAGGGACGGATCTATATCGCATCTATAGCTCTGTCCCTCTTTCCAACTGGACTGGAGCACATCTACACCGCGCTTATGACGTCATACTCTAAAAAAACTCACACAAGAAGAAATAGACTAATTCTAGATTCAAATGTATCAACTGTATATACCGTAGTACATAATTAATGTAAATGGAATAAAGAAAGTAGGTAAATATTATTCTCTGCATACATAATCATAATAATGTGTGAGTGTGTCAAATACACTATTGTTTTCAGTTAATTTTAGCGCTTGAAACTGACACATAAGTGCTAAAAACATTGTTTTATGAGCATAATACTTAGAGCCCATAAAACCCAGAGAGGAGAGAATATTAGTTTGGCGGATTTTTTTATACTTAGGTACTTAATTTATGTGGCAAAATGGCATACAAAAATGCGTGTTGCCGATCCAGAAATCAGGTATCTCTGGGACAAGACTTCCTACTATGTAATATTTATAGTGAAAGTTTGTAAGGATGGATGGATAGATGTATGGTGTTTATTACTTTTTCACTTAAAAATACTGAACGGATCTGGATGAAATTTGCTATAGCTGGTATAGCAAATAGGCTTTTTATCGCGATACCTGACATGGCGGGCAAAGCCGCGGGCAACAGCTAATATTATATTAATGTTTCTTTAAAAATAGCACTTTAAAAATTACACATAATAGGGCACCATACATGCCATCATAATGTACTGACCCTAGCGCAGGTCACAGGCAAACTGTGACCGACGGTTGGTCGAAACGTCAAGCAATCTTGAGATAAAATAATGCATAATCGCGTTAATATCCGTCGTTTATACATTGCACATCAAACAAAACGAAGTATTCCATATCGGGCACCCGTTTTAATGGCATCTAAATGAATGGCACCTAAGTGAATGGCACCTAAGGTATTCCACATTGGGCACCTACCGATATTTTTCGCAGGTGCCATTAGTGGATCATATCGATATAAAAATATCGGTAGGTGCCCAATGTGGAATACCTTAGGTGCCATTAAAACGGGTGCCCAATATGGAATACTTCAACAAAACATTATAGTAGTTAAAACAAGGTGGAAAAGCTAAAAACAAAAGTTGCAAAGCTAATCGAAATATAATAAATATCTGCCTATCCGAATTTTGGTAACGCAGCTAATCTTGACGGAGACTAGCCATCTGCGCGAGAGATATTATAGTGAAAAAATCTCTTTATTCCCTCACTCCCATATTCCGATGGGATGGCAATCCGACACGACCGGAGAGAGATCAGGCGTAGGACCAACGACTTCACGTGCTTTCCGAGGCACAGGGGTGTAAACATCAACTTTTAAAACTCCGGGCATCTATTGTGAATTTTATCACAGAAAAACTCATATCAATTAAGACCTAATAATCTGGGAATTGAACCCGGGACCTCGTAATTCACATTTACCTATCGAAACGTAGAAAAATAACTAAATGTAAGAGACAGACACACGTACACTAATATAGTATTTATTGATTAAATCGATGGTGCCACATAAGGACTCCCTCAATTCAAACGAACCAAACATGGAGAATCTGCGAAATAAATCGCGTCATGGCTTCTAAATATAGCTCGAAACTATTACGAAAATGTCTAGAACCCACAATAAGTACTATAAAATAAATACCTACGTGTAAGTATTTTGGTATATTTGATGTTACTTCTTCATGATGGCTCAGCTCGAGGCGCTTATGGCCAAGTGTACGGTTAGCCTGTTGATTGGTTTTTTTGGTATTACTTGGGTGGCAAACAAGCATACGGCCCGCCTAATGTTAAGCAGTTACCGTAGCCTATGGACACTTGCAATGCCAGAGCTAGCACTTGCGTGTTGCCAACCCATTTTTTTTACACCAAGGCTTTAAGATAGGAATATGTTTCGTATAAAACGCATCCTTGAATGAGTGGTGGAGACCTGTACTCACACACAAGAACACAACTACACCGGTGTGTGTAGTTATTTGGCTGTGGTCTTCTGTTAGGTGGTTCTTCCCCAGTTGGGCTTGCTAGTATGGTGCCCTACCTTTCTTAAACCTAAGCGTATTTCAACTGAGCGTCGTGCATGCTTCGAAGTTCATGTTAAAAGTCATGTTTCAAGGTTGACATGGATAGAAATTCAAATTAAGATCGACAATAAATCGCTATAAAACGACATGGAGACTGATAGGTAGCTACTGTCCAAAGATAATTTAGAATTTACTTGATAAAATCCAATGTCCTAAAAATAATAAGTTTGATAATCCCTTTATAATCATAATAATATCGGTAACGATACCGCAAATTATATACTAACTCAATAGGAAGCCTATACGTAATTGGTTGACATAACAGCCGTCTGTCATGCGCGTCGGCATCGTGCGTCTGAGCAGCATTGTTTTGTACGGGAAAGTTGGTACACTTACCATTGTTAAGCAAAAAACGACCTTATGTCTTCAACAATCAGTTGTTTTATTAGTTATTGTGTGATAATTTTCGTGATGCAATATTTGTGTCAGATTAAGAAAAAAATCGGTTATAGTTATGAATGTCTCCGGGTTACTTTTGCGTAATGTTTTGCCTTGTTAAATTTGTTGATCAATGCGCCTTTTTTGGCTAACATTTCGTAGAACTAACAATAGCAGTCTTTGAATAAATTACAAGATTCTGATTAGGAAGCGGACTTACCGTTCGGCGACGATTGCTAACATCTGCTATTTGCGACTCAAAATAAAACAAATGAAAGTCGGTTTTTTCAAACGTTTTAAATAGCTTCTTGCATTGCATTTTCTCACTGTTCTCAGTACGCTAGACTCAACTTGCGGTCAGATCGTGGCCGCGGAATTAAAAACATTACATTTTATATGAGTAAAGAATATTTATACACGTATTTTACAAGCTTAGTCTACCTGTTAAAACTAGCTAGTTGGGATTTAAATTCATAAGCTATAGTAAAAATACACTTTAGAAACGAACGTAAAGTCGGATTGGTTGAAACTAGAGTCATCAATGTAAACCTTAAAATTGCTAATCTGCTCGCTTGCATAGTGCTAAGTATCTTGTATGTCAATATCGGGACAGGCGCAAGATACTTACTCTATTCTTTTTTAAAATTATTATATAAATTTTCCTGCGCCCGAGGTACAGGCACTAGTCTAGACTAGTACCTGTATCTCGAACGCAGGATTATTTTATTATTGCGAGATATTATAGTGTATAGGTGTGTGCGTAAACACAGTGCACTATTTATTTCCTCACTTTATTAGTCCGATGGGACGACAATCCGGCACGACCGGAAAGAGATCAGTTGTAGGACCAACGGCTTCATCATCATCATCATCATCATCAGCCTATCGTAGTCCATTGCTGGACATAGGCCTCTCCAAGGGCACGCCACCTAGCACAACGCAACAACGGCTTAACGACAGCTTATTTCTTGACAGAAAAACCCAATATAAATTGTTGGTCCGACTGCATCTAACCGGCAAAAGGTCGCCTTTACAATGTTTGTATGATTCATTCGATTAGTTTTGATTTTAATCGTTTGTGCCCGATTCCTACAATCGGAAATCAATCACATACATCGACCACAGAAACAGTTTTGTAGGAATACTAAGAATCGAACCACGAAAACATATCATTAGATGTGGTGTTATATCTTGTTGCACTGAAGTATATATCTTTTATATATTTTCTATGACGGCCTCGGTGGTCCAGTGGGTACAGTATGTGCCTGCTGTGCACG
Organism: Trisateles emortualis; assembly: GCA_947095525.1. Classification (NCBI taxonomy): domain Eukaryota; kingdom Metazoa; phylum Arthropoda; class Insecta; order Lepidoptera; family Erebidae; genus Trisateles; species Trisateles emortualis. The sequence goes on along the minus strand of OX352748.1, from coordinate 6,048,460 downwards.
AGGTTGTAGGTTCGATTTCCACACAGGGACAAAACTTTATGTGAATCATAAAGAGTTGTTCTGAGTCTGGGTGTAATTTATGTTCGTTAATTATATGTTTGTAAAGTCCCCCGCGACACAGAGCTTGTTCTCTAGTGTGGGAGTTGTCTTTTTAAATAGAAAAAAAAATTGAAGTAAACATCTTTTATTTTATTTTTTCTTATTTTTACCGTACACTTCTTTAATTTAGCTACCTCTCATGCTACTGCCAGCCTAACGCACCTCTACCTAATGGATTCTGCGTATAATCAAATAGGTATATTGCCATAATCATCACGCGCTGTACAGTTAGGTCGTTGATCTAGGAAATATGTTATTAGCATACCGGTGAATTACGCTACCTGTATTCTTAGTGCTATCCATTATATATACGAGATTGTTAGTAGAAACTATTATAGTATAACTAGCTTTTAACCGCAGCTTTTCTCGTGGTGTGTTCTTAAAATGTAGCCGGAGTAATTCTCAGTAAGGTATTTTTTTTATTTTTTTGTCATAATTACATATTTACAGACAGACTGCTTTTTTTTGTAAATAATAATATTAAGGGATAGCTTACTTAACTTATACTTAAATATTAACGAATCACTGACATCTATTATAAACTGGCTGACATTGCATAATCTAAAAGTAAATTTTGATAAAACTAAAATTATTAACTTTAAACAGAGAACAACTTCCAATAATGATAATTTAATTAATATTAACTACAAGGGTGTGAAAATAGAAAATGATACGAATACAAAATTTTTGGGCCTGCATCTAGATCAAAAAATGAATTGGAAAGCCCACATTGAACATGTCTGTAAAAAGACCAGTCAGTTTGCATATGGATTTTACAAACTAAAGAATATAACCAGCAAAGATGCACTTATAACAGCATATCATGGGCAGGTCGTATCTACATTGCGCTATGGTATCATTTTTTGGGGCAACTCATGTGACTGGCTCCTTGTGTTTATAGCACAAAAACGCTGTATAAGGCGAATATTTGGCCTTAAACCAAGAGAATCATGCAAACCTTATTTTAAAGAAAATAATTTATTGACTGTGTCTAGTATATACATATATGAATGTGCACTATTTATAAAGCAAAATATAAATTTATTCGCTAAGAGGGAAAGGAAACGTCACTTAGGTAAACTGTGTACCGTACCAAGTAAAACTACATTAATGCACAGGAGCATGTTTTGTAAAGCACCCCTCATATATAACAAGTTGCCAATATCGATTCGGGACATAAATGAACATTCAAAATTTAAGAAAGAGCTTAGTAAATTTCTTGTTGAGAAATGCTATTACTCAATACAGGAATGTTTTGATGACAAAACCTTGACATGATTATTTTTATTCACTGACATTTAAATTAGACATTGTATAATTACTTAATGTATATTTGTTATTATTTATAATATTTGCACGCCGACATGGTAAAACATTGACTGGACAATATTGTATACTAACACCTTACAATTACTCATGTTTTAGCAAAATAAATAATTTGCTCCCCCCTGGACATGAGACACCTTGGCTGACCTGTAAGTCTTTAAACCGACTTCGGACTTAGGTTGGTCGAAGCAAAGAAAACCTGCTCAGGTGGGGATTTATAGACGATTCCAACCTGGAGTATAAATGTGGTGCTGAGCCACAAACCACGAGGCACTTGATATCATGTCCCACGTGCCCTGATACCTGCACCTTAGAGGAGCTTATGGACGCTACTGAAAATGCAAAACTCGTAGCTAGGTTCTGGGCTGACACAATTTAGATTGCTATCGACACGCTAAGAAGAAGAACCTAACGATTTTGACAGATCCAACTACCAAGTTAGAATAATTGGGTTATAAAGTACATATTTCTATAGTTAATCAATCTAAAGCACAACTCTAACCAAACGATTAAAATCAAAACTAATCGGACGATGAATCATACAACATTGTAAAGGCGACCTTGTGCCGGTTAGATGCAGTCGTTCAGGAGATACGTCGAGTGAAAGTGGACCAAGACGTACTGAGATGTCGGGTTGCTACCGTAATACCGTATTTACTACTCGGTCGGTTAATATAAACATGGTGGTTAGGAATGAGGATGTATTGACCAGATGTTGTGCTTCCGTCGTATGCCAGTGCTTTTTTGTAAGAAGGTTTATGTTCATGTACTTAAATGACTTTAAATCATAATGGAAAAAGAGAGGCATAAAGCGAGCAAAAGGAATTTCATCTTGCAGAAGACCAAGGTCGAATAAATACTCACAACAGTCTAGTTGTATTCCGGTGTGTAGAGTACAGGTCTCCAGCAGCGCTCATTTAGTGATCCGTTTTAAAGGAAACGTCTTCTTATAGAAGCTAGTTGTCTTGTTTTAATAATGTAATACAGCAGGAGTCACGTCAGCTTTTTAATTCTACACAGTTGTGTGTGTTAGTCCTAATACAGTCTTGTGTATCCAATTAGGATATACTCGTACAAGAAGTTTAATGAGACTTTACAGTTAGCTTGAAGTCTATATTTGTCCAAACCACTTTTTCAATAAGTAACGACCTCAAATCGCTATATAAATTTTGGGATCGACCTTCTATCGATCGTGGTCACACATCGATTTGAAGCATCTGGTTAACCTTTGATTTTGTTGACGAAGTTCCCCTTCTCTTGCATTTAAGACATCGCTCGCTGAAATATAGTAAAATAACATTGCAAAAGTAAATACAAATATCCTCCAGACTTCTATTTTGGTCAGGGCGGACCAGATGCGCGTTACGTACGTAGGTGTATCATCTGATTCTATTCCTTTACTCTCATAGCCCGATAGAACTGCAATCCAACACGACCGGAGAGAGATCAGGCGCACAAACCCATTGATACCCCATTACAAAGTAATTTGTATTCACCTTTGCAATGTTATTTTACTTTATCTATTCAGTAATTCATGTGCGTGTGGGTATTATCATAATAAAGGCGTTTGACCGTTATGAAAGCGATACAATACTGCCTCATCAGAAATATTCTCTTTAAAGTAGACAGATTTGGTCAGTACAAACATTGCTGACTTAGCAGTGTGGACGGGGCCTCTTCTTCATCAAGCCTTTAGGGTTTTTTCTAAGCCTAATTTGAGTTGGTAGATTAGACAAGACTTTAGAAGGTTTCATTCTTCTTGCTTTTCTAAGGAGAGTTTCCTCACGATTATATTATTATTTACAAACTATACTTGTATACAACGCTCAGCCCTTTGCTCACACGTTTCCATACGTTGTGTGGTTGTTTAATTCTCCTAAAAGGCGTATAAAATGCTTTACTATCCATGTTAAACAACATGTCCAAATTAATCTGTATCGAATGGTAACATAGGCTTCATTCAAGCGTAAGCTCTGATGGCTACCATGACACCGTAACACGATTCACTGAGCGGATGAACAACATTTCCGAACGCTCGCGTCCGTTTAGGAATGCAACATATTGGTACTATGCACTTGGTGGATATCGTTTGAGTATCTTGCTATTTAGTTCTTCTCACGGTTCCATGCCTGACAGTGAACTAACCGTAGGTAAATTGGCCTTTATAATTAACGACCTTCATAATTGACTGCCTTGGTGGTCCAGTGGGTGCAGTAAGCGCCTGCTGTGCACGAAGTTGTGGGTTCGATTCTCGCACAGGGACAAAACTTTGTGTGACCCAAAATGAGTTGTTCTGAGTCTGGGTGTAATTTGTGTCCGTTAATTGTATGTTTGTAAAATCCCCCACAACATAGGGCTTGTCTCTAGTGCGGGAGTTGTCTTTTTCAAAAAAAAAAGAAATACGTAAATGAAGAAACAAATATTAAGTTTTGGGGTAGTTTTTACGGTGCGCCTAATAAAAAGCAGTTACCGCAGCTTATGGACGCTTGGGACTTCAGTCGCGTATGGCCAATCCAGATATTTGTAACTGGACTTTGTGACAGAGTATGAATGGGTTTGTGCGCCTGATCTCTTTCCGCTTGTGTTGGATTGCAGTCCCATCGGACTATGAGAGTAGAATCAGATGCACTTATGTCCCGCGAAGTTGGTCCGCCCTGACGAATGTAGAAGTCTGGAGGACAGTTGTATTTACTTTTGCAATGTATTTTACTTCATTTAAGTGTTTTTTATTCACATCACGTTACTGATGATAATACAGTTCAATAGCTTCGCAGTATTACGGATGTAGCTTAATATGTAGATGAGGCTATTTTACAAGTCTAGAACTAAATAGAATTCTAAATTTATATTGAAATAAAATAGGTAATTGTGTATATTCAATTTGTTAGACGGCAATATACCTTATTGGCAAGTTTTAAATCTATTGCTTCAATCTTTGTAACCTAGTCAGGCAGAAATAGTTTTGTGAGAAACCCAAACTGGCGAAAGACCTTCAATCTTCATCTTACAGAAGACCACAGCCAATTAACTACACACAGTGTTGTAGTCCTATTCTTGTACGTAAGCGGAGGTTTGTCAGTCGTTCCTTGTGTATCACAATACATCCTGCGCAGTTAAATAATCTCCTCTGAGATTAGCTGGCCGATAATTTTATGTTATTTTATATTATAATTAAAGAATTAAATTTTTTTTTTTTATACTACCAAGGTGACAAACAAGCATACGGCCCGCCTGATGGTAAGCAGTTACCGTAGCCTATGGACGTTTGCAACACCAGGGGTGTCACTCACGCGTTGCCGACCCTTTAAAAACCTTATAACTCCTTTCTTGAAGAACCCCATGCTATAGTCTTTTGGAAAAACCTCGGCAGGGGGAGCTCATTCCACAGCCTAATCGTACGTGGTAAGAAATTCCTCTGGAATCTTACGGTACGGCAAGTTTGAGGTGCAAGGATGTGAGGATGAACTCCCTGTCGGTGGCGAGAGGTGCGTTGATAAAATGTGGCCGTGGGCATCATCTCGAACAATTCCTCAGAACACAGCCCATTGTACAGGCGGTAAAACACACACAAGGAGGCGAAGTCTCTCCTTAGACTTAGTGGATCAATACCGCCTGTGAGCTTGGGATCGTCAACAATCCTCACAGCGCGTCTTTGGATAGAATCAAAGGGTCCAAGCGGGTATCCAGGTGCTCCCGCCCAAAGGTGGCAGCAATACTCCATGTGCAATTTCAGCGCGCTAGTGTCCTATAGACGTCTTTCTTACTATCCTACTAATGTTATAAATGTAAAAGTTTATGAAGATGGATGCTATGTATCCTACTAATATTATAAATGTCTATGAGGGTGGATGCTATGTTTGAATGTTTGTTAGTCTTTCACGTAAAAACTACTGAACAGATCTAGATGAAATTTGGCATAGAGATAGATTATAGTCTGGAATAGCGAATTTTTATCGCGATAACCAACATCAACGCGGGTAGAGCCGCGGGCAACAGCTAGTAATATTAATAAATAAACTAATGACCCATATTCAGACGCCATTTGCAACAAGAATAATAATATCCACCATACTCAAATGGCCATGACAACTACAAAATATAATAAACGATGTGTTACGTACCTATATAAATCGTGACTTTATATCCGCTGAACCTATAGGTAAATCGTGCACTGTATGATGTGTATAGTAACATTAAATACCTGTTATTTAACTCTGCCAGCCTTGAAGAAGTATTATGGTAAATGTCATAGTACTAATGGTGGCCGTTAAAATGCGTTACATAAGTATTTTGGTAGTTAATGTTCAGTCTATATAAATAAAAATGTATGTAGGTATGTTTGTACGTATGTGTTCCTTAACAATTCATCCTACTGAGATAAAATTTTGAGTTGTTTTGAAGTTGTGAAGGCTGAAAAAAAAATTTCAAGGCGAAACTGCAAAGATGGCGACCTAGTCGGGCTCGCACGTTATGGATACCTACTTCTTTTTAATTTCTTATATTATTGTTTGCTCTAATGTATGTGTACCTCTTTATTTTGGCTACGTACCCGTCGAACCTCCAGATTATACCCTATCACAGAAGTACCCGTTCGACCTTATTTATAGGTCCCTCTTTACAATATGCCTATTGAAATATAATTCAATGTGCCTATTGAACCCTTTGGGTATTGTTTTTGTGTGCTCCATGAATAAATATTTCTTTCTTTCTTTCAAACATTCTCTTTATTTATTTTTTAACATATGATTTACATTTTTAAATATATAAAAATAAAAAACCTATATATTTAAAAATATAAAAAACAGTTCCCCACCGGTATCAGGAACAAAGTCCAAGCTACCGGCGGTTAGGGCTCCAGAGACAGGAACCTCCTTACTATACGTGCCGTGTCGAGGAGCACTGCCTTCTGCATCAGACCCTTGATCCATCCACCAAACGCGAGCCTCTTAAGGTTGGTCGAGGCTCTTGGAGTCTTGGCTATTAAACCATTCATACATATTATTATTATAAAAAATACATAGTGTTTCTTAATATTTACTTATAGCTAACAGTGTAACATAAATCATTTTAGATTTTTGCGTACACTGAGATATGTACATGCATATATTTTAACAACTAATAGCTAGTAGTAGTAGTTGTAATAGCTGTGTATTAAGAGTGGTCTTGTCTTTAAAAACAGATAGTTACAGACAATGCCAATTTGTCTGTACTTAAGAGGAATTTAAAAAAAAAACTTTTTGGGAAGTTTAGTGGTTATAAAGTAGAAGTTTAGTGCCTAGGACCTTCATCTACTTTTGACACTTCGTCACACCGACATATAAGAAACTATAGCAAAAACTTACATAACATTCTCAAAATTTGAATCACAAATTTAGCAAAACGCGTCACACATTCATTAGCAGGCTTGTCTGCATTCGAGTGACATTAACATTGGCAACGCGTCAGTGTGTCGTCGCCCTTACAAGGCGGATGTCTGTCGCATTCACGCAATTTACGCAACACGTTATACCTCGTATAGGCGGTTTATATGTTACCGGTAATCTGTATAATTCGACATTCTAAACTATCTCTAGGCAATATAATAGAATATAATATTAATTTAATATAATATTTTCTGGACTCACACATCGCTATCTGATCACAAACTACGCAGAGCCTGGGCTATGGTAACCAGACAACTGATAAACATACTTATATATTTTTAAATATATACATATTATATTTAAATGGCAGCCAGACACATAACAAACTGTTCCCAAAACGTTGTTATTTAGCTACCTAAATAACAACGTTTTGGGAACAGTTTGTTCCCAAAACGTTGTTATTTACATTACCTACGTAATGCATGAAATATAATTTATTTTATAATTTGCCACGGTATTCTATAGTCGGTAATGTGTAAAAGACGGGTGCTCCCACAGAACACGTAAGAAATGTGTTCTGTGGGAGTTCCACTCCCGCTCTAGCCTTCTTAAATAATCTATTCGAGTGGAACTTTTATGATGATAAATATGTATATAATTATTATCCATGGCTAAGTAATTGTGTTTGTCCGTGATCTTATAGGTAGGTATAGGTTCTTACATAACATTGATAAACGCAGACGGTGGACCAGCATGTACTCTATTCAATGCCTGGGTTATTGTATACATTACTCTATCATATATTATTGGTTTATTGGTTTATTTAAAAGACAACTCCCGCACTAGAGAACAAGCTCTGTGTCGCGGGGGACTTTACAAACATACAATTAACGGACACAAATTACACCCAGACTCAGTACAATTCTTCGTGGATCACACAAAGTTTTGTCCTGTGTGGGAATCGAACCCACAACCTCGTGCACAGCAGGCGCATACTGCGACCACTGGACCACCGAGGCAGTCAATGAAATTATCCTACTAATATTATAAATGTAAAAGTTTGCAAAGATGGATGGATGTATAGATGTTTGTTACTCTTTCACACAAAAACGGCTTAGCAGATCAGGATAAAATTTAGTTAAAGTAGCTCATAGGCTACTTTTTAAATTACCGTTTTCGTGGGATCGTACACGCAGACTAAGCCACAGAGCGAAAGCTAATATGTCATCTATTGCCTAGACGCTCCAGGGTATTCTACTCATAGTCTAGGTATTGTATAGAATGGCTGAATTATACAGATTGCAAGCAACGTATACACTTGCTTTGTTGGAATTTTGTGAGGTGCATTTTTGGAATGCGTGTAGTAACCCACTTTGAGTTAACTGTAAACTGTAAACAAATTGCGTTTAAGATAACGGTTTGTTGTGTAGTTTAATGTTTTATTGACTTTATTGGGAGGTTATAAAATGAATGGATTGTTGGTCTAGTGGTTACTGACCCAGACTGCTAAGTTGGAGGTCGTTGATACATAGCTGGTTATCTACTGGAGTAATGATCAAGTTATAGCATCATACCGTCACTGTAAAGCCATACTTAACACGTTGAACGCCATAACGGACACCGTGTGTCCGACAGAATACTATCCCATGAGGCCGCACTGTTTTAACACGAGTCATCCAAAAATCGTTGGGGTGTTTTTTTGTAAATATCGTCAGGAAATAACTCAAAAGTAATTAGCGACTTTCGGAAAAAGTGATATTGTTATTATTTTCTGATATATAAAATGTCGGACACCAGTGTCCGTCGCGGCCTGCAAGAATGTCCAATCGTGTTTACATGCGCGGGCGCCGCGCGGGTCACGGTGTCGGTGCATGTGTTGTAAATAAGGCACCAATGGATAGCTGAACCTGATCTCACAGCTTATAAGTTTATTATTATTTTTAACATGTATGGTTGTTACCTTTTTCTAAGAAATAGATTTTTTAATTAGAAATATGAGTTTTTATTTATATGTCGCTTCTATAACTCCTAAAAGTAGCTGCGTACTGAACCCATTGCTTACCTAATACGTACTTGACTAAAATCGAATATAATTCTAACATGTTTCTAGTGTTTTATAAAGGTTAAAAATAATGAGTATCTAACTATAATAGCACTCAATTGAACGATTTGGAATACTTGCTTTATGTACCTACAATATTTTTTTAAAACAACTTGTAGAGAAGCCTATAATTTCTAAGTCCTTCGAATTTTCTCAGTTGCACCGCTCCAACCGTGCTCTTCCCGCTACCGATATACCTAGAAAGAAAAAAAGAACATTTATTTTGCTGAACAAAATACACATGATTATAATAAGGAAGACAGAAAATTATAACAAGATTAGGCAGGTGCACAGTAAACTTATAGAGTTGCATACTCATATACAATATATGCGACAATAATGAAGCCTGATATTCCCACTATTCCATTATGCCGACGTAGCATTGAAACCACCAAACATTTCGAAGTAAACATATATCTATCTCTTTTACTCTAGTCCGTAAGCACGATGACATTATAAATTCAATATGTGAGACAGTGATATTACTTGAATCGACAAGCTCGGTGTTGCATTCCATATAAAAAAAAAAACAAAAGACACTCGGGGATATGACCGGGGTCTTACCTTGTTTTGGTATCAAGTTTTCGCGGTTATTCCTTATCTAGTGGTATAACATCAATAAGCTACGGTAACTGCTTACCCACAGGTGAACCGTATGGTTCTCTCACCGCAGTGGTATAACCCTAACAATGTCCCACCTCACATCATGGCCTGCATGCCTGCACACAGGAGGACTTGATCGCTGCCTCTGACAATGCAGTCAATGTAGCTGAATTTCGGGCGGCAATAATATAAATTAACCTATGTTTGCCCCCTAATACCTGCACGCAAAAGGCTTGATGGCTGCCTCTGACAATGCAGTCAATGTAGCTGAATTTTGGGCCGCAATAATATAAATGTAACGATGTTTGCCCCCTAACACCTACACGCAGGACTTGATGGCTGCCTCTGACAATGCAGTCAACGTAGCTGAATTTTGGGCCGCAATAATATAAATTTAACAATGTTTGCCATCGAAACGTTAAGAAGAAGAAGACTGCAGTGGTATAATTTTTTATACTACTGTAACACTCATTCCCATCAAAACTCCCACACAATACCTAATTGATCAGTTATTTAACCTTACCTACTCTGAGAATGGAACCAAGGTCGCCAGACAAAAACAAAATCTGGCGAATATTTACAGCTTAATTAAATTGCTGCTTAATTAAAATGCAGCTTAATGTGTGTTCGCATTGTAAACAATGAGTCCCGAGACAGCTGTGCGCCGGGCTGCGCACGCGCCGACCGGTTACTCGCGTCCTTAATTAGAACATTGAGGTCGATTAGAGGTTATCGCTTAATATCTAGCAGAATATTTTGCATTATATTTATTAATATGTACTAGAATAATATTAGAAACATATTTAAACTAACTAAACCTAAATATGAAAAACTAATTTTAACATAAATACTAAAAAAGGAAAAACATAATACAAATGAAGACTGTTGTTTAAGCGTCGAAATGCCCAGAAGGCTGGCGGCATTGCCACGTTGAATGGCAATGCTTATTCTCTGTGCGAGAAACAAGCCAGCCAGTCGATCAGTCGTTTCGCTAGGTTTCTGTAAAGGAAACGAGCACTCGGACCCCATGAACCTACAGTCTCCACCCCAAACGGCTCAAAAATGTAGTTTCCAACTAAATTGCTGTACTTTCGCCGTTTGAGGGACTCTGCAGCTGTTTCCAGCGCTCATTTAAGGATGCGTATTTAACGAAACTTTGTCCTATACCAGGGGTACTTCATCATAAAACCAAATGTATGGGTCGGCATGCAATTCTAAATAATACTTGCGTGTGCGACAACACGCAAATGATACTTTAGTTTTGCAAGCGTCCATAGGTTATGATGACTACTTATCATCAGGCGGGTTGTATCAGTTGTATGCTTGAATTTTTTTTTACTTGGGTGGCAAACAAGCATACGGTCCACTTGATGTTACGCAGTTACCGTAGCCTATGGACGCTCGCAATACCAGACTATTACTTGCGTGTTGCCAACCCATGTTTTTACCCCAGAGCCTAAAGATCCCTGGGCTAGGAATTCTTTCAAAAGTAGTCACAAAATGATTTTTATAAATTAATGAATGTTTGTACCTAAGTAGTCTTAGTCGGAACCCTATGGACGCTTACAATACTGCGTTGTCAACCGTACATTCAACCATACCTACCAGAGTTTTGTGTCATATAAGGACCTAATTCTGAGATAAGAAACACGTTATTTCAAAATCTGTTTCTCTCAAATGAGCACTGGAAACCTGTTCTAGTCTTCAGGAACACAACTACACTACTGTTTATAGTTATTTGACTGGCCATAGGCTAACACAAACCATTTTCATTTTTGTTTTTAAAAACTCGGGAATGTTTGCTAACATTCTTATGTAACACAATCAATCTTTGATAATATCTGTCTGATTCAAAGGGCTGACAACAAATGATAGGTAGCTTTATTCATGTCATTATTACGAAACGACATGCAGTAGATAAATGGACATGTAATGTGAAGGTAATGACAGTAGCCATGCACCTGCGGGCCTGCATTAGCATAGAGTATAGTTGACCTAGATAGAGAGCACTATGTTAGTGGTACTTATTAGCCTGTTTGAGTACTATTAGGGCTATTATTTTAGGAAAAGTTAATAGTTAATACTTTTTAAGTTTTACTAACAATTTGAGTCTTGGTCACTTTAATAAAGAAATTATTATTATTATTATGTCTCTCTTTATCACGGGTATTTTCCCATCATTCAAGGAGAATACCCGGGCCTTTGGAAGGCTTACGCGGGGACATAGGTCCAACACGCAGAGGCCCTTAGAGAATTTTAATTTTAAATGGGATGAGACGCTTACCACAGTCACGCCACAGCTGCACTATTGCAGTACAGCCACGATCTGCCTATGGCAAGTGTAAAACTATTGGAACATGTGAAATCAAATAATTTTGGGCTATGGGATTGGGTATTTGGTGGACTGGACAAAGATTATGGGTTACAACGTCGTCGTCGTCGTCGGGTTATTATTATTATTATTATAGCTTTTATATCCATACCTATATTATGAACTAGTTTTTGCCCGTGGCTCCGCCCACGTAGATGTCGGTTATCGCGATAAAAAAATGCTATTCCAGACTATAATCTATCTTTGTGCCAAATTTTATCCAGATCCGTTCAGTAGTTTTTGCGTGAAAGAGTAACAAACATCCATACATCCATACGAACAAAGTTTCAAATTTATAATATTGGTAAGGATATATACGAAAGTATTTCTATTTGTATATCAATATTTTTTTAATCAATTTATTTAAATAAAATTCATAACATACATGTTTGCATGTATGTTTGTTACATTTAACGACTAAACAGCTGAACGGATCTTAATGAAATTTGGCAAAGATATAGGTGGTATCCCCTGGATACCACCTTACCATATAGGGAACGTTGCTGTTTTATTAAATTTAAATGTACATATAAATGCATAACTTTGGGACTTTTACCTGAGAATAAAGATAAAAACATGCGGGGCAGTCTTTGAGGACTGCCGATAGTAGTGAAAACTAAGTAACTATGAATTGTATAGTCGACCTATTAGATTATTATTTTTGAATATGGAAAGCGTTCGGTAAAAAAGTGCTCAACGCACCTAAAGAAGTCTTCACTTGAAAAATATCCTTTTCCAGGCAAAAATCTTATTAAACTAACTATTTGTGTGAAATGTATTATTTAGTTATAAAGAATCTAATGTGTGAGAATATTAAAATTGTCTTCTCAAGTGGTCAAAATTGTAATCCATTGTATTGCAAGGTGTGTGAACTTTGCGATCCTATGGGTTCGCTATTATGGTACATTCTGACCTTACTATAAACATTCTAAAAGAATTCCCTTGACATTAAAGAATAATTGCCTGATGGGAAAACTAGATAACTTAACTTGGGCAGTTTTGAAGATTTGTAACAATGGAAATTTGTAGTTTTATATATACCACCACAGTATAAATATATGGCAGTACCAATGTAATCGCACTTTGTAAAATTTATACGTACTAATCGAAATAATTTACCACCTGGTAACGGTGAAAAAAAAAAAGGGCGAGGAAACCCACACAGATGTCTGTGGATCTTAATCCACAGACATCAGAGAGGAGACCTTTTACCAAGAGGACACTTTTTTCTCTTGGTGAAAGGTCTCCCTCTCTCCTCTATCAAGAAAAAGACTGCACTATAAAAAAAATATTTTTTCTAATCAAACCAGTACTTTCTGAGATTAGCGCGTTCAACCAAACAAACAAACAAACTCTTCAGCTTTATAATATTAGTATAGATAAAATAATATTATAAAGCTATGTATTTCGAAATATATATAAATGTTTATCAGATGACTGGTTGCCATTGTACAGTTACAGGCTCTATCTAGTTTAGAATCAGATGGCGGAGTGTGAGTTGTGCCAAAAAATATTATTATTATTTTGGTTTTTCAAACTTTTTTTGGAGGGGTTATTATTATTATTATCCCGGTAATAGAAACATGGTGCTGTAATGGTCATAATCTCGCTATTACATAGGTAACGTGCATTACTTATCGTTGTTTACAAAACATATACTTCCGTCTCACTATAGTGTGACTGATGCCGGTCACGTGACGATATTATCGATAGACAAGAGACGTAGGGCAGTATACTAGCGGCAGCCTGTCTAGGGAAGGACCTCCAACAGAATACCTCAGTCAAATCCTTACTAATATTATGGATGGATGGATGGATGGATGGATGTTTGTTACTCTTTCACGTAAAAACTACTGAACGGATCTGGATGAAATTTGGCACACAGATAGATTATGGTCTGGAATAACACATAGGCTACTTTTTGCAGTAATAACCGACATCCACGCGGGCGGAGCCGCGGGCAACAGCTAGTAACTAATAAATAGTAGGGTGGTTCTGTTTCTGCACATGTTACATACACTCTGGGTATATACTTTTTATTTATTTTAACTTAATTATACACAAAAAATATGTTGTATAAAGGCGGACTTAATGCCTGAGGCATTCTCTACCAGTCAACCCAAGGTGGTGCAGAGATAAGCCAAATTAATAAATTTAGAAGTGGAGAGAATAAAAATATAGGTATTTTGTGTCCATAAATTGTGTTTGTAAAGTCCACCGTGACACAGGGCTTGTTCTCAAGTGAGGAAGTTACATTTATAAAAGTAAATAGAAAATATAAGAAACATGGACTACACCACTGCATACAGTGGTGTAGTTGTGTCCCTAAACTACGCATTTGGTATTTAGCTTTGGTCTTTTGTAAAGTAAAGTTCCTTCCCCAGTGAGCCTGCTTGCTTTTTATGGCTACCTCTTTTGAACTACGTTCATACGGAGATTCATAGTGAGACTATTTGGGGACTGTTAGTCATTTGAAAAGCGCTAATGTAGCTGTCAATTTTTTTTTTTTATACTACCAAGTAGGCAAACAAGCATACGGCCCGCCTGATGGTAAGCAGTTACCGCAGCCTATGAACGCTTGCAACACCAGGGTTATCACTCGCGCGTTACCGACCCTTTAGAAACCTTAGAACTCCTTTCTTGAAGAACCCCATGCTATAGTCTCTCGGGAAAACCTCGGCAGGAAGCTCATTCCACAACTTAATCGTACGTGGGAGGAAATTCCTCTGAAACCTCCAAAGGATGACTCCCTGTCGGTGGCGGGAGGTGCGTTGATAAAATGTGGCCGTGGGCATCATATCAAACAATTCCTCGGAACACAGCCCGTTGTACAGGCGGTAGAACACACACAAGGAGGCAAAGTCTCTCCTTAAACTAAGTGGATCAATACCGCCTGTGAACTTGGGATCGTCAACAATCCTCACAGCGCGCCTTTGGATCGAGTCAAAAGGTCCAAGCTGGTATCCAAGTGCTCCCGCCCAAAGGTGGCAGCAGTACTCCATGTGGGGCCGAATTGCGCTATGTAAAGCAGCGATCTTTGGCCCGCAGTGAAGTACCGCTTTGCTCTGTTGAGCATACCGAGCTTCCTAGATGCCAGCTTGGCCTTGTCCTCCAAGTGGTGACGAAACTGGACCTCGCAGGATATGTCAACGCCAAGAATCCCAATGCTCTCGGATATCTTAAGGGCTGTGTCCAGGAACTTGTCGGGAAAAGTTTCACATAGCAAAAAGAAAATAAACTAAGTAATTAGATAATTTTATACCCAGCCTTATGATTTACACTTAACCATTCTAGCGAATCGAAAACAATAATAATATAATCACTAACATTAATAACAATCATAAAACAATTTCTTTCCAACAGCAATTCTTCAAATTGTCCTAAATTCTTACAAGACAACTAAAAACACAAATACCGTACTTTTTCTTATAGACACAAAGTTCAAAATAGCTTGTGTAAATTTTACATAAATATAAATTACTTTATCGTAATCGATGGACGTTGACAGTTACATCGATTTCGATCGACAGGTCATTTGCGATAGTTCCGACTAACCAAAATCATTGTGATAACAACCTTGAAACAATGCATTAAGGTTTATTATTATTTGATACGTTATGTGATACAGCCTGATGGTATATAACCGGTAAATCGCCTACTGACCCTGCCCTAGTTACTGACTAGTTACAACCTATGTTTGTGTTGAGGCAGCTCTTGTTTTAGGAAATGTGGACCGCCTTCTATTGTATTATTATGTATGGCTATTAGATATAAAGCTTCAGAATTGTCAATCTGATACGGCACTTGTTAGCGGAATGCCAAAACATCATAACATCATTAAACCAGCCAAGCCAAGCCTTTTCTCTCAAAGGAATAGGCAGAGATGTGAGGTATGGCATTCATGTTTTAAGTTTATAACCCAGGACTTTTGTAAGCTAATCGTACGCAATACTATTCCACTATTAAGGTTGTTACCGGCAGAGTCATATGAGAATTGCAAACTAATATGTTGTACATAATATGTAAGTGCTTGTTCTGTGTAAGTCTAGTTCTGGCTACCATCAGATCGATGTAGCAGAGTGAATTAGTAATTTTAATTAATGTGAATATTTGTCTTTCCAGGTAAAATAACAGCTGAAGATGAAGAACCCCAGGCACCAGCAACCAAAAAAGTCACTCCAGTTACAGTACCTGAAATAACAACAAAGAGGCCAATAAGATTGCGAAATTACATCGAAGCAACAAAAAAGAACTCTACTATAGAAGCTATGGAATCATCAGCACCAGTTCATGGAGAACTTCCAGAAGTAGAGATGAAAGCTCCTGATATAATTGTCAGTGAAGCTAAACCTAAACCAAGATTACTTAATTTAAATGTAGATGAGCTTCAAAACTTTGCTAATGCACTACATAATGAATCAAATCCAAAAGGTCATAAAAAAGATTTGACGGATCTCAGCGATGTCAATTTAGATGTTGACGATGATGACGAAACGAGGATATTACCGGTAGAACCTAAGAACAATAAAGAAATTTCAGATAAATTTTATACTAATCTGCAAGCTCCGTTTCATTCGCTGATAAATTCTGAAAGAGGCTCTGAAGAAATAGATACGTGTAAAGAAAATGAGATTGTCTACAAAGTACGTACCTACCTTATTATTTTTAATTAATTATTTCTTGTTAAAAAGACAAACTCGTGCTCTAGTATTCTATCCTGGATTAAAACAAAACACAATCTTCTGATTGCGCTATGAGCTCCTATTGATGAAAGACAGAATTACTGCCCTAAAGTACATATAATGGTAGTGATCTAGTCATTCATCATACATTATGCTCTGTAAATGAGGCATTGAGATGGACACTGCAAAAACAGACATAGGAATCTTTACTACTATTTGACTTTGCTTTCCAAAAACCTATCTCAGAATAAAGCGTGAATGAAAATAATATCTCAGAACCATTATTTGGATATACAATAGGATAAATACCACTTCTTCTTCTTCTTATCGTTTGGTTAGTGGTCAACCTGGTGACAGAGTTATTTAGATCGCCCATATTTAGGCCTCTGTCGTAATCTTACGACTGTTAACAGTCGGGACCGACTACCACTAAGACGTGGTCGTTCACTATGGGCCTCGTGCGAAGGCTCAAAGTCACCCAAAGAGCAATGGAGAGAGCTATGCTTGGAGTTTCCCTGCGAGATCGAATCAGAAATGAGGAGATTCATAGGAGAACCAAAGTAACCGACATAGCTCGAAGAATTGCCTCCATTAAGTAGCAATGGGCCGGGCACATAGCTCGCAGAGCTGATGATCCGCTCGTTGGAGCAGAAAGGTTCTAGAGTGGCGACCAAGAACTGGAAGACGAAGCGTGGGTAGGCCTCGAACGAGGTGGGTCGACGACCTGATATTGGTTGCGATAGACAAGGTCGGCTCAGGATCGAAAGTTGTGGAAATCCTTGGGGGAGGCATATGTCCAGCAGTAGACGTCTTTTGGCTGACATGATGATGCTCATGAAATCCCACTTAGGTTCGTCCTTATGCTACGGAATGGAAGTACAGTAAAAACCATGACCTGGAATTGATTGCACTTATACAATTATTTTCTTACTATCTTTATGTTTTATTAGCTTGGAGACCGTATGGAACGAGGTTGCGATGAGACATGCGAGTGTATGGCCGGTGGAATCTTCGAATGTAGCCCTCGGTGCAAGCACCCTTACATTAGAAGAGGGAGGCGGTTGAACGATCCGCTGTGCTTTGAGTCTCCTGTCGACGATTGCTGTTCCATTATTGCTTGCGCTACTGGAAGTGGAGGTGAGACATAATTTACTCGACGACTGGGTTACAGTTTTTAGAGCACATATTAACACGAAAAGTTTTTGTTTTATCATCCTTATGTACTCTGTGAATCAAAGATCTGTCAATGCTGACTTGGTCTAGATAGGCCAAGAAGCCATTATGTAGACTTTTTCCAACAGTTACGTGCTTTACTAACTCAATCATAAATAAAATTATCTAGACTTCCTTTTCTTTTATTTTAAAAAAGACAACTCCCGCACTAGGGAAGAAGCCTAGTCGCGGGGGAGTTTAATATCATCAAACAAACAGACACAAAATACACCCAGACTCGGGACAATAATTTTATGTGGGGATCGAACTCACAACACGCCGCGCAGTGGTTAATGGTGAGTTAACCATTTAAGCCACTGAATCAACAATGCAGTCGTGCACACTAAACGTGGGTAGTTGAGGAAATTAACCTTAAGTGATATTATTCTAATGTTTGCAGATACGAAAGTAACGAAGCTAGAAGTATGTAAGTATGGAAATGTGTCACATCCGATTGGATCAAGATGGCACATCGGCTGTGAACAAGTATGCTCCTGTGAACCAAACTCAATCGTGACTTGCAAACCCAGGTAAATGATAGAAATGTTTTGTCTCCTTAGCATGTTGTTGTATACTACTTAGGTGGCAAACAGACATACGGTCCGCCTGATGGTAAAAAGTCAGTAGCCTATAGACGTTTGCAATGCTAGAAGCATCACTTGCTTATTACCTACCCAAAAATTTGAACACCAGGATATTTTGATGGAGTTATCCTACTCCAAGAATACTGAACTTATGTCTTTTCTAGAGAGCCTTTTTCATTATCAGGAGAAACTCTAGGATTTGTCACATGAACATTAATTTTAATTACTTATTGATAGTTCTGTCTCTTTTATTCTAATGTATCTATCTCTTACTATTTCAGATGCAAACCTCTTCCAGTGTCGGACAAGTGTATAAACGTCCAGGACCCAAACGATGTATGCTGTGAGGTACAAGTGTGTGACGTCAGTCATGACGTGCATGAGGAACCTGAAAACGCCACCACATCCACCACTTCTACCACCGAGGTAATTAAAATATAATTTATATTTACGGACTTAGGATTTATTGGCACAGAAGGACTTCCATAAGCACTGCTTATTAAGTGCTCAAATTTCACAGCACCTGTCTTTTTTATTGTGCCTGGTTTGTCGGTATCTGACTGGTCATTCATCATTTTGATGATAGCTGGAAACTGAATGAATGGAGTACCTATATGGTATACTCTGGAGATTAAAGAACCTGAGTTTCTTGCTTATTTTCTCGTGGCCCTATCTACGAGTATGCCAGGGATTTGGTCGTGGGAAAAATATACTGACATCAATTGGTTTTATGATGCATGATACTTATCAATTATATGACCTAAATGAATTTGAATTTGACTTCTAAAATGAGCCTTTGTTTCTTATTCCAGGCAATCAAAGGCTTTGAAGACTACGATGATCATCGTGAGACTATTCCCGTCACCAGACCCTTAGTACTAACTGAACCTATCGGTTCTGTAAAAGTACTACAAAACAATTCAGTTCAGGTCAACCTGATGCATATGAACGAAAGCGAAGACCCAATCCATTTACTCCTCAGCAATAATGGCGGAAAATCCTTCAATGACGTCGAACTAAAGTATTCCAACTTAATCCTAAACTTGGAAGGAGGAAGAGACTATATATTGAAGACCAAAGAAACGGGGACTAAGTTCAATTTTACTATAACAGCATCAGATACAGGCACAGTAACGAATGAGATACAACAGCCCGTAGAAGTAACTAATATTACGAAGATTGGATGTAATTTTGAAGGCAAATTTTATTCTATTGGTAAGTGTCAGTATCAAATTGTATTTCGTGTGAAAGATTTATTAGCAGTACCAGCTTTAGGGGAGGCTCTAGGGCGCAAGGTCTGGCGTCTCTTTAAGCAAGAGCAAGAACAAAAAACGATCAAGAAAAACTAAATGAAGCCTACTAAATTCTCTGGCGGGCATACCTTCAATTTTGGGGGAGGTAAAGGATGGGAGGAGAGGGTAAGAGGGGGAGGTTATCTTCACCAAATGCGCCGATAGTGCTAAAGCCGCCATTGTTTATTAGTTCAAGTAGTTTGAAGCAGACTATCGGGTACATTATAAAGTTAATGACACGTTCAGTCTTCACTTAGGTAGGTATATTAACTTTTAAATTATCGCGTTGCATGACAGTCAATATTATATTATTATAATATTGTTTCACTATAAAAAATCTAACGGTAAATAAAGCATTATCATTTAACTATATTTAAGGAAGAGGTGAGGAAATGCAGGGCGTAAGGGTGGGTGGATTGAGAATTTAGATATTTTTTACAGCAAGCAGTTATTAACAAAGAACTGCAATAAAAAACCCGGTATTTCCTGACTCATACCTCTTCCTCTACTTAAGGCAAAAACTGGCTATGTTATGTTGTCATGTAAGCCCAAATTGCCAAGTTAAATGTTAAATAACAGCGGTAATAGTATAAACACATATTTATCCAACATCATTTTTTTTGCAAATTACAAAAGCTATGATAAAGCTAACAAAATATCGCTTATACAGATTGAAAAATGTTTAAGGTAACAAACATCAGGTACAACACCATACAAGCAAGCAATTCCGACTGGGGAAGGACCTTTGAAACCTTACAGAAAATTCTAATATTTTACTGTAACGTGAAGGTCTTTTCCAAGATTCACGAAAACTCTGGTGTTACAATGTATATCACTTAAACAAATTAATAGAGATTTGTGCTGATTAAAATGGTATACAAAAGTCGAACTTATTCGTTTTTTTTTGTGATTTAAGCATGGCAGATTCGTTTATTGTAAATTATTAAAATTAATATTGTGTAAAGAACTAATTAATGTTTAAGTAACTATATATTTGAAGCGTCGACTAAACGCTTTGACAAATCTTTAAAAAGACTACGATATTTATATTGTAATAGTAAATAATTTTGTGACTTATTGAAATTGACTAAGGTAGTC
Organism: Trisateles emortualis; assembly: GCA_947095525.1. NCBI lineage: Eukaryota > Metazoa > Arthropoda > Insecta > Lepidoptera > Erebidae > Trisateles > Trisateles emortualis. The sequence goes on along the minus strand of OX352748.1, from coordinate 6,027,729 downwards.
AATTGAAGATGGTCCAGTGGTCACAGTATGCGCCTGCTGTGCACGAGGTTGTAGGTTCGATTCCCACACAGGACAAAACTTTCTGTGGCCCACAAAGAGTTGTTCTGAGTGTGGGTGCAATTTGTGTCAACACAGAGCTCCTTCTCTAGTGCGGGCGTTGTATTTATAAATGAAAAAAAAAAAACAAATGTACTAAATATACACTGCTATTCATGGTATAGAAAAAATCTGAAAGTAATTTGCTCAGATTCAGTCGAGTACAATAATTTTTAAACCGTGTTATATTTCCCAATAATATAATAAAATTGTTTAAAATTGGACATCCATATTTTAATTTTACAAATGCAGAATACACTAAAATAGTTTGTATTCTGGTACGCGTGGCGCTAGCAGCATTTTAGACTAGAGCCTCTAGACAAGTGGCATAAACGGTAGTCGAATCGAAAAGTCAAAAAAACAAATGTATGGGATTTGACGTAAGTCTACGATATAATGTCGTGAACTTACATCAAATCCCATAACCAGCCACTTGTCTAGAGGGGTAGGTTTCCATGATTGTGCAGGAAAAACTACACAGTGAAATCAGCTTATAACATCGTGAGTTATTTTATTTTATTTTGCTTTTTGGTATTCTTACTCTTCTAATAAAAAAATGGGTGTTTCGGTATTTTACTATACCAAGAATAGCATTGTATAGTTAGTAGGTACATTAGATAGCAATAGTAGACTTGTATAAGTAGGTACTGGGTGTGAGTTCGTTCCCAGGTGGTCTTATATAGCATTGTGGAATTAATAATTTATTTTTAATTTAATAGAGTTACCACGCAAAAAAATAAATCCCCATAAAGTTAAAAAGAGTGGCCTGAGTTTCTTTCTAGTTCTTCGCAAGGCTCCACGTCAGCGAACTAGCCGTAGGAAAATTTTGCTGACATCATGTTTTTGGCTTATTCATAATTTTTAACCTTCAAGTGTTATTTTGTAACCTAAATTAATAAATGAATTTTGAGTTTGAGTTGTAAATAACATCTGTAATAAATAAAGCCCGGGAACAGGTAATTTGAAGTATTTTAGACTAAGCCACAGTGAAGCATGGCCGGGTATTACCTATACACGTTCACGCTTCACCCCAAGGACAGCGATGTACCTACGTAATAATAATCAACCAACTGCTAACGGTAAAGGGAAACATTATCCTAATAAAACCTATATGTTTTGCCTGTTCCGCCCATCCACCTTAGCCCAGTGTACAAGCAAGGCAGTCTCAGCACTCTTGGTGACAACAGTGTGAAAATATATGGGATTTTATTACGAATTTGAACGCCACGGTCGAGTACAGCCGACATGTGTAATAATGTGGATTTGTCGTTATTAGTCGACATTTTTTCAATATTTTTATTTATCGTCTATCGACAATAACATTGTTTTACTGTAAAGTAATTAGTATAATTACTTATATGTATAAAGTCCTATATGACATGTATAGTATTGAAAAACAACTGAAAAAAAATTTCGTAGGTACTTAGTTTTATGGTTATTTTGCATATATATTTTGCATGTTATTTTGCGGTTAGTATAACCAAGATACCAGTGTTTCTGTCTAGCTCGTTAGTTTACCTAATGGTAAGGTGAAAATTCTTTGTTCAGCATCTGAGTGTAAATTATCTATAATACCTATGTAGTAGTTTGTTTTTTTTAATTAATAAATTTGTTTACCATTGGTTTTCATGGTACAGACTCTACCTGATATTTCACATGCATGGGTTCTGGGACGTTTGACATTAGAAGATAATGATGAATGCAAATGATTGAATCAATCTCTAACCAATTGGTTACTTGGTTATCAGTCTGAAGTATTTAATCGATAGGTTTTAATTTAATCTTTTATCATTTTCTTTGATTTTTATCTTCAAATGTCAACCCATGTTATGTGAAAAATACTATGAATATAGCTTGGGATCAAATGGGCGTGTATCAGTTATCCCAATATATTATTTTATATATTATTAAAGTGAACGTCTCGTCTCCAGGTGAAGAATTCCACATCGGCTGTGAACAACTCTGCGAATGTACAGGCAATGAAGTTAAAGAGTGCGCAACTTTAGTCTGCCCATCCCATGTTGGTTTGGAGCTGGTCTCCAAAGGATGTGTTCGGTGGGCTCCAAGTCCACCAGCCACCCCACCTAATTGCTGCCCGAGGACAGCGAGGTGCCTCAGCGATGGAACCTGTTATTATAAGAACGTTGCGTAAGTTAATATTATAAACCTCAGTCTAATTTTACTACAGATAACTGTTAGCACTTAGCACATAATTAATCTAGCATAATACATAATTAGTCAGACATACACTGCAAAAGAGGGAAAACTCGAAACAGAATCCTATACCATCCCGACTGGCCATCGTGGTAAAGTTGGTTAATATCCCTCCAAATGTATGGAGGAGACCTGTGCACAGCAGTGACTTATATGGGTTGAGATGAATGCATAATTAGCATAATGATGCTAATTACGTATTACTACGAAGTGTACTTTTTCAAACATTTTAAAGGGAACATTAGTATTATATAAGTAAGCAAGCTCCTATGAGAAATTAATTATTTGGCTGTGGTTTTCTGTAACATGGAGGATGTTACAGAAAACCACAGCCAAATAATTACACCCAGTATTGTAGTTGAGTAAAAACTAAGCATTCCTCAACAGAAACATTCAATATTACTTTTTACAACCTGCGTCAACAAACCAGTATCTATAAAAATGTATCTAGTATTATAAAAATGGATGTAAAATGAATGGATTTTTAGTTATCAGAGCATCCAAAACAACATTCTGATCAAATTTACAAAAATATACGTTTGCAGGGTGCCAAATTGGAGTGAAGTACCGATATCACTAACTGGATGTGAACAACGTTGCTTCTGCGAAAATGGGGAGTTGGACTGCCAAGAGGTCTGCTCACCCCTTTCTCCGTTACCTCCGCAAAATTTCCGATGCCCACCAAACCATAGACCTGCAGCTGTTAATATATCTGATGAGGATTGCTGTAAGCAGTGGAGTTGTGTACTCGATGGTAAGTAAAAATGGATGCTACAGACAAGTATGAGTTTTTAGGTAAAACACAAACTCAAACTCAAAATTAATTTTATTCATTTAGGTTACAACGTAACACTTATGAAGGTCACAAATTATGAATAAGCCAGAAAGATGATGTCAACAAAAAATTTCTACGACTAGTTCGCTGACGTGGAGCTAAACTCAAGTTAAACTCATTTATTCTCATGGCTCTACCTGTCAGCAAACTAGCCTACGTACATTGGCATCATCATCTTTCTGGCAAATAAATTTTGAGTTTGACTCATTTAGATAAAATGCATGATAGTATGAACATCTAAAAACAATAAATGGATACATCCAATTCGCTGACAAGGGTAAAAAACGCTGGCCACTCAGTAACAGAAAGGGAAGGAACCAACAATAGTAAATAATAGCACAGGCCTGCTCTGATGACGTCGGTTGTGCGTGTCAATATACATTGCGTCACAGGTACCTGCTACTGCAAGAGTAATACACGCAGTACTTGATATGTCAGCGTTGTAATCTTATGTTTTTACAATAGACGCAATACCGACGTCAGCAAGCATGTACTCCATACTTAATTGGGCTTAATTTGCAACCTAATTCCAAACGTTTCGGGAAAATGCATCTAAAGTTGGATGTATTAAATGCGTTTTTCCTAAAACCTTTATCATGGTATTGAGTTTCTTCCATCACAGGTCAGAAAAGACGAAGAAGAGTAGGAGGTATTATCAAGAGATCGTATGTTATAAATTATTAGGGTTGGCACGGTTACCATTTTAATTTGACCACCAAGTAATCCATCATTGAAATCATTAGCTCTTGCATGTTCATTAAATCATTTACTATAACCATCGCTACATTTACCATTATCACATTTATCACCCACAATATCATTTGCATGTCACTCATACACACATTATTACTTGCAGCAGAAAATTCGTCGACTTTGCCACCTTACAACTTGAATATTGGTGAAGTCATGACTTATGTGACACCTGTAGCACCTGTGCTACCGACAGTACTACCTGTATTACCCAGCCCTCCCCTCACTACTGAATCCGTTGACTTTTACAGACACCTAAGTCCTGTTAAATCCTTACCAAAATATATGAAAACTGTTTTTCCTGCTACTATGGTACCTAAATACGATTATGCAGAAACTACTACTCCACAAGAACCACCAGCAGCAGCTGATAATATCACTGTTTTTACTCTAGACGATGTGGATACACCATATAACAATATTCAATCCGAAAAGACCTTAGATAGTAATATGAATAGTAATAGTAATAATTGGAATCACCCAACTAGTAAAGCACAAACATCCAATTTAGTAAGTTCTAGTTTACCTGATCCTTATACAAAGCCTTCAAATGCTTACAACCCTGCATTCCCAGATAAACATATGAAAACATTACCTGCCAATCCACAGGACTATTATCATAATCAAGTAAATAAAGTCACTGAAACAGAACCACCAAAACAGACGGGTCCTGAAAAAATAACTTTAAAACACATTTATGACCCAGTAAGGAAAATTACGAAATTTGATAACTTAAACTTCTTTTTACCATCAATTAATAGACAAAGACCAGTATCTGACAAGTCTCATGGCAAATATTATAATGACTTTAGTCAAAAGAAACCTACCAATACGGTAGCAGAGCCTATTAAGCCGGCATTACCTACAAAATCTTTTTTCGAACCATTAATGACTAATAGGACCGCTGAGTACCTAATCCCTCGAGTTATCCATCCCCAACCTCAAAGTTATCCAATCAGCCCAGTCCAAAACAAACCTGTCCTTAGAAAGCAAGTGACAATACTAAAGACTAAAGATGTGAAGAATCAGAAACCTGGTGACATATACAATCGAGAACTGTGGAACGAAGAGTCTAATGCGCATGTATTGACTAAACTGCCTAATCCTTATGAGACTGTATTGTTAAGAGCGGTACCTAATTCTAAAATTCATATGCCAATGTCAAGATTTAATCCAAGTATGAAGATATCGCCATTGATAAGTAAAAGTTACAAGGCGTTGGATCTTGAGCATTTATTGAATCAAATGGAAATGGAGTCTGTTGTGAATAAGAACCTGGGACGTTCGGCAGACAAAGGGAACACTGATGTCATCTTGGAAGGTTTGTCACCTCGTCTTGGTGCTAACATTTTCCTTGATGTTATAGACTGACTTTATAAACTGTAGACAGACTCTCAAACTATACTGTTGCCTGGATCTTTTAGACTTTTGACTGACATAAAACAATGTATCGCCTTTCATAACGTTGCACGGCTTCCAAACAAAACGACATTTAACTTGCTCACTATCATATAAATTATTGACTGTCTTTCGTACTATTAACTGACATCGTATGCATATTTCATTGCAGCCTACTATTAAATCACTAACTGTAAATTTCAGTAGCGCTAGACTGAATTGTAATCAGTTTAGTTTAACAATATCGTGCACTATTTAATCGTAAGTAATATCTTTATTTGTCGTTTGATTCTTAGTATGTCACCAAACCATTCTTCTTAGTCTTTCATAGTCTAAGCTATCAAATTACTGTGTATTCCCGCCAAAATTATTATTTTTTGTACTAGGGCCGAATCATGACGTGTTAAAACCTGAGTCGTTAGAGTGTGGGACGAAGCTATATAGCTTGTATAGCTCCGTCCTTTTTTCTTACTCGAACGGCTCACGTTTAACATGTCACTGTGGGGCTGATTGTAGTTAGGTAAAAAATCTGATCTAAATCTACTATATATTCCACGCATTCATTTGAAACACTGTTGTATGGTTGAAGCGCTTATAGTCAGGAGGACTCGCTGGTTGGAAACAACTGTTGGAAAAAAAAATGCCAACACTCGCCAGGTAGCATCTGCGAGCTTCTAAACCAATGTTTACAAACTTATATTGTCTACTACCCACTTATAATTTTTCAGCGTCCCCATGTTTTCTTTAATTGGAATTTTTACTTTTTTTTTGTTTTCATCCCTCCTTGACCTTCAGCGCCCACAAAGGGGCGCTATCGCTCACTTTGAAAAAGACTGTGCTAAACGAATTGCAGATACCAGTATTTTTTGCTATTCTACCTTTGTAGTAAAGACGCATTGTTATAAAGTTGATACATGAAATATATAATGATATATGGTCATTTTTTACATGTGTCTGACGTACACACATACACACACAAATTATAGTTTGTTTTTTAAACTATTTTTTGTTCTCTCAATACTAGTTTCAATATTATGTTTTCTTTTTGTTATCTTCTGTCTAACTGTCTGTTCTAATTTGTGTTTAAAAATAAATTACATTTCCTTCTTTCTATATACAGATTAATGAAATATTATATCATCTAATCAATCAGCCAAATATAATCGCTCCGACTGTCTGTACGCTTAATTCATAAACTACAACTGCAACGGATTTTAATACAGTTAGTCAGCAAAAGATTGATTCAAGAGGAATGTTTAAATGTATAAAGTATTTGTAAATACTTAAATATATCTTTCTGCTACTAATATAATCTTCTGTACAGCTAATACACATTGGCTTTCTATTTGTAGCAATAATATAATTTCATTAGAGAATTACATAGTAGAATCTTTACATAGTACAAAACAAAGTCGCTCCTGCTGTCTATACGCTAAGATCTTTCAAACTACGCAACGGATTTTAATGAATTTTCAGCAATAGATAGAGCAATTCATGAGAAAGGTTTATATGTATAATACATGCTTAGTATAATAGAGAAATGTAAAAAAACAAAAGCAAAGCGAGTTTAGGTCGCTACTAAATAAAAAAGTAAGAATGAACTAGGCTTCAAGTATTAAAATTTATTTAGTCGTGTTATGTGTTTTGTGTATGTGCACACAGCACACAAACTGGGTATATGTACGTTACTTTGAACCTTTACTAACAATTTTATAATTTCTAGGTACACCATCATCAGAAACAACAACGACTCCATCGAACCAACCCTTCCTTCCTACTATCACTCCCGAAATCCATTTCCCTTCAGAGGATATTGCGGATTACGACCAGACCAACATTCATAATCCAGCAAGCCCAGAACCAGCCCTAGCAGGATTACCTCCAGGGTTGACGCTACCAGCATCATATGGGGACAGCAACAAGAAACTGACGGTTATATCCCTGCTATCAGATTCACCAACAAGTATCAAAATGCTTTTTGGATTACCAACAGTGTTGGTTGGTCTGCGAGGAAGCGTTGATTTGAGATATACTGACAAAGCGTAAGTTGAAGTTCCTAAATGTAAAGTCTATCCTACGTATCTATCTTTAGAAAGAGAAAAATATAATATTTACTAACATTATACCAACACCACAATCATTTCATTGAAAATATCTCAGAATTAGACTTGTTTGCAGTAAGTCGCTGACCACTGCCAGGCCGTAAAAAAGATGGCGATGGTTCATTTTTGTCGATTTTGATAAGACCACAAAAATGTACTATGTGTGGCGATACCAATGTAAAATTCACTTTGTGAAATTTTAAGTATTACTCTAATGATTTGACATCTGCTAACGGTGAAGGAAAACATCGTGAGGAAACCGTGTCTTACAAGAACTTCTAAACGCGTGTCTGATCTACCAACCCGCATATGGCCAGCTTGTATGAATTGAGGCCTAAAAAGCTCTCTCTCTTGAATAGGAGAGGAGACCCGTGCAGCAGTGGGACATTTAGGCTCAGCCGATTAATGCCCAATTCCTGAAATGCCTAACTTTCTACAAATGCTTAATTCGACAAATGGCTGAATCAGAAAAGACTAATTCTTAGTTGTTAAAATGAGTTTTTATCGGTTGTCATTATTATAATCAAGTATTTTTTTTCTAACAGTTCTTCCTCCACTTCTTACAGCGAAGATGATATATCCCATTGGTACTCACAAGTGTTCGCACCAGCAGACGAGGTTCTAACTACTCCTCGTTTAGAGTTCCGGTTGACTGGACTGAAGCCACAAACTACATACAAGATCAAAGGAAAGCTGTATCTCCACAACCTGCCAGTGGAGCCTGAGAGCGAGATTTATTCTGTGCGGACCCAAGAATTGGCTTCGGTAAGTGAAGAAGGTTTTTTTGGAACTTTAAGAGAGCTGATGATAATTTTCATTTTTATATGGGAATTCATTTTCATTATGAGATGTGTTTTATGAACGCACATCTCGCCCCAGATAGGGATATCTTCCTCACACCCTAGCACCTCAAACGTGCCGTACCGTACGGTTTCAGAGAAAGCCTATTACGTACGATTGGGTTGTCGAATGAGCTCCCTGCCGGGGTTTTCCCGAGAGACTAAGCATGGAGTTCTTTAATTAAGAAAAAATACATTTTTTAATTCCTCCTGACTCCGTCATTAAATCCTGAATCTATCATATTATTGTATCATCACGGAATCTCAATATGAGTGTAAAGTTTCTTAACAATCGGTTTAGTACAATTAGTAACAAAAGCTTTCGCAAAATTTGAAGCCTATAATACGGGGTCAAGCTAAATAAAACCTTTTTATGTTTTATTTGGTCTGTTCTTTATTTTACAAGCACTTGGTTAACATGTATGCGATAAACTTAACCATATGCTTGCTGAAAGGGACTTTCCGAAAGGTACATTTTACGAAAAAGACTTTTTGCTAAAGGTACATTTTGCGAAAGCGACGTTTTGAGAAAGTGACATTTTGCGAACGGAACATTGTCCGCCTAAATATTGGTAAAAACTTGTATTCAACATGAATATTTGTGTGTCCCCAGGCTGGACCTCCGGAAGAGAAGCGCCGTGATATAGACAGTCACCTAAAGGTCCTCGAAGTGAATGATACTGCCGCGCATGTCACCTGGAAACACTTTGATGAAAAGGATCTTATGCATATCGATGGAATACAAGTCAGGTGAGGAAACTGGTCTAATTATATGTCCCACTGCTGGACACGGGTCTCCTTTCCTCTATCAAGAGTGAGAGAGGTCTAATTAGTTTTATTTTATTTTTTAATAGCGACCCAAATACCAGGTTACCAGGATTTTAGCTGTGTTTAGGGACTGAATTTGCAAGAATCGATTTCAATCAGGCTTTGCGACTGTATCGCTCCTGCATTGCATTTTGGCTACTCCCTGCGTTCGGTCGCGATGTCGGAATCATGCGATTTTTCAATTGTATCGATACTGCAATGTTTGTTCGCATCATTTAGCTTCGAAAAAACGACTAAATCGCAGATTGCCGATGATTAAAGTAACATGTCTGCTGCGTCTGTGCAAAAATTCAAGATTGTAGCCCGTCGATTAGACTCCGCTGTTTGTAGTTATTTGGCTGTCGTCTTTCGTAAGGTGGAGGTCCTTCCCCTGTTGGACTAGCTCGCATGATTTCAAAATTCGTTTTTATCGGCATTTGTTTGTTTAATGTATCTACACACGGCAACTAATCTTCATATAGCGGCCCTGTATACATGTCGCAGTCATCTGGTTAAATCCGCTATTTGATCGAATGACTAGCGCGTTCATTAAATGACGAAATTTAATTGAATGACTAAAGGACAATTCAAGTTGTTTAATGTAACGTTCAACGTCTTGACTGAACGTTATATACCATAATATTAGATTCTGACACTCGCCGGCTGATTATTTTAAGTAGCCGGCGGTGGCGTAATAATATGTAGGTTCAATCACCTGACTGATTTTGCGTCCGCTCGGTTCAAAGGACTATGTTACAATGCGCTAACTAGTTGGACGTTGAGTGACGCTGTTCAATCAACGTTCGGCCTAGTCATTCAATTAAATGTCGTCATTCAATGAACGCGCTAGTCATTCAATCGAATAGCGGATTCAACCAGATGACTGCGACATACCTACACATCTCCGTTGCCGTGTTTACGTAGTTTTTTATAGTACACACACACACATTTATTTATTATCATTAAATCTATTTAATTTACAAATCCACAGATATCGTCCAGTAGGTACGCCAATATACAGCATGACAGAGCTAATGCACCACAGCCGTTCATCAGTTGAGTTGAATGACTTGCGTCCTAATACGAAGTACGAAGCCTCTCTTGTTCTGATACCACCGCCTAAAGTCACCACTGAGCTCATAGATCCTACTATAGTGGAGTTTACTACAGCGACGTTTGTTGGTTAGTATTACTGTACCTACTATTTATTTATAACATAACAATGTTTAGTTGCAGATTTGCCCGCGTGTACAATAGCACGACAGTAGTAATAAAGAAGCCTATGTGCTATTTCAGACTATAATCAATCTTTGTGCCAAATTTTATCCAAATCTGTTGAGCCATTTTGGCGTGATTAAGTAACAAACATTAATATATCTATTCAAGCTTTTGAATTTATAATATTATTATTAACTTAGAACTACTTACACACGGGTATTTGATCCCATGCTTGGCAAAATTTGTGCTATAGCAATTAGACAGCTTGTAAATGTACTTTTTTATTTCTAAATATATACATTCTAGCTGTTGCCTGCCGCTCCGCCCACGTGGATGTCGATTATCGTGATAAAAAGCCTATATGCTATTCCTGATTATAATCTATTTCTGTGCCAAATTTCAGCCAGATCCGTTTAGTAGTTTTTGCGGGAGTACCTAACAAACATACATCCATACATTCTTTCACACTTTTGCGTTCATAATATTAGTAGGATTATACTTATATAAGTTACACCCAGACACAGAACAAATAATCATGTTCATCAAACATAGATGTCCTGGGCGGGCAAAGAACCCACGACCTCCGACTTAGCAGTCAGGGTTACTAGCCACTAGATCAATAGGAAAGTCTAAATACTTTATTGTAGAATATTTCTACGGTAAGAACCAAATTCTGAATCGTCTGAATTTAGAAACAAACGAATCACAAAAAAAAAATTAGTCCCATGTGGGGATCAAAAGCACAACATGCTACGCAGTGGTTAATGGCGAGGTAACCACTTAAGCCTCCATGCATGTCATTTAAAAAGCCTAACTGCTTACTGAAAACTATATTAATCACTTCCAGATCCTTACAACTGGTCGGTGACTATTGAAACTAGATCCATCGGTGCTGGAGCAGCTGAAGTATGGTGGCGAGGAATACCAGACCCAGCTGAACGATGGGTCCGTGTGTACCGAGCAGCCCATGCTTGTAACCCTGTACCCAACAATGAAAAACATGATCCTCATGAAATCCATGGACATTATGGCCGTGACCTGGAAATGCATGATCATGACAAACATGAGAAAGATGCCTTTAGATTGGCTGCTAGAGATTTGCCGCCTGCAATCGTGATAAATGGATTGACACCAAATACTAAGTAAGTGGATAACTTCTATTTTTAATGACAAATAATAGATGATAGTCGTCCAGACCAATTTGGGTCACGGCGACCAACAAAATGTGTGCGCAAACGCAGGTGCATTTACTATTCCTTCGCTCTTATAAGCCGATGGGACGGCAATCCGACATGACCGGAGAGAGATCAGGCGCAAGAACTTTACGGGCTTTACGTGCTTTTTGAGGCACGAAGAGAGGTAGGGCACCATACTGGCGAGCAAGCCCGACTGGGGAAGGACCTCCACCTTACAGAAGACCACAGCCAAATGACTACACACAGCGGTGTAGTTGTGTTCCTGTGTGTGAGTACAGGTCTCCAGCGCTCATTTAGGAATGCGTTTTGAAACAAACGTATTCCTATCCCAGGGTTACTTCCATCTTAAAGCCCTGGTGTAAAAAAATAGGTTGGCAACACGCAAATGATACCTCTGGTAATGCAAGCGTCTATAGGCTACGGATACTGCTTAACATCAGGCGGGCCGTATGCTTGTTTGCCACCCAAGTAGTATAAAAAAAAAAAAAAACGAAGGGTTCTTGCTGTATTTTCAGAAAATGGTCACGCATCTACAGACCGTCCGCGGCAAGCTTGGTTAACCTTGCAGATCTGTCAACAAAGCAGCTATTGTAGGCTAATAACCGCTTTTACTGGGCATGGGTCTTCTCTCGAAAGAGAGATGCCTCCTTATCAAGAGCTGAGAGGGTCGATGGATCAGACATGTCTTATAAACCATATAGATTTCCTGACGATCGATGGACGTAGGTAAAAAAAAGCAATAAAAATATAACGTACCCCTCGCTGCCAGTAACTGCCGAACTTTTACAAGGAGCTTTGAAAGTAAATCTTCTGTGAATTAGAGTTACTTTCGTAGCCTGTTTAATTTTAGAAGGCGTGCTTCGGAAAAGCGTCCATCTTACAGAAAACCATAACCAAATAACTAAGCCCAGTGTGTGTGATTATATGTGTTTCCAGTGCATATCAGCTCATAAGCTTCAGCTATCAGCCTCATTTGACATTTCTCTGTGACTTGCATAATTGTCACAATGTGATCTAAGTGAGTAATTATATTTTTTTTATAAATAATTCAAATACTTTTTTCGTTAGATGTCGTGTCTGGCTGGAGTTGTTCCTGACAAACGGCAAAGTGAAGACAAGCAATGTATTGGAGATCAATACTAAATCAGAAAACCAACCAGAAACCGTCGATAGTAAGTGATCATTTTTCTTGTTTTTAGCCTGTCGATAGCCTAGAACTTAGCCACGAGTGTTACGTTATCCATAAGCTCTTTTAAATGTCCTTTATGATGGAACTCAAACGATAAATCATATAAAGGGCCCAGATAATCACCGTCGTAAAAAAATATGTTCAGGTGGCAATTCAGTCTGTAAATCGTCACTCGAACATATTTTCGTTGCTCCAGCCATTTTCAAAACATACTAGTCAACCGCGTGGGATATCAAATAAAATAAAGTACACAAGAAAGTTTGCAAGAACTGGTGCACTCTCAATTCAGTCCAATGCGACAGCAATCTGACAAGACCGAGCAGAGATCAGGCAGAGAATTTACAGCTTCACATGTTTTCGATGTGATTACACATTATTAGCACCTCACAGCGTGCCCTGCAGGCCGACGAAATTCATAGCTGCCTACTTGACCCACAATGATACAAATTCTAACGATGCTCGATATTTGCTGTCAAAACGCTCAAAAGAAAAATGTTTATTTTCAGATGAGATAGAGTCTTCTTCATCAGTGTCAGCTCGCCACGGTGACTACTACGGAGCTCTAGTAGGTGTAGGTGCTGTAGCTGCCCTAGGAGCTCTTAGCTCCATATTACTCCTACTTGTAGTCCTGAGGAGGCATCGACCAAGATCTGTGCCAATTACCAGTAAGTTTATATTATTATTAACCAGTATAATATTATACAATTATAATCTATTAAAACTATATTTACAAGATTTAATAAATGAACAAAAAGAGACCTATAATTAGAAAAGTTAAGACAAATGTAACTTGCTGTGAACAATACGAAGACCACTTTAATTGGCGTCATAAAGTTCCCATCATAAAGTTAGTTCTCCGTATCCTACTGAAAACGTATTCAGAAGACTAAGACTTATTCTTTGAGCCAAATAAAACCCAACTTTCTTATTCTCATGTGAAACTAACATAAACGTCCTTAATAAATGAAACTCAAAAAAAACATGGTCCGTGTAGATAAAAATGAAGTCAAAACTTAATAAATCTTTTGTATTTTCCTTCAATGTTTCAACTCACCTAAAGAATAATCGACACTTTCTTCATTCCAACTTTCTGCCACAATATTAATTTTACATAGACGCCACAGCCGCCTCCGTATTACATAGCTTCGACACTGACTTGACAATGTTGGAGTTCGAGACAGCTCAGCAAGAAGAACAATCACCTGTACAAGGTCATACAAACTAAAATAGTCCAAACATGGGTAGGTATTTAGAATTGTGGGATACAATAATAATGGCGACTCGTATATGTACCGCTGCTGGGTACGAAGTGGGTTTAGTGTAAATTTCCTTCACCGTTGGCTATCGATAAATTATTTGATTCCTCTCTTTTCTTTATTAACTTTACCGAAGTAATTTAGAGCAAAATTTAAAAGGGATGATGTCATTTTGATTGAATGTAAAAGTAAGTTGTCTCGATAGAACTTTTAGTCGTAAGTGTTTAGGAAAACAACAATAATTTACATTATCCTATTATTGCGGATTCGGTTGTACTGTCGGCAACGGAGTTAGCTGTACAGGGCCGCTACATGAAGATTAGTTTTTTAGGAAAACGAAAACCAATGTATGAATTTGTGTGAAATATATTTTTATCTGTAGGTTTAGTCTAATTGTACTCTGTTACTAAATTCCACAGAAATATATAATGGTTTCTTAAAAAAACGAATCTTCATATAGCGGCCCTGTACATCTAACTCCGTTACTGTGTGTACATATCTTATTTAGGAATTAGATGCAATACTGGTCTATACGATTTGCATCTGTTATATGTGTAGTGGTCTTAAGTCGGCTTTAAGCTTTACAGGCTTGACTGTCCGTTTTTAAATTATTGCTGCAGTGTTCACAACACATATTTATTATGTGAGTTGTGCACTGTAGTAAATGTATGTCACAAGTTGACTGTATTAGCATTTAAGGTACTAACACTAGTTTATGAATATAAAATTGTATTACTATCCATTATAAATCCAATTGTAATTCTAAAATAAATATATTTTTTATTATTATATTTAACAAGCTGTTGGCTGTTGTCTTGTTGGCTAGTTGGGAAGGAAAGCCAGCCAAGATCTTAATAAAACCAGTCTATATAATAAATAAAAATACTTTTACAGCAGTGCCATCGGCTCCACGTGAGTCGTCTCTTCCGCCATATGACAACCCGGCGTACAAACTCGAGTTACAGCAGGAAACTATGGGTAATCTGTCTCTTGTTCACATAATAAATTAGGTATCTATCTGACTAGTGACAAAGCTAGTTTACTCTTTGTCTCTACCTATCTGTTATTGATCAGTCAACAAATCCGGCAGTAGGCAAAATAGCTGAAGTCTCATTTGGCATTTATCATCGACCTACATAGCTGTCACGGTAATTTATTTGAGTAATTGATATTGATTTTTGTTTTTGACGTAACCTGCGGCCATATAAGTGATGGATGATATTGTTAGCATCCATAGGATATCCACCAATCTAGCTGGGCTTAATTGCTAATTTTGTGACTGTATATTAATTTTGTCCGTGTGGTGACGGATTAAGAATACAAATGTCA